>CM029019.1:31453611-32053611 GCA_016801055.1 Panax notoginseng
CGATGCTTCAGGCAAAGGGTTAGGATGTGTTCTCAATGCAACATGGGAAAGTCATAGCCTATGCCTCACGACAACTCAAAGATATATGAGAGGAATTATCCTACTCATGATTTGGAGTTGGCAGCAGTCGTTTTTTTTTTTTGCGTTGAAGATCTGGAGACTCTTTCCTTATGGGAGAAAGTGAGAGATCTATACAGATCATAAAGCCTCAAATAATTCTTCACCACCCAAAAGGAACTCAACATGCGGCAGCGACGTTGGCTCGAGCTGTTGAAAGATTACGATCATACCATCCAATATCATCCTGGAAAAGCAAACGTAGTAGCTGACGCATGAGTAGAAGATCATATGCGGGTACGAGTGCAATGTTTTTAAACACAAAGGCCCATTTGTATGACTTGCAAAGGATGGAGATAGAGATGAAGGCTCAAGTACCCACATGATGAATATCAAATATACGAGTAGAACCGACTTTAATCGATAAAGTTAAAGCTGCTCAAGCTACGGATAATAGACTGATGCGTATGAAGAAGAAAGTGCAAGAAGGTGCTATTCCAAAGCAAGAATCGATGAAGAAGGAATACTTCGAGTCAACTCCAGACTTTGTGTTCTAACGATTTTGACTTGAAGCATAGAATAATGATGGAGGCACACAACACAAAACGGTTTGCAATCCATCCTGGAGTACTCAAAATGAATCACGATCTTTCGACATACATTTTGGTGGAGCAATATGAAAAGAAGAGATCGCGAGTTTATCTCGAGATGTTTAACTTGTCAACTGTGAAAAGCGGAGCATCAAGTACCAAAGGGTCCATTGCAACCACTTAGTTCCGAAATGGAAGTGGGAACACATTACTGGATTTTGTTAACAGTCTTCCCAAGGTTTCTCAAGGCATAGATAGCGATTTGGGTTAATGTTGATAGATAACCAAGTCCGCTCATTTCTTGCCGATACGTGAGACTTATTCCCTTGAACGTCTCTAGTATGTACGGAACGAGATTGTGAGATTGCATGGCCATGCCAGATCCATAGTTTCGGGATCGTGACCCAAGATTCACTTCACGATTTTGGGGTTAGCTTGCAGAAAGCAATGGGCACGGATTTACTATTCCTTTCAGCCATACCATCCTCAAACGGACGGACAACAGAAGGACTATTCAAACTCTTGAAGATCTAATAAGACTTGTGTCTTAGATCTCAAGGGAGTTGGGATAAGTACCTACCATTGGTGGAATTCTCCTACAACAACAGTATCAGCGAGCATAGGTATGGCTCCATTTGAGGCGTTGTATGGAAGAAAATGTCGTTCTCCAGTATGCTGGACGAGGTGGGTGAAGCAACATTGTTGGGACCAGAGTTGGTACGCATTACTACAGAGAAGATCCAAACGATTCGACAACATATACAAACGGCACAGGATCGACAAAAGAGTATGCGGATCTCATCGGAAGGACGTGGAAATTAATATTGGGGATCATGTATTGTTACGTGTTGCACCATGGAAGGGAGTTACAAGATTTGGGAAGAGAAGAAAGCTCATCCAAATTTGTTGGTCCATTTGAGATTCTTGAGCGAATAGGAAATGTGGCATATAGACTCGCATTACCTCCAAACATGTCTCGTGTTCATAATGTTTTTCACAAATCTATGCTTCGTAAATATGTTAAAGACCCGAACCACATTATTAGTTAGAACCCAGAACGAGATAGCTGAAGATTTAACGTACGAGGGAGGTACCTGTTTTAAGATCTTGGATAGGAAAGAGCATGTCCTACCGCAACGAAGTTAACCACCAAGTTAAGGTTTTTGTGGAGAAACCATGCTATTGAAGAAATGACCTGGGAGTTGGAATCAAAAATAAAGCGAGGTATCCTCACCTTTTTGAAACATCAGGTACGACGTCAATTTCGAGGACGAAATTTCATAAGGAGGGGAGTTGTAAGACCCCAACTATTAATGAATAAAATCAAATTTTCCTAAATATTATTGTGAATAATAAGGGTTAATTTGATATAATACTTTGGTTATGGGTGAAATGTGCAAATTTGCAAAATAAGCAAGTGGTTATAAAATATTTATTTTTGGTCGGTGAATATTCGGTTGGTCGTGGAATATTCTTGCTGTCGGGGAATATTCGTACGACGATGCAGCCTTGTGTGGGCCCCATAACGGAAAGCGATTGGATGAAGAAAACGACAAGAATAAGTTGTTTATAAATAACGGCGTAGTTGTTACCGTTAATATTGTTGGAATACCGTGGTTTAAAATACAGTAGCACACGGTATTGCACCAAATATTGATTCTTACGTAAGAAGCACTACTCAATAATTGTTACAGTAGTTATTTTCAATATTTTTATTTTATTGATTCAATAATTGCTGCGTTGATATTTTATATATTGTTGTTTCATAATTGTTGTTGCACAGTATTTTCATTTATCAGATCAATAATTCTTCATATTATTTGAAATAATATTATTAGATAACATTATTGGCAATGTCTAGAAAGTTCTGTCTAAGAAGGTTTGGTCATCTAATTGCGCGCCAGTAAGGAGAAATCCTTATTGGAAAGCCCCCCTTTTCCTTTCCTGGGAACGGCCTGGGTTGTCATAAATGTGATTCTGTAAATTATTTTTGAATAATTAATATTGATTCATATGATAAGAAATATTTATTTTATGTGGATATAAATGAGGGATATATTTTTGTGTGTTAAAAATGAAGGAGTTAATGTTGAGGTTTTTGTCAGTAATTTTTGTCGGAATGGAGGTATTAAAAATCAGGGTTTTTGAGATAGTTTGCGGGGGTTATAAATTTTAAATCCGACCGTTGGATCGTGGTAATTTTTGGATATATTATACATATATAAGTTGAGTATATGTCCACAAATTTTGAACCGTTAAAAATGAACGTATGATTTATTACGAATTTACAAGATGACTGGTTCAAAATTGTTGAATTTTCGGATTTTATCATTTTGGTGGAAAATTCATAGAATTGGTGGGCCCCACTTGTGGTTGGTGAAGAAATGTGCTGAATTATATTTCCAAATGTGGTGGGTGGGAAATAGTAGCAGGTAAAGCCATCAGGTTGCAGGTCAAACCTACCAAAATTTTCCTATAAATAAGGGCAAGTTTAGAATTGAAAATCACACAGAAACAAGTTTCTCTCTTTCCTCTCTCTAGATTATTGAGTGTATTTTGTGAGTATTTAGATACTTTGAGAGTTTCTATTCATCAGAGCAAGTTTCTTTCAGCCTTATACCGGTATTCCGCCAGAAGTACTGTTATTTGAGGTAAGGGATATTATTTTCTTCTTAATGATATTATTTTCTTCAATATCATTATGCTGAAATATTGATATGAGTTTTATCAAATTTGGAACTTTTGTGTCGTGGGTTACTATTCACGTATACCACTATTCACGAATACGGCACTATTCACCGAAGAATAAAATTTTCCCTTTTTGTTTAAGATGTCTATTATGGTTACTATCTTTGATTGTATCCATGTTTTGATCTTTATTTTTGAATTCTGCTTCACAATTGATTATTATGAAGTATTATTGAACTTGGATAAACTGTTTATACGAATCCCTACTATTTGTCCTTCTGTCTCTTGATCGTTCTCTTAAAGATTTTTTTCATCATCCTCAGTCCTAAATGATGATATTACTGAATATCTTTGGCCTTATGCAAAGATGTATAATTACTTGATGAATATCTTTGGCCTGTATGCAAAGATGAACAGGTTATGAGATGAACATGACCGACTGAAGAAACAAATGAATATCTTTGGCCTGTAGTGCAAAGATGAATATTTGGTTAAAGATGATTATTAATTGATGTACATGGATAAAAATATTGATGATGGACTTTTAAATCTTAGAAGATAGTAGAATTTTTTCTCTACTTGACTCTTCTAATGGTTTTGCTGTTTCCGCTGCAGTTGTTATCTAAAACTTGTTGTCGATTATATTTTATCAGATTTTTCCTTGTTGTTGAAGACTAACGATAATTTGTTGTAATATTATCTTAGTCATAATATTCTTTACTGGCTAGTTGAGCTCACCCTTTTTCCTTTTTGTTCCATTTTTCTTCTCAGGAGGTGAGAACATAGCAGATCTAGTCGGGGTATGGAGTGATGGTTCTAGAAAAGATGTATTAGCAGTCCTCACTATTTCTGTAAAATAGTGTTTGAATAATTGTAATGAGGATTTATTTGAGTGTGGATATTTGTCTAGAAGACAATATTTGTATTTAAACTCACAGTATGTGTTGTCGTATTTTGCACGACAATTGTATTATTTGAAGTTGTAGTTTGCTTTCTGTACCATGTATTTGGCGACTCAGAATGGGTGTTGTATACCTATTCTGGGGGCGTCACACCAAAAGTCCCTACAATTATATAAAATGTTGACTCTCCTTAAGTGGTTAACAGTCACATAGACTTAAAAACTTTCCATAAATATTGCTTTATACTATTAGGTTGTTCTTCCTTAGTCTTAACTACTTTCACAACAGAGTAGCCGAAACAAATGACACTCACTCTTAAAATAATATTCATGATCAACATATTGAATAGTTTGATATTACATAACAACGAACATAAGTTTAGCTAATAAAAAATTCAAATGCACGTAGTGCCGAAACTTGCACAATTATTAAATTTTTTTGCAAGTTTAGAACTTGCAATAATAACAACCTTACTGCAAGTTAAAGAAGTTGCTCAAAGTGAGGAAACTTGCAAAAATTTAAGGAAACTATCACACAATAATCAATTTGCACAAGTTAGGGAAACTTGTGTCCGTCCATAGTTCATCATCTACATTATTCATATTCAATATTTCTTTCTTCCATACTCAATTCTGAGTCTTCTACAACATTAATTATAAAATATTTTCTGTCAACAAAATAACTTCCTCATAATATTATTCACTTTTATTAATTAATTCCCATAATTATATTTTAACATTCCTGTTAACTTCTCCAATAATCTTATAATTCGAAATTAAATTCAAACATTCTAAATTTTAAGAAAATCTCTTCGTTACGTCAAAATACGTTATTATACGTCAAAATATGTCTTTGTTCAAAATTCATCTCAAGCCGAGTTAGAACACCCGTTTTCCCAATTTTACTTTAACAAAACACTATTTTTTGTTTTTATCATAACTCTTTTGTTACTTATCCCTTTTTGTTCATTCTTAAGTCAAATTAAAATTATATATATAGTGATAAATTTGAACTTAGAAGTTGTCTTTCCATATCCATTAGTTCCCAAACTATGTCGTACATATATATATACACACACACACACAATTATTTTTTATATTTCATGGGATACGACGAGTTTAATTTTTTCATTGTATCTAGAAAATATAGAGTCTTGAATAGACCTGACAATTTGGCTTTCAAATTGGTAGCTCAATCCAAATTAACTTGAACCATATGAATTGGTTAATAACTACTTTAAACTATCTAAGTTGGTTAAAATTTAGACCCGTATTTCCTAAAAGATAAACAAACACGAATCAGTTAACTGATTTCAACCTATTTTTTAATTTGTTTCGAACTAAAATCAAAAGAATCCAATTCTATCCACTCACACATCGTCTTCTCCGTCTCTTTCTTCTTCATAATCAAAAGACTGAATGCCACTTTTGTCCCTCCAAGTTGTGTCACTCACTTTTAAAATCTTCCCTAAAATTCATTTTTCGCTAATTAGGTCCTTAAAGCTATATTTTTTTGACATTTTCGTTCATTTTACCAAATTTGACTTCAGCCCGACCTATTTAGGCCAAATTTTTACCCAACCTAGAAGCCCAGTTTGACCCGAACCCAATTTTACCAATTAATTATTTTAAAATAATAATTTTAAATATTTTAAAATAAAATATTATTTTAAAAATAATAATTATTTTTAATATTTTAAAATAGTAATTAATTTTAATATTTTAAAATAAAATAATTATTTTTAACATTTTAAATAAAATATTATTTTTAATATAATACTTATATTTAATATATTAAAATAAAATAATATTTTACAAAAATAATAAATAGTTTTAATATTTTAAAATAAAATAATATTTTTTAAAATAATATTTATTTTTTTAAATTTTAAAATAAAATTTTATTTTTTAAAAAGTTTAAAAAATAGTTATTTTTAATATTTTAAAATAAAATATTATTTTAAAAAAAATTAGATTTTTTTTTGTTTTTTTTAATAAAAAAATATTTTGTGAAATTGAGATTGGGTCAAACTAGGTCGGGTTGAGACAAACTTTGGTCAAAATGGGTAGGGTTAGGGTCAAATCGGGTAAAAGAACGGAAATGCCAAAAAATATACCCTTAAGGACCTAATTGGTGAAAAATAAACTTTAGGAACGACTTTAAAAGTTGGTGGCAACTTGGAGAGACAGAAATGTCATTCAGCCTAATAAAAAAAACTCATCTATGTATTCTCTCTTTCTATTTTGATCTCTATATAATTCTAGATGTAAGTCGCATTATGAGTTGTCTGCCAAAAGAATCCTTTTACGGCGACACGGGGTTCCGACCGGAGTAGTGATTGGCCAGATTTTTTTTTTAATTTTTTTTTGCTTTTGACTACCAAATAATTAATGTGATTTATTGGAACAGAAATTTTTATAAAATGCAGTGATTTAGGCGTAATTTGGATACATATAAAATGACACCTAAATCACTGCATTTTGTAAAAATTTTAATTCCAATAAATAATATTAATTATTTAGTAGTCCAAAGAAAAAAAATAATTTATGGTCTATCACTATCCCGGTCGAAACCCGCCGGTCCCCCTAAACTTATTACTGCCAAAAGGCCTTGGAAATATTTTCTTGCTACCCTCTAATCATGTTATTATTCCACTACTTTTTTAACCTTCTCAGTTCTTATTCTTGTCATTTTAGCTTTGTTTTCAATTTGGTACAACTATTTCTTTTATATTTATTTTTATATGTTTTTTATATTTCCTATTGTATTTCCTTCTTCATATCTTTGAGATTTGGGAAAAAATAACAAAAAATTTGAGTTGTAGGTTGCTTCATGTTCATTTTTTCTGGATTAATAGCTCCTTCAGTTTTGTCAATTTCTTTTTTATTTTTTTAGCAAAAGACAAATGTAATAAGGTAATAACTAAGAAATATAACCAAGTGATCGCATCACATTGTGTCAGAAAAAAATTTGTTCAAAGAAATTAGAAAGAGAAATTGAACGAATATAAAAAATTAATATGTTAAGTAATTTACCTCATTTGATCATAATAATAGTACGTAAGTTTTAAATTTAGAAAATGGGTTGACCTAACATAACTATTTGGTTACAACTCATTCAACTCATTAAAACCAAGTTGTATATTTTTTAGTTCTTAGAGAGAACCATAATTATATTTTATAATCCATAAGCAAACCAAATTTTTTTATTTCTAGGTCGTGTCGTGAATAATTGACTCGTGATCAACTAAAAGACTCATAAAATTATTTCATAAAATCTATTAATGCCTTATTATATATAGTTATTGATTATTGATGTAAAATCTGTAGTAGGTGGGTGATCAATAACTTAAGTTTAGAGGTATCAGACGCTACATGCATGGCCTCCATTGACTCTTCACACTTAGGCTTATCATGAAAATAAATAAAAAAGAACTCATGATGTACGGAAGAGTTCTAACTCAGGAACATTCTCTAATTACCACATGTCCAAAAAGATAAAATATTATATGGGAACGTTCTAAGTTTGTGACCACGGGGTAACTTCATATGGTAGTTGTACAAAACTATGCTCGGGGGATTTCCTATATAAAGCCAGATCTAAAGTATGTGTAAATCACACAATCTTTGAGTTATCAAATTAACACATTTACCAGATACCCTAAAACACAAAATGTTTGCATGGGCATTAACTCTTGTCTTCCTTCTCCTTGGAGCACTCTGGTGGATCATCACCACCTCAAAACGCCACCGTAAAGTACTACCACCAGGTCCTCGAGGCTTCCCAATTATCGGTAGCCTCCCGATGTTAGGTAACCTCCCCCATCGCACCCTCCACCAGTTAGCCAAGCAGTACGGTCCTATCATGTCCATGCGTTTAGGTTCCGTCCCAACTATCGTAGTGTCCTCCCCTCAAGCTGCCGAGCTTTTTCTCAAGACTCATGACATTCATTTTGCTAACCGCCCCAAGTTTCAGGCCGCGGAATATATGGCGTACGGTAATAAGGGCATCACATTCACGGACGGTCCATACTGGCGCAATGTAAGAAAGTTTGTTGTACAAGAGCTTCTTGCTCCTTCAAAGATTAATTCTTTTGTTGGGATGAGAAAGGAGGAGCTTGGGTTATTGGTGAAGGAGCTTAAGGATGCCGCCGCTAAATGTGAGGTGGTGGATATTAGTGCAAAGGTGGCTGATCTTATTGAGAACATGACTTATAGGTTGCTTTTGGGACGTAGCAAAGATGATAGGTTTGATCTCAAGGGGATTATGAATGAGGCCTTCCTGTTGGCTGGAAAGTTCAATCTTGCAGATTTTGTGCCTTTCCTAGCCCCACTTGACCTTCAGGTAATTAATATATATCTCTAGCTTTAAAGAAAGTTTATTTTGTTTATATATATTTTTAACATTTTAATAACCACAAAACATGCATCTCAATATATATTTCCTCTATATAGGGATTGACTCGAAGCTTTAAGGAAGCCGGCAAGAAACTTGACAAAATGTTGGAGCTAATTATTGATGAGCATGAACAAAACGCAAGCAATGGACTTCAAAAGGAAAATACCGACTTTGTTGATGAAATGCTATCATTGATGAAAAATTCCACAAGCACCCATCACGAGTTAGCTAAAGCAATTGACAGGTCGGGTATTAAATCTATCATGGTAGACATTATCACAGCAGCGATCGATACTTCATATACCTCCATCGAATGGATACTAGCAGAACTCATAAGGCATCCAAGGGTGATGAAAAAGTGTCAAGAGGAAGTAAATACCATTGTAGGACTTGATCGAATGGTGGAGGAGACTGATCTGCCAAAGTTAGAATACCTATATATGGTGGTTAAAGAAGGTTTAAGACTGCATCCTATTGCACCATTATTGGGTCCTCATGAGTCTAGGGAGGATATTGTGATCGACGGGTATTACATACCTAAGAAATCACGAGTAATCGTAAATGCTTGGGCCCTAGGACGAGATCCTAATGTGTGGTCTGAAGACGTTGAAGAATTCCTTCCTGAGAGATTTACTAGGAGCAAAATAGATCTTCGAGGACGTGATTTCCAGCTCTTACCATTTGGGTCAGGTAGAAGAGGGTGCCCTGGAATGCAGCTGGGATTGATCAACATTCAATTTGTGTTGGCTCAGTTGCTGCATTGCTTTGATTGGGAGCTACCGAGTGGGATTTCAATTGGTGACTTGGATATGACTGAGAAATCTGGGTTAACAATTCCACGAATCCAACACTTGCTTCTTGTGCCTAAAATCCGTATATAAACAAGTTCTTATACAAACAAAAAACACAACGCCCATCATTTTTACAAGAGTATGACTAGATTATTGAAACAAATAAGGGAAGTCATATTGACACTCCATATTATTTATTTTTTTATTGATTTATTCAATTCCCGCTTTATTCCTTCGTATTCAGAAGGATATCTAGTCGGACAATATTGTATTTTACGTATTCATTTTATGAAATAAAGTTTTATTTATATTATTGTATTGCTCACACACATTGAAAAAAAAATAGACACATGCAATATTGAACCGTATTTTATTTTATTTTTTGGTAGACGGCAACATGTAGTACAAATCTGGTCAAGGATTTTACAATTTCCTTGAAATATGTACCTGTATAGTTTTCCGAGGATGACATTTGTATCGGAGGACTTTACAAATTCATACAGGTTTCTCTTCTTTCGTTGACTTATTTTTAAATGTAAATTTGATACCAATAATTTTCGGATAAGGGCAATTTAGTCATTCAGATTGAATAATCAGTCTATTCTTAATGCATTCGGCATTATTCTTATCGTTCTTGCAAGGAAAATTGTCCTTTGTGTATAAAACGTTGATTCATATATAGCCATCTCTTTGAGAGTGATAAGCACTAAACCAAATTGATCCTAAACTATAAAGTGCTATATTTATTTCGATCATTGGTTTATTTATCATATATCTTACTTGCAAGATCTTAACTTTCATTGTTGCTATTCTATGTCTTATAAAATGATATACTTACATATATGTGCTCAAACTTTGGTAATGTGTTTGTGTAAGAAGCAAAAAATAATTATAATAAACAAATTTAAACTAATTAACATTTTAATGCAATACATAACTATAAATCTAAAATTATTAAGCAATACAAAGAGGACATTATTGGCTTCTAATTTGGACCGTAAGAAGTGTATACATTCAATTACCAGGACAAGCAAAATTAATATTGTACTTAACCTATTTTTTAGGCAAATTGAAATGTAACTTACTGAAATGGAGCCCCTTTGTTTACTTGTTATTTGCACTGTCATCACTGTGACGGCCCCAAAATAGGTATACATCACCCATCTTGAGTCGCCAAATACATGGTACAGAAATCAAATACAAACTTCTTTTATACAATACGACAAAACGTAGCTGAGAGTTTTTACATGAATATTGTCTAAAAGACAGTATTCAAACTCAAAAAGGAGTCCTCATTACAATTATTATCACACTATTTTATAAAATAGTGAGGACTACTATAGCCACCATCTTGGACCATCACTTCGTTCCTCGACTAGTCCCGGCTACGTTCTCATTTTCTGAAGAGAACAATGAAAGCAAAAGGGTGAGCTCAACTAGCCCAGTAAGAAATATTATGACTAAGATGATGCAGAATAAATTATCGTTAGCCTTCAACAGCGTTAAACTAATAAACAACAAGTTTAACTGCAGCAGAATAAGCAATCCATTAGAAGAGTTAAGTAGAGCATGATATCTACTATCTTCTATGATTTAAAAAAATTTATCATCAACTTTATAGCTGAGACTCAACTTAACAAATAATCCACATCATCGAAACATCCCTGCACTACAGGCCAATGATATTCATTAGTATCACATCCACGAATTATCCATGCACTATGGGCCAAGGATATTCGTGTAATCATCAAAGGTCATGATCATATCAGCAACTGTCCATCAATGCACTACGGGCCAATGATGACTTTTACCACATCATTTGTAATATTACGGGTCATGATTATACCAAATGATCCCTGGTCATAATCATACCAAGTACATCTATGCACTACGGGCCACAGATGACTTTCATCATAATATAAGCATGAGGATGATGACAATGATATAAGAATTCAATTAAAAGAAAACAAAGGATAAAATTTTAAATATTTATAATTTAATTTATACAGAATTCAATAATGTCCAAATTATCAATATGATACTGCTTTGAGGAGTAAAATTCAAGAATAATACTGTATCAAAAATGATTTAGACCGAAAAAAAATTAATTTTTATCATGAATAGTACTCCGGGTGAATAGTACCCCGTGAATAGTAACTCGATATGAAAAGTACCCCGAATCCTCGGGTGAATAATATTCGAGTGAATAGTAATAGAGTGAATTGTACCCCGGGTGAAAATATTGATATTTAATAAGAAAGTTCAGATAAATATTCTAATGAAACGATACTGGATGAAGCGCAAAACTCAAAGATATTCCACTAATTTCAGGAATTATAGAAGCAATACTTACCATAGTAAGTTTAGATTTAAGAATATGAAAAGAAATAATATACGAAACTGTAAATGGATTTTCACCCGTCATGCGGTAGTCCGCGTAGACAGATCATTTCTACAATTTAATAACAATTGAATACGAAGGGTTAGTAGTCCGTGTAGATAGGTTATTCCTACAGAATAATAAAGAATGGAATAATAAAAGGATTTCACCATGCATGCGGTAGTCCGCGTAGATAAGTTATTCTAACAGAATAATAAAGAATGGAATAACGAAAAGATTTCACCGTGCATGCGGTAGTCCGCGTAGACAGGTTATTCCAACAGAATAATAAAGAATGGAATAACAACCCTTACGAATATTAAAAGAAAATAACTCTCTTCATGATTACGAAAGAAATAATATCCCTTACGAATACAACAAATAATATTCCTTACGAATATTAAACGAAGATAATATTTCTTACGAATACGAAAAATAATATCGTAAGTGAATATGAAATAAATAACACCCCTTACCTTAATAGAAGAGTGAATACTGAAGTAGGGCAGTAGCAGAATACTCTTCTTCTTACTCTATAGTTTCTCTCTATAGAGTTTCAGTGAATTCTTAAAAAATAATGAAGGAATGAGCTTTTATTTATAGGAAAAAGGATTGAATAGTAATTAATTCATGAACAGTACAGATTAATTCACTTTTAAACGGACAGTCCATATTGATTTGCTATTAAAACTTAAAGCAACGGTCCATACTGATTTACTATTAAAACTTTAAACCAGCAATCCATAATGATTTACTATTATAACTTCAACCAACGATATAAAAAATTAGCACATCCCCTCATAGAATAATAAGCCAAACTTATAACAAATACCTCATAACAAATCCCTCTATTTATATCAAAAATTAAATAAATATTTATTAAAAATCACTTATCTTTAATAAACACATTTTTAATCTATTAACAATTATTCATCATTAATATTATAACTCACAATATTTAACAACCAGATCATTTCCAAGAAAGAGGAGGCTTTCCGATAAGGATTTCTCCCTATTGGCACGTAATTAGGTGACCAAACCTCTACTCGACAGAACTTTCTAGACATCGTCAATATTATAAATAATAATATGAATAACTTTATCGTCTCAATTATTGATTTAGTAATATAAAATATTATGCAGATGATATTGTGACAATAATTGAATCAAATAACGTAAGATACTATGTAGCAATTACTGTATCAATAATTGAGTATAACTGAGTGACTTCTCACGTAAGCATCAATAATCAATACCGTGTGCTGCTATGCAACCACGCGTATTACTGTTCTTTTTTCATAGGGTATTTCAACAGTTTAACGGTAAAACTTTCACCGTTATTTTTATAAAAAAATAATTATGTCGTTTTCTAACTCGGACAGTTATTCCGTTGTGGGGTCCACCAATGATGGTGTCGTCGTACGAATTTTACCTGTTAAAACGAATATTCCCCGACCAATCGAATATTTTATAACCACTTGCTTACTTTGTAAAATTTATAAATATTACCCACAACTATAACATTATATCAAATCCACACCATAATATTCAAAAATATATTTCGAAAAAAATTAATATTTATTCATAAAAGTTGGGGTCTTACAATCACCCCCACCACAGTATTGTTCATTAGGGAAAATAAAGTGAAGCATTTAATTTTTGGTTGTTATTTAAGTGGGAATGGAAAATAAAATAAAATGGATCATATCCAGTGTTAAAGGGGAAAAGAAGCACCACCGCTGCGTTATGCCACCACCACCACCAATGCGCACTACGACGTTGATTTGTTAAAGGGGATGAGAAGGATCGGAGAACCGGAATTGAGGGAGACGACATGAAGGAGGTGATATTTGAGACCCACGTGAGGGAGGAGTGAGGAAAGAGATAGAGAAATGTTTACTGCGGCGGCAGAGGAGGAAACTATAGTCCCCCCAAATCTGAGTACTCGCTACAGCAAACTTGATGTTAACTATTCGTCATCATCCTCAACATCTATCAATATTTTTTTTTATTTAACTAGTCTATTTAGACATTATATCACATACTTCGAAGTTAGTCTATTCATCCATGTATCATAACTTAGGTCTTATCCTTTTTACCTGATATCAACTTGTAACCTTTATATGATTTTAATCTTTCATTCTGTAGTTTAAATCTGACCCTTCTGGTCCTATCATTATTTTCTACCTATACCAAGTTAATGTTTTGCAAGAGTTAGCATCAAATATGCTCAATAAGTATAAAATTGAAATGAAACAATTTAATGAATAAAGATGAATCAATAATTCAATATTTTTGAATTGTAAGGATTATCAACTTTAGTTACTTGAATGGTCGACTTAAAAGGAAAGAGAGCTATGTCGAATCATACTATATGTAGTACACAGTGAATTGTCAACGTAACAACATTGAATATGACCTTTAACATGTTACCTTACTATATGTAGTACAAAGTGAATTGTCAGAATAACTTAACAATGAATAAATATACTTTGGAAAAATGAATAGTTCGTTAAAGAGACTTTTCAACATGTAGTGACAACACAAAGTAAATAAGTAGTATTAGAACTTCAGTATCATAGTCTTTTTCTTTAGATTATTACTGAGGGGTCATTAGAACCATGAACTCTTTAATCTTTCAAAAACATTTCTTTGATAGAGCACAGCCTAACAATCACACATACTACAGACTCTTACAAGCTAAAGCCTCACCATGACACTATATGGCCTGGCTATATAATCTCCAAGTCGGCATTATAAGGACAATAATTATTTAACAGTCGCACAACTGAAAACTTTTACACATGGTCTTGAAGACCACGAACTCGATCATCATACAGATTTTAACAGTCCTAATTGCTTTAATTGTTAAACATGGTCATGAGGACCATGAACACATCATACATAATTCAACAATCATAATTGCTCTTAATTCGATACATGGTCATGAGAAATTGAACTCTTTTATAAAAGTTAAAAAGCCACAAAAATTGTCAAATCTTTTAATTATGCCAAAACTAAAAGAGTTAAGTCGACACTATATGGCCCAAAAGTCCCCACAGTTATATAAACTGTTGACTCTCCATAAGTGGTTAACAGTCACATAGACTTAAAAACTTTCCATAAATATTGCCTTATATTATTAGGTTGTTCTTCCTCAGTCTTAACTACTTTCACAACAGAGTAGCCAAAATAAATGACACTCACTCTTAAAATAATATTCATGATCAACATATTGAATAGTTTGATATTACATAACAACGAACATAAGTTTAGCTAATAAAAAAATTCAAATGCACGTAGTGCCAAAACTTGCACAATTATTAAATTTTTTTGCAAGTTTAGAACTTGCAATAATAACAATCTTACTACAAGTTAAAGAACTTGCTCAAAGTGAGGAAGCTTGAAAAAATTAAGGAAACTAGCACACAATAATCAATTTGCACAAGTTAGGGAAACTTGTCTCCGTCCATAGTTCATCATCTACATTATTCATATTCAATATTTCTTTCTTCCATACTCAATTCTGAGTCTTCTACAACATTAATTATAAAATATTTTCTGTCAAATAGAGGATTTATTTACAATTTTTAAGAAAAATCTAAGAAAATGGTACGTTGAAATGATTCAACGATAAGGTTACGAGAGAGAATAAGATCTAAACCGATTAAGAATGATTCGGTATTGTGATTCTGGGGACGGTATGTAAGACCCCAACTTATTAATGAATAAAATCAAATTTTCTCTAAATATTATTGTGAATAATAAGGGGTTAATTTGATATAATACTTTGGTTATGGGTGAAATGTGCAAATTTTGCAAAATAAGCAAGTGGTTATAAAATATTCATTTTGTCGGGGAATATTCGTTTGGTCGTGGAATATTCTTGCTGTCGGGGAATATTTCGTACGACGGCGCAGCCTTGTGTGGGCCCCATAACGGAAAGCGATTGGATGAAGAAAACGACAAGTATAAGTTGTTTATTAATAACGGCGTAGTTGTTACCGTTAACACTGTTTAAATACCCGGTGGTTAAAAATACAGTAATAACGCGTGGTTGCACAGTAGCACACGGATTGCACAGTATAGTTGAATTATTGATTCGTACGTAAGAAGGCACTACTCAATAATTGTTACAGTGATTACTGTTCAATATTTTATTTTATTGGTTCAATAATTGCTGCATTGATATTTCATATTATTGTTATTTTAATAATTATTACTGCACAGTATTTTCCATTATCAGATCAATAATTCATATTATTTGAATAATATTATTAGATAATATTATTGACAATGTCTAGAAAGTTCTGTCTAAGGAGAGGTTTGGTCATCTAATTGCGCGCCAGTAAGGAGAAATCCTTATTGGAAAGCCCCCTCTTTCCTGGGAACGGCCTGGTTATCATAAATGTGATTCTGTAATATTATTTATGAATAATTAATTATTGATTCATATGATAAGGAAATATTTATTTTATGTGGATATAAATGAGGGATATATTTTTGTGGTTAAAAATGAAGGAGTTAATGTTGAGGTTTTTATCCATATTTTTGTCGGAATGGAGGTATTAAAAATCAAGGTTTTTGAGATATTTTGCGGGGGTATAATTTTTAATCCGACCGTTGGATCGTGGTAATTTTTGGATATGTTATACATATATAAGTTGAGTATATGCCCACAAATTTTGAACCGTTAAAAATGAACGTATGATTTATTATGAATTTTACAAGATGACTTGTTCAGAAATTGTTGAATTTTCGGAGTTTATCATTTTGATGGAAAATTCTAGAATTGGTGGGCCCCACTTGTGGTTGGTGAAGAAATGTGCTGAATTATATTTCAAATGTGGTGGGTGGGAATAGTAGCAGGTAAAGCCATCAGGTTGCAGGTCAAACCTACTAAAATTTTCCTATAAATAGAGGGCTAAGTTAGAATTGAAAATCACACCAGAAACAAGTTTTCTCTCTTTCTCTCTCTAGATTATTGAGTGTATTTTGTGAGTATTTAGATACTTTGAGAGTTTCTATTCATCAGAGCAAGTTTCTTTCAGCCATATACCGGTATTCCGACCAGAAGTACTGATATCTTGAGGTAAGGGGTATTATTTTCTTCTTGATGATATTATTTTCTTCAATATCATTATGCTGAAATATTGATATGAGTTTTTATCAAATTTGGAACTTTTTGTGTCGGGGTTACTATTCACGTATACGGCACTATTCACGTATACGGTACTATTCACGAATACGGCACTATTCACCGAAAAATAAAATTTTCTCTTGTTGTCCAAGATGTCTATTGTGGTTACTATCTTTGATTGTATCCATGTTTTGATCTTTATTTTTGAATTCTGCTTCACAATTGATTATTATGAAGTATTATTGATCTTGGATAAGCTGTTATACGAATCCCTAATATTTGTCCTTCTGTCTCATTGGATTCGTTCTCTTTAAGATATTTTTCATCATCCTCAGTCCTAAATGATGATATTACTGAATATCTTTGGCCTGTAGTGCAAAGATGTATGATTACTTGATGAATATCTTTGGCCTGTAGTGCAAAGATGAACAGATGTTGAGATGAACATGACTGACAGGTGATACAAATGAATATCTTTGGCCTGTAGTGCAAAGATGAATATTTGGATAAAGATGATTATTAATTGATGTTACAGGGATAAAATATTGATGATGGACTTTTAAATCTTAGAAGATAGTAGAATTCTTTCTCTACTTGACTCTTCTAATGGTTTGTTGTTTCCGCTGCAGTTGTTGATCTAAAACTTGTTGTCGATTATATTCTATCAGATTTTTCCCTGTTGAATACTAATGATAATTTGTTGTATATTATCTTAGTCATAATATTCTTTACTGGGCTAGTTGAGCTCACCCTTTTCCTTTTTGTTCCATTTTTCTTCTCAGGAGGTGAGAACATAGCAGGATCTAGTCGGGGTATGGAGTGATGGTTCTAGAAAGATGTTTTAGCAGTCCTCACTATTTCTGTAAAATAGTGTTTGAATAATTGTAATGAGGACTTATTTGAGTGTGGATATTGTCTAGAAGACAATATTTGTATTTAAACTCACAGTATGTGTTGTCGTATTTTGCACGACAATTGTAATAATAAAGTTGTAGTTATTTTCTGTACCATGTATTTGGCGACTCAGAATGGGTTGGATGGATTGGACCTATTTTGGGGGCGTCACAGTTGGTATCAGAGCTTAGGGATATGATCCCTGGCTGAGATGTGAGACAAGAACTAGGAGGGGAGAGACGGGGAATTCCTTCGCTAGTATGACCTGACTAAGTTTATTTGGTGTTTATTTGGTCGGTCAGAGTATAGGGATAATATATGACATGACTATTAACCCTTGTTTTATGGCAGTATTTAAGAATGGCAGCTGAGAACGTTAATAATGGAGTAAATCAGACCATGGAGACACCTTTGATCACCACCCAGGGGAACGTGCAACAGGAAGGCAATATTCCTCCTGTAAACAACGTTACCGAGCAAACGATGAATGATGGAATGTTTAGGAGCTTTTTGCAGTTCATGCAAAATCAGACGAGGGAGACTCGTGTACAAAATACAGGTGGAAATAATGACAACACGCGGTCTGTCACAGCCAAGCAGTTTAAGGAGTTGGGACCACCAGAATTTAAGGGAAAGCCGGATCCGATCATGGCGGAAACATGGGTCAAGCAAATTACCAAGATATTCGATGTCTTAGGATGCGCGGAGGAGCAGAAGGTTCCATTCGCTACCTTTATGTTCTGCGGTGAGGCAGACTACTGGTGGGAGTCTGTGAAGCGTACCCAGCCTGACGCACTCAATATGTCTTGGGAAACGTTTCAGAAACTATTTAATGACAAGTACTTTCCTGAAAGTATTCGTCATATGAAGGAGGTGGAGTTTATCAGACTGGAACAAAACAACATGACGGTGTCCCAGTACGAGGCGAAGTTTGCAGAGTTATCCAGGTTTGCACCTCATTTGGTAGAAAATGAGGAACGTATGACGCGGATGTTTCTGAGAGGTTTAAAACCTGAGATTCGTCAATACGTTATCTCTCATAAATTTTCTCTGTATTCAGACGTTGTCAACAGGGCCCAATTATTAGAAAGAGATAATGAGTATACTCAACCGAGGGACCACAACCAGGGTCATACCGGTGACAGCAATCATCAGAGCGATGATAACCAACGAGGAGGGAAAAATACGAACAAAGGCGGTAACCACTCGGGTGGTCATCGTGGCCATGATAATAGGAGAGGTGAGTCAAGTGAAAATTTCAGAAAGAGGAGATTCAACAATGACGGGAAGACATCAGCACCAGCACCAGCACCAACAACAAATTTTAGGGGAGGAGAACGACCTCCAGTTAGATGTTACAAATGCGGGAAAGAGGGACATATCAGCCCAAACTGTCCACAACAATCCAAGGTGTGTTACAACTGTGGGAAGGAAGGCCACATCGCTCGAGATTGTACTATAGCGAAACCAAGTTCAGCGGGAGTGGTGATTCCAAGGGCTGTCCCGGATAAGGCGAAATCAGCGGTTCCTGGAAGAGCGTTTGTCGTAACTGGCCAAAACGTGAGAAACCCGAACGAGGTGATCACGGGTAAGCTAATCTTGAATTCTTGCAAAGTTTATACTTTACTAGATACCGGTTCTACCCATTCTTTTATCTCTCCTGCTTGTGCTCAACGTTTAAACTTGACTCCGGAGAAATTGGACTTTAACTTATCTGTTGAAACTCCGTTGGGTGAAACCTTCGTTACATCTACAGTTTATAAATCTTGCATGATCCAAGTTGGCACTATCACATTACCTGTTGATCTTATCTCTTTAAAGATACTTGCTTTTGATGTGATTTTAGGAATTGATTGGTTAACCACTCATCATGCTAAAATTGATTGTTTTCGTAAGGTTGTTAGTTTTCATATTCCTAACCAACCTGTCATACGAATTCAAACTACTAAACCACTAAAATCAGTCACTGTCATATCAAGCCACAAAGCTATTCATTTATTGAAAAACGGATGTCAAGCTTTCTTAGCCCATGTTATGGATTTGAACAAAGACAAGTCAGATTTGAATAATATTTCTATTGTTAGAGAATTCCCCGATGTATTTCCTGAAGAACTTCCTGGTCTACCCCCAGAACGTGAAGTTGAATTCTTTATTGACCTTGAACCCGGTACAAAGCCCATTTCTAAAACTCCATATCGAATGGCTCCTATTGAACTTCAGGAGTTAAAAGTCCAACTACAGGAGTTGTTGGACATCGGTTTTATTCGTCCTAGTACGTCTCCTTGGGGTGCTCCTGTTTTATTCGTAAAGAAGAAAGACGGGAGTATGCGACTTTGTATCGACTATCGAGAATTGAATCATGTCACTATCAAGAATAGGTATCCACTACCTCGTATTGATGACCTGTTCGACCAATTACAAGGAACACAATTCTTTTCAAAGATCGACCTTCGTTCTGGATATCATCAGCTGAAGATTAAAACTGAGGATATTCCAAAGACTGCCTTCAGAACTCGGTACGGGCATTATGAATTCTTAGTAATGTCTTTTGGATTGACTAATGCTCCTGCTGCTTTCATGGATATGATGAATCGTGTATTCAAAGAATATTTAGATCAGTTCGTTGTCGTCTTTATTGATGACATCCTCATCTATTCCAAAAGCAGTGAAGATCATGAGCGCCATTTGAAGCTGGTATTGCAAAGGCTTCGTGAAAACAAGCTATATGCCAAACTGAAGAAATGCGAGTTCTGGCTTGAGGAAGTAGCATTCCTTGGGCACGTGGTGTCAAAACATGGAGTATCTGTCGACCCGGCGAAGATTGAAGCCATACAAAGTTGGGAGCAACCGAAGTCGATAACCGAAGTACGTAGCTTTCTGGGCTTAGCTGGTTATTATCGAAGATTTGTGGAAGGATTTTCTCGAATCGCTACTCCGTTAACTCAGCTGACTCGTAAAAATACAAAATTTGTATGGAGTGAGGAATGCGAGAAGAGTTTCCAAGAACTCAAGAGGAGACTCATTTCGGCACCTGTTCTGACAATACCATCTAGTTCGGATGGATTTGTTATCTACAGCGATGCTTCAGGCAAAGGGTTAGGATGTGTTCTCATGCAACATGGGAAAGTCATAGCCTATGCCTCACGACAACTCAAAGAATATGAGAGGAATTATCATACTCATGATTTGGAGTTGGCAGCAGTCGTTTTTGCGTTGAAGATCTGGAGACACTACCTGTATGGGGAGAAAGTGGAGATCTATACAGATCATAAAAACCTCAAATATTTCTTCACCCAAAAGGAACTCAACATGCGGCAACGACGTTGGCTTGAGCTGTTGAAAGATTACGATCATACCATCCAATACCATCCTGGAAAAGCAAACGTAGTAGCTGACGCATTGAGTAGAAGATCATATGCGGGTACGAGTGCAATGTTGTTAACACAAAGGCCTATTTTGTATGACTTGCAAAGGATGGAGATAGAGATAAAGGCTCCAAGTACCCACATGATGATATCAAATATACGAGTAGAACCGACTTTAATCGATAAAGTTAAAGCTGCTCAAGCTACAGACATGGAGCTGATGCGTATGAAGAAGAAAGTGCAAGAAGGTGCTATTCCAGAAGCAAGAATCGATGAAGAAGGAATACTTCGAGTCAACTCCAGACTTTGTGTTCCTAACGATTTTGACTTGAAGCATAGAATAATGATGGAGGCACACAACACACCGTTTACAATCCATCCTGGGAGTACCAAAATGTATCACGATCTTCGACATACATTTTGGTGGAGCAATATGAAAAGAGAGATCACGGAGTTTATCTCGAGATGTTTAACTTGTCAACGTGTAAAAGCGGAGCATCAAGTACCAAAGGGTCCATTACAACCACTTGAGATTCCGAAATGGAAGTGGGAACACATTACCATGGATTTTGTTACGGGTCTTCCCAAGGTTTCTCAAGGCATAGATGCAATTTGGGTTATTGTTGATAGATTAACCAAGTCCGCTCATTTCTTGCCGATACGTGAGACTTATTCCCTTGAACGTCTTGCTAGTATGTACGTGAACGAGATTGTGAGATTGCATGGCATGCCAGTATCCATTGTTTCAGATCGTGACCCAAGATTCACTTCACGATTTTGGGTTAGCTTGCAGAAAGCTATGGGCACGGATTTACGATTCAGTTCGGCATACCATCCTCAAACGGACGGACAATCAGAGAGGACTATTCAAACTCTTGAAGATTTATTAAGACTTTGTGTCCTAGATCTCAAAGGGAGTTGGGATAAGTACCTACCATTGGTGGAATTCTCCTACAACAACAGTTATCAGGCGAGCATAGGTGTGGCTCCATTCGAGGCGTTGTATGGAAGAAAATGTCGTTCTCCAGTATGCTGGGACGAGGTGGGTGAAGCAACATTGTTGGGACCAGAGTTGGTACGCATTACTACAGAGAAGATCCAAACGATTCGACAACGTATACAAACGGCACAGGATCGACAAAAGAGTTATGCGGATCTTCATCGGAAGGACGTGGAATTTAATACTGGGGATCATGTATTGTTACGTGTTGCACCATGGAAGGGAGTTACAAGATTTGGGAAGAGAGGAAAGCTCAATCCAAGATTTGTTGGTCCATTTGAGATTCTTGAGCGAATAGGAAATGTGGCATATAGACTCGCATTACCTCCAAGCATGTCTCGTGTTCATAATGTTTTTCACATATCTATGCTTCGTAAATATGTTAAAGACCCGAACCACATTATTGAGTTAGAACCAGACGAGATAGCTGAAGATTTAACGTACGAGGAGGTACCTGTTAAGATCTTGGATAGGAAAGAGCATGTCCTACGCACGAAGGTTATACCACAAGTTAAGGTTTTGTGGAGAAACCATGCTATTGAAGAAATGACCTGGGAGTTGAAATCAGAAATGAAAGCGAGGTATCCTCACCTTTTTGAAACATCAGGTACGTACGTCAATTTCGAGGACGAAATTTCATAAGGAGGGGAGGTTGTAAGACCCCAACTTATTAATGAATAAAATCAAATTTTCTCTAAATATTATTGTGAATAATAAGGGGTTAATTTGATATAATACTTTGGTTATGGGTGAAATGTGCAAATTTTACAAAATAAGCAAGTGGTTATAAAATATTCATTTTGTCGGGGAATATTCGTTTGGTCGTGGAATATTCTTGCTGTCGGGGAATATTTCGTACGACGGCGCAGCCTTGTGTGGGCCCCATAACGGAAAGCGATTGGATGAAGAAAACGACAAGTATAAGTTGTTTATTAATAACGGCGTAGTTGTTACCGTTAACACTGTTTAAATACCCGGTGGTTAAAAATACAGTAATAACGCGTGGTTGCACAGTAGCACACGGATTGCACAGTATAGTTGAATTATTGATTCGTACGTAAGAAGGCACTACTCAATAATTGTTACAGTGATTACTGTTCAATATTTTATTTTATTGGTTCAATAATTGCTGCATTGATATTTCATATTATTGTTATTTTAATAATTATTACTGCACAGTATTTCCCATTATCAGATCAATAATTCATATTATTTGAATAATATTATTAGATAATATTATTGACAATGTCTAGAAAGTTCTGTCTAAGGAGAGGTTTGGTCATCTAATTGCGCGCCAGTAAGGAGAAATCCTTATTGGAAAGCCCCCTCTTTCCTGGGAACGGCCTGGTTATCATAAATGTGATTCTGTAATATTATTTATGAATAATTAATTATTGATTCATATGATAAGGAAATATTTATTTTATGTGGATATAAATGAGGGATATATTTTTGTGGTTAAAAATGAAGGAGTTAATGTTGAGGTTTTTATCCATATTTTTGTCGGAATGGAGGTATTAAAAATCAGGGTTTTTGAGATATTTTGCGGGGGTTATAATTTTTAATCCGACCGTTGGATCGTGGTAATTTTTGGATATGTTATACATATATAAGTTGAGTATATGCCCACAAATTTTGAACCGTTAAAAATGAACGTATGATTTATTATGAATTTTACAAGATGACTTGTTCAGAAATTGTTGAATTTTCGGAGTTTATCATTTTGATGGAAAATTCTAGAATTGGTGGGCCCCACTTGTGGTTGGTGAAGAAATGTGCTGAATTATATTTCAAATGTGGTGGGTGGGAATAGTAGCAGGTAAAGCCATCAGGTTGAAAATAGAGGGCTAAGTTAGAATTGAAAATCACACCAGAAACAAGTT
Organism: Panax notoginseng; assembly: GCA_016801055.1. NCBI lineage: Eukaryota > Viridiplantae > Streptophyta > Magnoliopsida > Apiales > Araliaceae > Panax > Panax notoginseng. Next base: position 31,477,700 of record CM029019.1, read on the forward strand.
TTCTCTCTTTCTCTCTCTAGATTATTGAGTGTATTTTGTGAGTATTTAGATACTTTGAGAGTTTCTATTCATCAGAGCAAGTTTCTTTCAGCCTTATACCGGTATTCCGACCAGAAGTACTGATATCTTGAGGTAAGGGGTATTATTTTCTTCTTGATGATATTATTTTCTTCAATATCATTATGCTGAAATATTGATATGAGTTTTTATCAAATTTGGAACTTTTTGTGTCGGGGTTACTATTCACGTATACGGCACTATTCACGTATACGGTACTATTCACGAATACGGCACTATTCACCGAAAAATAAAATTTTCCCTTGTTGTCCAAGATGTCTATTGTGGTTACTATCTTTGATTGTATCCATGTTTTGATCTTTATTTTTGAATTCTGCTTCACAATTGATTATTATGAAGTATTATTGATCTTGGATAAGCTGTTATACGAATCCCTAATATTTGTCCTTCTGTCTCATTGGATTCGTTCTCTTTAAGATATTTTTCATCATCCTCAGTCCTAAATGATGATATTACTGAATATCTTTGGCCTGTAGTGCAAAGATGTATGATTACTTGATGAATATCTTTGGCCTGTAGTGCAAAGATGAACAGATGTTGAGATGAACATGACTGACAGGTGATACAAATGAATATCTTTGGCCTGTAGTGCAAAGATGAATATTTGGATAAAGATGATTATTAATTGATGTTACAGGGATAAAATATTGATGATGGACTTTTAAATCTTAGAAGATAGTAGAATTCTTTCTCTACTTGACTCTTCTAATGGTTTGTTGTTTCCGCTGCAGTTGTTGATCTAAAACTTGTTGTCGATTATATTCTATCAGATTTTTCCCTGTTGAATACTAATGATAATTTGTTGTATATTATCTTAGTCATAATATTCTTTACTGGGCTAGTTGAGCTCACCCTTTTCCTTTTTGTTCCATTTTTCTTCTCAGGAGGTGAGAACATAGCAGGATCTAGTCGGGGTATGGAGTGATGGTTCTAGAAAGATGTTTTAGCAGTCCTCACTATTTCTGTAAAATAGTGTTTGAATAATTGTAATGAGGACTTATTTGAGTGTGGATATTGTCTAGAAGACAATATTTGTATTTAAACTCACAGTATATGTTGTCGTATTTTGCACGACAATTGTAATAATAAAGTTGTAGTTATTTTTTGTACCATGTATTTGGCGACTCAGAATGGGTTGGATGGATTGGACCTATTTTGGGGGCGTCACACGGTATCTTTATAAGGGGGAAAGAATGTGATAACCCAAATTTTTGGGTAATATTAAAATAAAAATTTAATAAATAAATTTTTGATTAGATAATATATTGTATGATATTATATTGCATAAGTGGGTATGAACTATGCAATATGTGATGCTTATGTTTAATAAATATATTGGTATTATATATTTATTATACGTAAATAAATTGTAGGGCCATTTTATTAAAGGAAATGAGATGGGTAGAATTAAAATAATCTATAATATTAAATTATTTTAATGTGGTGAATTGGTGACATTAAATATATACTTAATGTATAACCACCCTTTTATTGAAGAAATCATGTATTGCATTATTGAATGTAATGCATGTATGTTTTTAATGTAGTAAGTATATTATTATATTTATTACAGTTAAATTGTTGAAAATAATTTATAGAAGTGAAAAGAAAGTAATTAGTATACAAGAATTATTGTATACTTTAAATAAATGATATTAAAATAAATTCTAGAGTTGAATTATTTTAATACAGAAAAGATATTATTTTATCGTAATATCTTAAGAAAGTAAATAAATTTTTTATGATAATGAGGTAATTAAGGATATTATATTATAATATCTTTGGTATGTAAATAATTGTATTTACATAAGAAATTATGTGTAGCATATTTATTTTACAATTATAAAATAAATATGTAATTTGAGTATGTTATGTTATATTTTATATAATTTATATATTAAAGATGAGTTATGTAAATTATATGATTCCAAGAGAGTAAAATAAATTAAGGAGATTTATGTAGTAACTTATTTAATTAAATTAAGTTACTAAGATTGGGTAATTAAATCACTTAATAAAGTATGGAAGTGAATTATGAAAGTTAAGAGGAAATTGTGCGAGTTAAGAAAACCTTAGGGTTAAAAACCTAATATTTAAAACTTAAGAAAATATCTTAAGAAATATGCTAAGAAATAAAGAATATTATGAGAATATGCTAAGAATATGCCAGGGGGTGATTTGCAAGCTTTTAAAGACGAGGGGGAAGACTAGAGAAGACTTAAGTTGGGTGACCAAATTATAAGAAATTGAAAGTAATTTTTATAAAGATAAATTATTTTAATAGCAAGAAAAATTATCATAATAAATGATTATTTCCATTTGTGTGGAAATTTTGGTGTAATATATCATATCTTTAAGTGGATAATGTATGAATTATATTAGTATATTATAATATATACGTATTTGGGGTATACTTGGAAGCAAGTAATTGAAAAGTGAACAACTAGCATGAGCTGGGAGATTTATTTAACAAATAAGTTGAATTAGTTAATAGGTGAAGTAGAAGTTGTGTAATAACAAGATGAATCATTTGGGGATAGCAGGAGCTGCCCTCATATTAGCCCATAAACCTAACTCTAAGCAAAACAAGACCAATCAAAAGCAGAGCATATCAGCTCTTTCATTACTTCCTTCCCAAAAAAATAAAAATAAAAATAAAATTCTTGTCTCTCTCTCTCCCGAATGTCATATTCCCAAGCTTCACCCTATACCATGAAGTAGTAACTAAGAACTCAAATTGAAAGCAAAGGTGTTAAACCAGCAAATTTGAAGAGTACTTATCAAGCCCAAGCCAAGGTAAGAACTGATCGAACTTGGAATTTAATCCGTTCTCCTCTTCTTTGATTAATGAAATGGAAAGTAGATGAATGTATGCATAAAAATGATTAAGGTATAGAGTAGTAGCTGAATTGTGTTGGTTAACAACTTAGAAATATGGGTAAAACAGTGTAATCACCGAGTATTATATATGTATAACTATGAAATTAATATGTTGTAAAATCATATGGAAATCTATTATGTGATATGTTTAAGAAGGTAAGACATGGTTGGTAAGCTATGTAAGTTCTTATATATGTGTGGGTTAGTAAGTAAACTTATAGTTCATGTGAATTTTGATTGTGAAATGAACTGCTATTGACTGAGATATAGCAAAGGAGTTTAGGTTGGTTGTGCGGAGAAATAAGGGAGTTAAAATGGGATTGTAGCATAAACAAATGGCTATGAAAGGAATGTTTCAAAACAACGCACACAACTTTCTCGATAAAAGTCTTAAGTGGACTGTTTTGGCTAAAAATAGAATATTAGATGGAATCAAAGCTTGGGACAGATTAGTATGTTATATGAGATGATAAATTGATAATTAGAGTGACTAAGCATATAAGATTGGAACGAAACTCAACTACAAGCCAAAGTGAAAAATTAAAAAGTAGTACGTCAAGGCTACTTTAAGTGCTGTTTTGAGCAGCCTATTGAAGCTGAAATGGAAAGGTTATAACTTTTAAATGCAGTCTCATATGCTATGTAAAACATATTTAAAATTTGTTCTAATTTGGTATATGAGCTAGAAGTAATAAGGTCGTGAAATAAACATGTTAGAAACCAAAAAATTGTAAACTGCTGACCCTAAAATGAAAATTCGGGGTTAGCTAGGATGTTCAGAAAATTCTGGACTTTTGGTATGTTATAGTAAACTGAATAAGCTTTCCATAGACTCCAGAACGGACTAATTCCGACTTCGGAGCAACGAGTTATTCCCGTTCAAAGCAGTGGCGTTAAATCTGTCTAACAAATTCGGAGCAGTCCCCTTGCACGAATTTTCTGGAATACTGTGTTTTGAATTTGGAAATGGTCAAAGAATGAAAGTTGTAGCCTCGGAAGTTAGCTTCGCGTGGGCTCAAGAATCGCTTAAAATTATTTTGAAACGAAAAAGTTATGACTGTTTGAGCAAGAGAGGGTACAGTTGGAAAAAAAAATTGAAAACTGTTTCGATATGGCAGTTTTAGCCCTCTGTTTAACCTGTCTAGGATGCCCAAATTAGAAGAGTTATATTTTTAAAAATATTATGATGTACCCTTTATAACATGCTAAATTTTGGTTTCCATTAGACTTGTGATTTGCAAACTAGAAAATGAAAAAGGAGGCCAGAGAGCAATATGGTTTGGCGGCTGCGGCTGGCCTGTTTTGTTTTAGTCCTTTGGGGCTGTTTTGAACACGAATGCAATAAATTGAATTGAAGTTGCTGGGATTTAGCAAGGATACAAGTAAGGATATAAAGTGCATATAACATGCTAAAAGTTTATGGCAGTTGAATTGACACGTGAGGAAAGTAAATTATTTAGAGTAAGAGAGTAAGAGGTAAGGGTTGCAGCCATGGGGCAGCATCAAGCAGCCACAACACACTATTTTGGCAAATGTGGGCAGCCAATTTGAGTTAGAAATATAATGTGAGGATTAAGGTGTATCAAAGTAGGAACTAAAAGAAAGGGCTGCTGCCCACTGGCAGCAGCTATAACCAGCAGCGGCGTGCAGAAAATAGATGCTACAGCAGCAAATACCAGCAATAGCAAGTAGCAATTAGCTGCTACAGCAGTAAAGAAAGACCACTTGTGGTTCTGTTTTGTAGCATAAGTAAAGGGCAACATATAACATTAGGAAACTGCTATGGTAGTTTTGGGGCAGCTCAATTTAAATTAAAAATGCAATTGGAGCTAATTAGTGAGCAAAGGAGATGCAAAGCTGCTGCACATTTGCAGCAGCAGTGGTTAGTTAACTGATAATGCAGTGTAAAGCCACACTAAAATTAATATAATCCCACAGTCAAATAGAAGTGACTAATAGCATAAAGAAATGCTAAGAAACTGTTAGTGCATTTAAGTGAGCTACTAGACTCGCTTAGTTAAATAGAGGAAACAAAAGGGTAACAAGCAAAATTTAGCCTCAGCATAGTGAAATGGTAATAAGCCAAATTAAATTATGCGATAGAATTGTTGAAGCAACAATAAAGGCTGCAAGATATATTTGGCCAAAGAGGGCTGTTTTGACATAACTAAGAAACGCAATAAGTTTAAACGAATAGTTTGACAATATAATTTGCAAAGCAGATTGGAAACTAAAAGTTCTACCCTTATGATATACAATTATATTTAATACATGAAATACCTTACGTATTCACCTTGAATACCTAAGTTATAAAGCAGATTGCAATGTATACTTATGGCAAACAAAAGAAGTAAAAGGAGTGTGAACTAATATCATGAAAAGTTCATGAACAAAAATTATGTCAAACCCTATGAAAGAAAGAAAAGGTTATTGTAAGAACATAGATGAGATATTTGAAAAATGTATCTTAAATATAGAACATGAACTAAAAACATCATGATTATGTGATATGTGAACATACAAGCTATATGACTTGGTTATTTGGCTAATATGCTTGTAAATGTAAATAATTGTGTAGGATCTATGAGAATACACAAGTTAAGCTGAAATTGTACCAATAGTCTACGAACAAGACAAGTTTCTCAGTTTATTTATGCGGACTTATAATTGCTATAGATAACTGTTAGCATGATTTATGTTTATAAGTCTGTAACACCTATGAACTGCATTATTTGCTTTGTGAATGATGAATGTCAAATTATGACTAATTATTGAATTGAGTCGGGGAACTCAATATATATGTGCAATGAATGACACGTACATGACATGTGTAGTATGCTATGGTACGTATGTTGCTACCAGCAGGACATCAATGTGATAATGCATTTGTAATATACTTTAATACCAGGAGTATAAATGCATGAACTGAATGTGAAACCAATGTGCTACGTGATGCATGATAGGCTGTTAGACTTGTTGGGCCGTCGTGCTCAATCTTGCTTAATTTGCAGGTTAAAGTTATGATGTGAACCCTCGTGATTAGGAGTGCGTGAAACGAAGATTAGTTGTCTAATGCAGAATGTATTAAACCCTGACTATGGTAATTTACATTTGTAAACCTCAAAGAAATAAAATTTTGAATTATTCTATAGATGAAGTTTATTTGTTCTGATATATAGGGATATGTTTGAAAGAATGAATTGTATATATGTTCATATCTACCCAGATTAAATAAATCATATAATAAATATGATTTTAATATAAAGAAGTATCGTAAAGGTTGCGATTCAGGGAATGAATGAATAGCAAGAAATTTTTTTTCACATTTTTAGCTATTTTAACATTGAATAATGTTTTAAAGCTAGAATAAGATAGTATTAACGCACAAGATCAGGAAATAAAATAGTCCTGATTTTGGGGGCGTTACAATGCTAAGTGCCAGACAAAGTCTAACAAAGGCTCAAACGCTTAGCAAACCTAAATGGTGATGGTGCACAGTTGACATCAGATGAAGATAAGCTGAACAGAATAAAATCAGCTATACCAGAGAAGATGTGGTCTAGACTCGAAGCTGAATGCAGAGAGGAGCATGCCAAGCTGCTAAGTACTAAAGATGTTCAAGCTTCAATACATCTTAGCAGCAAGACACCAACAACAACACCACCAACAAGTACCCAGGGCCTGAGGGGTCCTTGTCTGGAGAGACTAAATGAAGTTCCAAGTCTGCTGGGCTTGAAGAGTTCCTAGGGAACTAGAGGAGTTCCAAGCCTGCTGGGCTTGAAGAGTTTTTAGTGAACTGAAGTTCCAAAACTGTTGGCCTTGAAGGAATCTTAGTGATTTAGGGTGTTGGCCTTCCTTAGTGGAAATCCTGCGAGTTAAAGCAGAAGAGTGGATTAGGAGCTTGAGTTTCTGAACCACTTAAAATTCCTTGTGTTATTTACCTTATGTCATTTACATTATGTACCTAACTGCTATAACTGCTATGAATGTAAGAACTGCTTACAACTGAACTAACTCTAAGAACAATGTATGTATGATTATGAATATATCAATGAAGGGGATCTTTTACTTATTCCGCTGTACTTGAAAAGATTCTTATGTTTGTCATATGCTAATTCATTAGCAATACAAAATAAAAGAGAAAAGTATTTGAAATTAAAAAGGATCTATTCAATCCCCCCTTCTAGATCTATTGTGTGCCTACTGGGAACTAACATGTCCATTTAAGGACCTAATTGGTGAAAAATAAACTTTAAGAACGACTTTAAAAGTGAGTGGCAACTTGGAGAGACAGAAGTGTCATTCAGTCTAATCAAAAAAACCCATCTATGTATTCTCTATTTCTATTTCGATCTCTATATAATTTTAGGTGTAAGTCGCATTATGAGTTGTCTGCCAAAAGAATCCTTCTACGACAAAAGGGGGTTCCGACCGGAGTAGTGACCGGCCAGATTTTATTTTATTTTTCGCTTTTGACTACCAAATAATTAATGTGATTTATTAGAACTAAAATTTTTATAAAATACAGAGATTTAGGCGTCATTTGGACACATGCAAAAAATACAGTTGTACAGTCTATGCAACTCTATTTTTTACATGTATCCAAATGACACCTAAACCACTGCATTTTGTAAAAATTTCAGTTCCAATAAATAACATTAATTATTTAGTAGTCAAAAGAAAAAAAAATTCCGACCGGTCACTACCCCGGTCGGAACCCGCCGGTCCCCCTAGACTTATTGCTGCCAAGAGGCCGTGGGAATATTTTCTTGCTACCCTCTGATCATGTGTTATTATTCCACTACTTTTTTAGCCTTCTCAGTTCTTATTATTGTCATTTTAGCTTTGTTTTCAATTTGGTACAATTATTTCTTTTATATTTTATATTTTATATTTATTTTTATATGTTTTTTATATTTCCTATTGTATTTCCTTCTTCATATCTTTGAGATATGGGAAAAAATAACATAAAATTTAAGTTGTAGGTTGCTTCATGTTCATTTTTTCTGGATTAATAGCTCCTTCAGTTTTGTAAATTTCTTTTTTATTTTTTTTTAGCAAAAGACAAATGTAATAATTAGTTAATAACTAAGAAATATAACCAAGTGATCGCGTCACATTGTCCGGGAGTCAAAAACAATTTTAGAGAGAAAAAATGTGTTCAAAGAAATTAGAAAGAGAAATTGAACGAATATAAAAAATTAATATATTAAGTAATTTACTTCATTTGGTCATAATAATAGTACGTAAGTTTTAAATTTAACATAACTATTTGGTTGTATATTTTTTAATTCTTAGAGAGAACTATAATCATATTTTATAATCCATAAACAAATCAAAATTTTTTATTTCTAAGCCGTGTCATGAATAATTGACTCGTGATCAACTAAAAGACTCGATAAAATTATTTCATAAAATCCGTTAATGCCTTATTATATATAGTTATTGATTATTGATGTAAAATCTGCGGTAGGTGGGTGATGAATAACTAAGTTTAGAGGGTACGTACAAGCGGTCAATATCAGAGGCTACATGCATGGCCTCCATTGACTCTTAACAAATAGGCCTATCTTGAAAATAAATAAAAAAGAACTCATGATGTACGGAAGATTTCTAACTCAGGAACATTCTCTAATTACCACATGTCCAAAAAGATAAAATATTATATGGGAACGTTCTAAGTTTGTGAGCACGGGGTAACTTCATATGGTAGTTGTACAAAACTATGCTCGGGTGATTTCCTATATAATGCCAGATCTAAAGTATGTGTAAATCACACAATCTTTGAGTTGTCAAATTAACACATTTACCATATACCCTAAAACACAAAATGTTTGCATGGGCATTAACTCGTCTTCCTTCTCCTTGGAGCACTCTGGTGGATCATCACCACCTCAAAACGCCACCGTAAAGTACTACCACCAGGTCCTCGAGGCTTCCCAATTATCGGTAGCCTCCCGATGTTAGGTAACCTCCCCCATCGCACCCTCCACCAGTTAGCCAAGCAGTACGGTCCTATCATGTCCATGCGTTTAGGTTCCGTCCCAACTATCGTAGTGTCCTCCCCTCAAGCTGCCGAGCTTTTTCTCAAGACTCATGACATTCATTTTGCTAACCGCCCCAAGTTTCAGGCCGCGGAATATATGGCGTATGGTAATAAGGGCATCACATTCACGGACGGTCCATACTGGCGCAATGTAAGAAAGTTTGTTGTACAAGAGCTTCTTGCTCCTTCAAAGATTAATTCTTTTGTTGGGATGAGAAAGGAGGAGCTTGGGTTATTGGTGAAGGAGCTTAAGGACGCCGCCGCTAAATGTGGATATTAGTGCAAAGGTGGCTGATCTTATTGAGAACATGACTTATAGGTTGCTTTTGGAACGTAGCAAAAAGATGATAGGTTTGATCTCAAGGGTATTATGAATGAGGCCTTCCTGTTGGCTGGAAAGTTCAATCTTGCAGATTTTGTGCCTTTCCTAGCCCCACTTGACCTTCAGGTAATTAATATATATCTCTAGCTTTAAAGAAAGTTTATTTTGTTTATATATATTTTTAACATTTTAATAACCAGAAAACATGCATCTCAATATATATTTCCTCTATATAGGGATTGACTCGAAGCTTTAAGGAAGCCGGCAAGAAACTTGACAAAATGTTGGAGCTAATTATTGATGAGCATGAACAAAACGCAAGTAATGGACTTCAAAAGGAAAATACCGACTTTGTTGATGAAATGCTATCATTGATGAAAAATTCCACAAGCACCCATCACGAGTTAGCTAAAGCAATTGACAGGTCGGGTATTAAATCTATCATGGTAGACATTATCACAGCAGCGATCGATACTTCATATACCTCCATCGAATGGATACTAGCAGAACTCTTAAGGCATCCAAGGGTGATGAAAAAGTGTCAAGAGGAAGTAAATACCATTGTAGGACTTGATCGAATGGTGGAGGAGACTGATCTGCCAAAGTTAGAATACCTATATATGGTGGTTAAAGAAGGTTTAAGACTGCATCCTATTGCACCATTATTGGGTCCTCACGAGTCTAGGGAGGATATTGTGATCAACGGGTATTACATACTTAAGAAATCACGAGTACTCGTAAATGCTTGGGCCCTAGGACGAGATCCTAATGTGTGGTCTGAAGACGTTGAAGAATTCCTTCCTGAGAGGTTTACTAGGACCAAAATAGATCTTCGACGACGTGATTTCCAGCTCTTACCATTTGGGTCAGGTAGAAGAGGGTGCCCTGGAATGCAGCTGGGATTGATTAACATTCAATTTGTGTTGGCTCAGTTGTTGCATTGCTTTGATTGGGAGCTAACGAGTGGGATTTCAACTGGTGACTTGGATATGACTGAGAAATCTGGGTTAACAATTCCACGAATCCAACACTTGCTTCTTGTGCCTAAAATCCGTATATAAACAAGTTCTTGTATAAACAAAAAACACAATGCCCATCATTTTTACAAGAGTATGACTAGATTATTGTACGTAACAAATAAGGGAAGTCATACTGACACTCCATATTATTTAATTTTTTATTGATTTATTCAATTCCCGCTTTATTCCTTCGTATTCAGAAGGATATCTAGTCTGACATTGTATTTTACGTATTCATTTTATGAAATAAAGTTTTCTTTATATTATTGTATTGGTCACAGACATTGAAAAAAAATAGACAAATGCAATACTGAACCGTATTTTATTTTATTTTTTGGTAGAAGGCAACATATAGTACAAATCTGGTCAAGGATTTTACAATTTTCTTGAAATACGTAACTGTAGAGCTTTTCGAAGGATGACATTTGTATCAGAGGACTTTACAAATTCATACAGGTTTCTCTTCTTCCGTTGAGTTATTTTTGAATGTAAATTTGTTGCCAATAATTTTCGGATAAAGGCAATTTATTCTTTGAGATTGAATAATCAATTTATTCTTAGTGCAGTCGGCATTATCCTTATCATTCTTGCAAGGAAAATTGTACTTCGTGTATAAAACGTTGATTCATATATAGCCAAATCTTTGAGAGTGATGAGCACTATATAAACCAAATTGATCCTAAACTATAAAGTGCTATATTTATTTTGATCATTGGTTTATTTATCATAAATCTGACTTGCAAGATATTAACTTTCATTGTTGCTATTCTATATCTTATAAAATGATATACTTGACATATATGTGCTCAAACTTTGTTAATGTGTTTGTGTAAGAAGCAAAACATTACTGTAATGAACAAATTTAAACTAATTAACATTTTAACGCAATACAAAGAGGACATTATTGGCTTCTAATTTGGACCGTAAGAAGTATATACATTCAATTACTAGGGCAAACAAAATTAATATTGTACTTAACCTATTTTTTAGGTAAATTGAAATGTAACTTACTGAAATGGTGCCCCTTTGTATGCTTGTTATTTGCAGTGTCACCACCCCCACCACAAGACTGATCATTAGAGAAAATAAAATGAAGCATTTAATTTTTGGTTGTTATTTAAGTGGGAATGGAAAATAAAATAAAATAAAATGGATCCTATCCAGTGTTAAAGGGGAAAAGAAGCACCGCCGCTGCATGCGTTATGCCACCGCCACCACCAATGCGCGCTACGCCGTTGATCTGTTAAAGGGGACGAGGAGGATCGAAGGACCGGAATTGAGGGAGACGACAGGAAGGAAGTGAGATTTGAGAGCCACGTGAGGGAGGAGCGAGGAAAGAGAGAGAGAGAGAAATGTTTACTGAGGCGGCAGAGGAGGAAACTATAATGCCCCCAAAATCTGAGTACTCGCTACAATAGACTTGGTGTTCACTATTCATCATCATCCTCAACATCTATCAATATTTTTTTTATTTAACTAGTCTATTTAGACATTATATCACATACTTCATCGCGGTATCGCAACTTAGGTCTTATTCTTTTTACCTGATACCAACCTGTAACCTTTATATGATTTTAATCTTCCATTCTGTAGTTTAAATCTGACCATTCTGGTCCTATCATTATTTTCTACCTGCACCAAGTTAATGTTTGGCAAGAGTTAGCATCAAATATGCTCAATAAGTATAAAATTGAAATGAAATAATTTAATGAATAAACATGAATCAATAATTTATTATTTCTAATGAATAAACATGAATCAATAATTTAATATTTCTAAATTATAAGGATTATCAACTTTAGTTACTTGAATGGTCGACTTAAAGGAAAGAGAGTTATGCCGAATCGTGCTATATGTGATCAACGTAACAACACTGAATATGACCTGTAACATGTTACCTTACTATATGTAGTACACAATGACTTGTCAGAATAACTTAACAGTGAATAAATATACTTTGGAAAAATGAATAGCTCGCTAAAGAGGCTTTTCTACATGTGAAACTTCATAAATGTGTAACAACACAAAGTAAATAAGTAGTATTAGAACTTCAATATCATAGTCTTTTTCTTTAGATTATTACTGAAGGGTCGTTAGAACCATGAACTCTTTAATTTTTCAAAAACATTTCTTTAATAGAGCGCATCCTAACAATCTTACAAGCTAAAGCTTCGCCATGACAATATATTGTCTGTCTATATAATCTCCAAGTCGGCATTATATGGACAATAATTATTTAACAATCACACAACTAAAATTTTTTACCAATGGTCTTGAGGACCATGAACTTATCATACAGATTTCAACAATCATAATTGCTTTGATTGTTATACATGGTCATGAGGACCATGAACACATCATACATAATTCAACAGTTATAATTGCTCTTAATTCTATACATGGTCATGAGAAATTGAACTCTTTTATAAAAGTTAATTGCCACAAAAATTGTCAAATCTTTTAATTATGCCAAAACTAAAAGAGTTAAGTCGACACTATATGGCCCAAAAGTCCCCACAATTATATAAACTGTTGACTCTCCATAAGTGGTTAATAGTCACATAGACTTAAAAACTTTCCATAAATATGGCCTTATATTATGAGGTTGTTCTTCCTCAGTCTTCTTAATTACTTTCACAATAGAGTAGCCGAAACAAATGACATTCACTCTTAAAATAATATTCGTGATCAACATATTGAATAATTTGATATTACATAACAACGAACATAAGTTTAGCTAATAAAAAAAATTCAAATACACGTAGTGCCGAAACTTGCACAATTATTAAAAAATTTCGTAAGTTTAGAACTTGCAATAATAACAATCTTACTACAAGTTAAAGAAATTGCTCAAAGTGAGGAAACTTGCAAAAATTTAAGGAAACTAGAAAACAATAATCAATTTGTACAAGTTAGGGAAACTTGTCTCCGTCCATAGTTCATCATCTACATTATTCACATTCAATATTTCTTTCTTCCATACTCAATTCTGAGTCTTCTACAATATTAAATATAAAATATTTTCTGTCAACAAAATAACTTCCTCAGAATAATATTCACTTTTATTAATTTACTTCCCATAATTATATATTAACATTCCTGTTAACTTCTCCAATAATCTTATACTTCAAAATTAAATTCAAACATTCTAAATTTTAAGAAAATCTCTTCGTTACGTCAAAATATATGTTTATTCAAAATTCATCTCAAGCCGAGTTATAACACCCGTTTTCCTAATTTTACTTTAAGAAAACACTATTTTTGTTTGTATCATAACTCTTTCGTTACTTATCCATATTAAAATTATATATAGTGATAAATTTGAACTTAGAAGTTGTCTTTCCATATCCATTAGTTCCCAAACTATGTCAAACATGTGTGCATATATATATATATATATATATATATATATATATATATATATATATATATATATATATATATATATATATAGGAAATCCTTCTCCAACGAACTAGACTGACGGACTAAAGATGAATTGGGTAAAAAAGCACGCGGGTTGAGCGTACGGGTCAAGGAGAAAAAACACGCGGGTTTCACTCTTTAGCCTAAAACCAAAGCTCAGATCACTGATACTACTTTCTCTCTCCATCTTCTTCCCTCCCTCTCTCACACGATAAAGTAGCAGACGGAAGAGCTCATCGGAAGCTGAGGCAAACGGATCGAAAGGTAAAGCTCCATAACTTTATTGAGTTTGTATATTTTTTTTCAGGCATTTGAAAATCTTGGGTTTGTTCTTTAAAAATCCCTCTTTTTCCGGCGGTTGCTCGTCGTGGCTGCTGGTTCCGTTGGTCGCGCACGAATTTGTTTACTTTCTCGTGACCCAATTTCTTTAATCGTTGCCTAATTCGTACAAACTCAGAATTTGGATGTACGAATTTCTTTACTTTGATTTTGTTTCTATTTTTTTTATATAAATATCTCATTTGTTGGTGATGTTCACCTCATTGATATTCTTTTCCATTTCTGGATTACCTTTAATGGCTTTGTTAGTTTTGAATTTGATTTTTGTAGCTTTAGGTTTGCTTCAGTGTTCCTATTTGTAGTTTATAATGTCTTATTATATATCACTTTCTGTGAAAACATGTGGAAGTTGGGAATTAGAGCTTTATTTCTTATTGAATGAATAAAATCTTTCTGCTCATTCCATTCATATCAGGCGGGGTTCCTTTTTTTAAGCCTCAAGAGACTAAATTTTGGAGCAATATATTAGTTTTAAGATGGGTATTGCTAATTGTTTGAGAAATTGAATATTTTTTGGGAAAGGTTGTAAACCCCGGAAAGTGAAGGGGTTTTGGATAGAAATTAAGTTTAGCCCCCTCCCTAAATGCCCCCTAAATGGTAACTAAATTCTACTGCTCTCAAAGTTTGATGCTCTTAAATTTAAAACATATTACAAGTCAAATTTTAAGTTGAAAAAACAGAATCTGCCCTTTCTTTAGGAGAGTCATTTTATGGGATCAGTGTTGTTCAAATTTGGTAACAGATTAGGGGGCCAGGGAAGTGTTGCATATTACTTTATTGTATGTGTTTGAGTTTTACATTTTTGTAATTGATTTTTTTTTATTCATTTTCTGTGAGGTCAAATAGTATAAGGATTCCATTGTCCAACTAACAGTAAAATGATTCACAAAATTTTGCATTAGTGGTTATCAGTAGGTTATCTTTCCTCGGTTGTCCTGGTATTTATATGTTGCTGTAAGTGAATAATGTTCTTGTTTCTTTCTGTATTTCTCTATATTGAAATCCATACTCATAACATAAAAAACTTGTGTGTTCTACTACAGATTACGTGGCAGTGGCTTCCTTTTACAAATTTTGCACGAAATGATAATTTGTAACTTTACCACTGGGTGTGCTTCTGTACCTTTTCAAACATATGTCCAGGAATTGTTAATTGAGCATGGCTCAAGAAATTTGTTTTTGCTCTCCTAATTTGCAGTTCACAGTTGTAAACGGTGTTCCTCCAACAAGTGACTATTCCTTTGTCAAGTATAATAAGGTAAATCCTAGGATGTTTTCATCACTTTGTATGTTACATAAACTATAAATTTGTCTCCGAGGAAAGATAACTTTCTTCTTTTAACCTTACTCATCAATTACCTTTTGGTTCCTCTACTTTATGTGATGTTACTTTCCCTTCGTGTATCATGAACTTGAATATGCTTATTTTATTTGATGCAGTCTATTGATGTGATCAAATACACAGACGAGGAATACAAAAAGTTTCTTATTGATCCAACGAATACTAACGACTCCAACGAATTAGCGATGGTGAAAATAGAAATGTGTCAATTGCAACTAACTGTGCGATTTGTCATAATTGTAAATGTTATGTATGCGGTGTTGTTGTTAATGTTATTAAATCGGTTGTAATTTTGATAATTTTCATTATCTAACCAACACGTTATGTATGCAGTGTATAATTTGCGGTTTACAATATTATATATGTTGAGATGGACATCAATAGAACGTTTTGTACCGTTGAACGTATTTGTGGTGTAATGCATATGGTGTTTAATATAAACACATTAAGTAGTATAACATAATCTATAGCTATTCCCTTCCCATCCCTATATTTTACTTTTCTCATAAAAAGACTTTTCTTCTTTTGCTTGAGAAGGAAGTGCAGAGGTAGAATTTTGACAGGGTTTTGTAAAAGGATGCAGCATGATTCAACTTGTGAGGGCGGTAACATATAAATACCAGGACAACCGAGGAAAGATAACCTACTGATAACCACTAATGCAAAATTTTGTGAATCATTTTACTGTTAGTTGGACAATGGAATCCTTATACTGTTTACCAAGCCAAATGACCTCAAAGAAAATGAATAAAAAAAAATCAATTACAAAATGTAAAACTCAAACACATACAATAAAGTAATATGCAGCACTTCCCTGGCCCCCTAATCTGTTACCAAATTTGAACAACACTGATCCCATAAAATGACTCTCCTAAAGAAAGGGCAGATTCTGTTTTTTCAACTTAAAATTTGACTTGTAATGTGTTTAAAATTTAAGAATATCAAACGTTGAGAGCAGTAGAATTTAGTTGCCATTTAGGGGGGATTTAGGGAGGGGGCTAAACTTAATTTCTATCCAAAACGCCTTCACTTTCCGGGTTTTACAACCTTTCCCAAAAAATATTCAACTTCTCAAACAATTAGTAATACCCATCTTAAAACTAATATATTGCTCCAAAATTTAGTCTCTTGAGGCTTAAAAAAAGGAACCCCACCTGATATGAATGGAATGAGCAGAAAGATTTTATTCCTTCAATAAGAAATAAAGCTCTAATTCCCAACTTCCACATGTTTTCACAGAAAGTGATATATAATAAGACATTATAAACTACAAATAGGAACACTGAAGCAAACCCAAAGCTACCAAAATCAGATTCAAAACTAACAAAGCCATTAAAGGTAATCCAAAAATGGAAAAGAATATCAATGAGGTGAACATCACCAACAAATGAGATATTTATATAAAAAAAACAGAAACAAAATCAAAGTAAAGAAATTCGTACATCCAGATTCTGAGTTTGTACGAATTAGGCAACGATTAAAGAAATTGGGATTCGTGCGCGACCAACGGAACCAGCAGCCACGACGAGCAACCGCCGAAAAAAGAGGGATTTTTAAAGAACAAACCCTAGATTTTTAAATGCCTGAAAAAAAATATACAAACTCAATAAAGTTATGGAGCTTTACCTTCCGATCCGTTTGCCTCAGCTTCCGATGAGTTCTTCCGTCTGCTACTTTATCGTGTGAGAGAGGGAGGGAAGAAGATGGAGAGAGAAAATAGTATCAGTGATTTGAGCTCTGGTTTTATACTAAAGAGTGAAACCCGCATGTTTTTTCTCCTTGACCCGTACGCTCAACCCGCGTGCTTTTTTACCCAATTCGTCTTTAGTCCGTCAGTTTAGTTCGCTGGAGAAGGATTTCCTATATATATATATATATATATATATATATATATATATATACACATATACATACACACACACACACAAACACACAGAGAGAATTATTTTTTATATTTCATGGGGATACGAAGAGTTTAATTTTTTCATGGGATAGTATTTATTTTTTATATTTTAAAATAAAATTTAATTTTTAAAAAGTTTTAAAAATAGTTATAAATTTTAGAAAAAAAATATTAGAAACTTTTATTTTTTTCCTAAATTGAGTGAAGTTTCATAAAATATAGGTTCAAAAAATTAAAGTTTAAAATTTTTAATTCTTTATTATTTTTATGAAAATATACACATCGTTTGAAAAATAAAAAAAAATCTATTTTTTAATGAAAATAAAGTTTTCTAATTTTATTTTTTTAATCTATATTTTATGAAATTTACTAATTTTTTAAAAAATAAAAATTTTAATTTTTTACGAAAAATAAAGTTGTATTTTGTTTTTTTATTTTTTCAATCTATATTTTATAAAACTTTACTCATTTTTTAAATATAAAAAAATTTCTAATTTTTCTCTTGAAAATAATAATTATTTTTAAAACTTTTTAATTTTTTTTTAAAATGAATCAGTTTTTTTATTTATCTTTTAATGTATTTTATATTTTAATTTTTATTTTTAATTTTTGTTTTTAAAAATACTAATATTAAGAATACATATAATAATGGTAAAGACAAAAACCATTTTTTTCTTCTTAAAATAAAGTGTTACATAAAGATTTAATTTCCTCTAAACATCATTTTGAGTAATATGGTATGGATTTGATATAATGTTACAGTTGTGGGTAATATTTATAAATTTTGCAAAGTAAGCAAGTTGTCGTAAAATATTCGTTTGATCGAGGAATATTCGTTTTATTAGTGAATATTCGTACGACGATACATTCATTGGTGGACCTCACAATGGAATTACTGTCGGAGTTAGAAAACGACAGAAATATCTTTTTATTAAAATAACAGCGAAAGTTTTACCGTTAACTGTTGAAATACCCGGTGATAAAAGTACAGTAATACGCATGGTTACATAGTAGCACACAGTATTGTACAATATCTTTGAGTATTGATGCTTACGTGAGAAGTCACTTGGTTTTATTCAATTATTGTCACAGTAATTGCTGCATAGTATCTCACATTATTGATTTAATTATTGTCACAATAATTTATATTATTAAATTAATAATTGAGACGACAAAGTTATTCATATTATTATTTGCATTATTAACAATGTCTAGAAAGTTCCGTCGAGGAAAGGGGTTTGGTCACCTACTTGCGCGCCAATAAAGAGAAATCCTTATCGAAAAGCCCCCTCTTTCCTTGGAATGATATGGTTGTTAATATTGTGAATTATAATAATGATGAATAAATATTATTAAAAATGTGTTTAGTGAAGCCAAGTGAATTTAGATAAATAAAGTGGTATTTTATGAAGCATTTGTTGTAAATTTTGCTTATTACATGGACCCCCACTTACTCATTTTTCAAAATAATCGGTAGAAAATTATCTCAATTTTGTTATAAAGTATGTTAGTGTGTGTGTGTGTGTGTGTGTGTATATATATATATATATATATAAGTTTTGTTTTATTAGATTATAAATAGAATATATTATATTATATATAAAGTTATTTGTTTTACTTGAATATTATATTATTACTTTGAAAAATGGGACGTCTGAAGTTTTTTTTCTTTCGTCTGTTAATCTGTAAATTATTTCGTCCGTGAATTCTCTTAACAGTGCCACTGCCATTCTCCTATAAATAGGATGCTTAGTTTAGAATTAAAAATCACACCAGAATCAGAGAATTCTTCCTCTATAATATTGAGTGTATTTCTTTTGAGTTTAAGGAAGCTTTGAGTGCAGAAAACAGTGAAAGATTTCTTCAAGAATATCCCCGCTATACCAGTCAGAAGTACTTTCCTTTTAAGGTAAGGAATATTATTTTTGTTCAATATTCGTAAGAAATAATATTTTTTTTCTATACTCTGTAGTATGTAAGTAATATTATTTCGTTTCAGATTCTGAATTCTACACTCATTTTATTAAAGTATTGCTTCTATACTCCTTGAAATTAATAGAATATCCTTGAAATTTGTGTTTCATCGAGTATTTTTTCATGAAAATATTTTTCTGAACATTCTTGTGAAATTTTAATCTTTTCATGTCGGGATACTATTCACGGAGTACTATTCACGGGGGCACTATTCACCCGGGGTATTATTCATGATAAAAATTGATTTTTTTCTGTCCAAATTATTTTTGATACAATATTATTCTTGAATTTTACTCCACAAAAAAGTATCATTGTGACGACCCCAAAATAGGTCCATTCCACCCAACCCATTCTGAGTCGTCAAATACATGGTACAAAAAACAACTACAACTTTATTACAACAATTGTCGTGCAAAATACAACAACACATATGCTGTGAGTTTGGATACAAATATATACCAAATGTGACTCATGTTCCAACCGTGGACATCACCTCACAATGACACTTTACATAAAGGTATAGTCAAAAACTGTTTTAGAAATTAGAATCTTTGGGAAGTGCTCAAGGAAACCTTCGTACATGGGAGGCCACGCGTCTAGGTTATGATAGATATCATATGGCCACAGAATTATCCTTGGTTGACCCAATAGACCCCAAAGAAAAATGAGAAGATTACTATCATATTCTTCCCAATGGTGAGTCTTCTCTTGACATATCATTATCTCTACTGTCTCCAATTGAGAATTATACTTTAAACAAACACCAAGATTATATAGGTAGTGCTCGTATATATACCCAGCAAGTGGATGAGCACATCCCTATTTTATGATGACACGAGGTTGTATGTCGTTAGACATCTTGTATGATAGTGGCAAACCACCCTTCCAACGTTGGGTACACCTTACCCTATTGGATTCACCAAATATAACTACTAAATAAACTTTTCTATACTGCTTCGGGAGAACATCCACAGCTAGAGACCCCCGTTCTATTTCCCCGTTACCCTCGCTCGACCCAGCTACACTCTTATTACCTGAAAGGAATTGTGAAGCAAAAGGGTGAGCACAACTAGCTCAGTAAAGAATATCATGACTAAAGATAATTAAATTATCAATAGCCTTCATCAATAATAAATCAGAGATTTAGAACATATGGTAAATGATAAAAATTTCAACCATAGTTGCAGCGGAACGAGCAATCCATTAGAAGAGTCAAATAGACTATAAAGTCTATTATTTTCTCCATGTTAAAAATCCACCAACAATGTTTTATCCCTGTAACATCAATCAACAATTCTGGTCCACAATCATATGAATAACTCATAATCATAACTGTAGTTCTAAATTCCTCTTCTCATCTAGGAC
Organism: Panax notoginseng; assembly: GCA_016801055.1. NCBI lineage: Eukaryota > Viridiplantae > Streptophyta > Magnoliopsida > Apiales > Araliaceae > Panax > Panax notoginseng. Next base: position 31,498,392 of record CM029019.1, read on the forward strand.
GAAGATAATTTTCATCACCTGAAACATCAAACATCATGGTTATACCAAATCACAGTTCCTGTTCATAATCATACTAATAACTTCATCTTTGCACTACGGGCCAAAGATATTCATCAACAAGTCATCTTTGCACTACAGGCCAAAGATATTCATCCACAGTTCATCTTTGCATTACTGGCCAAAGATATTCATCTACAATTCATCTTTGCACTACAGGCCAAAGATATTCCTCAACAATTCATATTTGCACTACAGGCCAAATATATTCATATCTCAAAGAAATATATAATAATTTCAGAATTTATATACACCATAATTATAACCATGTTAATCAATTCATCTTTACACTTAAGCTAAAGATATTCAATTGTAAATTCAATGGTCATGATCATACCAGTCACAATTCAACTTTGCACTACAGGCCAAAGAGAACCCTAGTCATGATCATACCAATAATCTACCCATCTTTACACTCCAGTGAAAGAGAAATTCAACATCAGGGTTATAAAAATGTTATATATGGTAATAAAATCAATATAATCAACATATAGATTTAATCTCAAGAGTAATATTCATAAATCAACTATAATTTGGTTAGTAAAAGAAACCAATTTTGTCGTGAATAGTAACTCGTGAATAGTAACTCATGAATAGTAACTCGTGAATAGTAATACCGACTCAAAAAGGTAGAAATTCCACAATAAAATTCATACCAGTATTTCGGTACAATGATATTGAAAGAATAATATTTCTTAAGCTTATAAACAATTTATTTAAATTGTTTACACTTTACTAAATAATGTATTTAATCATTCTAAAATACCAAACTCATAAGATTTTATCACCAATAATCAAAACCCTCATCAAAAATCTGCATATACCTCATATAGGATTCTCAAGCCATAAAATCATATTTTCCAATTTTCTTACTTCACATAACATATTTAATTCATTTACTCATAACTAGTCTATTTTCCTGAAAAATACCAAATCAATTCCAAAAATATTTCTTTTCTGGGATTTAGCATAATATAGTCCCATATTGAACATAAATTTTTTTCAGAATTTTTAAAACTCATTTACTATTTTTCATATGGCCAAAACCACCGAATATTTAGACATTTATCAAAAATTATACTTTTGTCCAAAAATTCTGAAATTTACAGAGTATACTTCTATCATACACATGTACTCCCAATAAAAATTTTATCAATTTTGGAGTTAACCACAAGGAATTATAAGCTGTTACTTCTAAAATAGTCTTTTCTCATAAAATTCATAACTCTCAATCTATACATCCAAAAATCACCATTTTTGGATACAATCAAGAAAACTCATCAAAATATCATTTCAAATTTTTCCAGAATTTTTGAAGATCAGAAAAATTACGAAACTAAAAATCATAACAACCCTTAAAATCCCTTAATATCTCTTACAATCCCTTACTATCCCTTACTATCCCTTACTATCCCTTACCTCAAAAGAGCAGCACTTCTGACTGGAATGCAAAGCCAAAGGAAACTTACACTGAATAGCAACTCTCAAAGTATCTAAATACTCACAAAATATGCTTCATAATATAGAGAGAGAAAGAGAGAAAGCTTATGTTTCTGGTGTGATTTTCAATTCTAACTTAGCCCTCTATTTATAGGAAAATTTTGGTAGGTTTGACCTGCAACCTAATGGCTTTACCTGCTACTATTCCCACCCACCACATTTGAAATATAATTCAGCACATTTCTTCACCAACCACAAGTGGAGCCCACCAATTCTAGAATTTTTCACCAAAATGATAAACTCCGAAAATTCAACAATTTCTGGACCAGTCATCTCGTAAAATTCATAACAAATCATACGTTCATTTTTAACGGTTCAAAATTTGTGGACATATACTCAACTTATATATGTATAACATATCCAAAAATTACCACGATCCAACGGTCGGATTAAAAATTATAACCCCCGCAAAATATCTCAAAAATCCTGATTTTTAATACCTTCATTCCGACAAAAATACTGATAAAAACCTCAACATTAACTCCTTCATTTTTAACCACAAAAATATATCCCTCATTTATATCCACATAAAATAAATATTTTCTTATCATATGAATCAATAATTAATTATTCACAAATAATATTACAGAATCACATTTATGACAACCAGGCCGTTCCCAGGAAAGATGGGGCTTTCCAATAAGAATTTTTCCTTACTGGCGCGCAATTAAATGACCAAACCTCTCCTTAGACAGAACTTTCTAGACATTGTCAATAATGTTATCTAATAATACTATTCAAATAATATGAATTATTGATCTGATAATAGAAAATACTGTGCAGCAACAATTATTGAACAACAATAATACAAAATTTCAACGTAGCAATTATTGAATCAATAAAATAAAATATTGAACAGTAATTACTGTAACAATTATTGAGTAGTGCCTTCTTATGTAAGAATCAATAATTTCAAAAATACTATGCAATACCGTGTGCTACTGTGCAATAACGCGTATTACTGTATTTTAACCACCGGGTATTCCAACAGTGTTAACGGTAACAACTACGCCGTTATTTGTAAAAACTCAAATTTGTCGTTTTCCTTCACCCGACAGTTATTCGTTATGGGGCCCACAAATAGCTGCGCCGTCGTACGAATATTCTCCGACAGAAAGAATATTCCACGACCAAACGAATATTCCCCGACAACAATGATTATTTTATAACCACTTGCTTATTTTGAAAAAAAATTCATATATCACCCTTAATTTTAACATTTATCAATTTCACCATTTACTGAATAGTAATTATAAGAAAAATTGAATACTTTTATTTCATAAAATTCGGGGTCTTACAATCATGTTGACAATTTGGACATTCTTGAACTCTGGATAAATTGAATTTTAAATCTTTAAAATTTATCCTTGCTCTCATTTAATTAAATTTTTATATCATTGTCATCATCCTCATGCTTATATTGTGATGAAAGTCCTCAATGGCCCATAGTGCATTGATGGACAGTTGTTGGTATGATTATGACCAGGAATTATGTATCGGTATAATCATGACCCGTAATGTTACAGATAATGTGGTAAAAGTCCTCATTGGCCCGTAGTGCATTGATGGACAGTTGTTGGCATGATCATGACCATTGGTGATAATAACGAATATCCTTGGTCCGTAGTGCATGGATAATTCATGGATGTGATACTAATGAATATCCTTGGCCCGTAGTGCATGGATAATTCAGTGATGTGGATTATTTATTGAGTTGTGTTACAGCGATAAAATATTGATGATGAACTTTTAAATCATAGAAGATAATAGATATCATGCTCTACTTGACTCTTCTAATGGATTGCTTGTTCCGCTGCAGTTAAACTTGTTGTTTATTGTATTCTATCAGTTTACCACTGTTGAAGGCTAACGATAATTTATTTTACATTATCTTAGTCATAATATTCTTTACTGGGCTAGTTAAGCTCACTCTTTTGCTTTCATTATTCTCTTCAGAAAATGAGAACGTAGCCGGGACTAGTCGGGGAATAGAGTGACGGTCTAAGATGGTGGCTGTAGTAGTCCTCACTATTCTATAAAATAGTGTGATAATAATTTTAATGCGGACTCCATTTGAGTTTGGATATTGTCTACGAGATAATATTCGTGTTAAAACTCACAGCTACATTTTGTCGTATTGTATAAATGAAGTTTGTATTTAAATTCAGTACCATATATTTGGCGACTCAAAATGGGTTGTGTATACCTATTTTGGGGGTGTCACAGTTGGTATCAAATCTTAGGAATATGATCCTTGGTTGAGATGTGAGGCTAGAACTAGGAGGGAAGAGACGGGTAAATCCTTCGCTACTATGACCTACCTAAGTTTATTTATCATTTAATTGGTCGAACAGAATATAGGGATAATATGTGGCAAGTCAATTAACCCTTGTTTTGTGGAAGTGTTTTAAATGGCATCTGAAAATGTTGAGTTAAGCAATAGAGCACATGAGACCGTTGAGTTACCGCTGATCAATAACAAGGATAACGTGCATCAGAAAGGCAATAATCCTTATGTAAACAATAACACTGACAAAATGATGAACAACAGAATGTTTAGGAGCTTTCTGCAATTCATGCAACATCAGGCAAGAGAGACTCATGTTCAAAATGCAGGTGGAAACACTGGTAACTCACGGATGGTCACCGCTAAGCAATTCAAGGAGCTAGGACCACCGGAGTTTTTGGAAAAGCCAGAACCACTTAAGGCAGAGATGTGGATAAAGCAGATCACCAAGATATTTGATGTCTTGGGATGCTCCAAGGAGCAAAAGATTCCCTTTGCCACCTTCATGTTGCAAGGAGAGGCAGATTATTGGTAGGAATTCTTTAAACGTACGCAGCCTACCGCATTAAAGATATCTTGAGAGAAGTTCCAAGAATTGTTCAACGACAAGTACTTTCCTGAAAGTATTCGTCACATGAAGGAGGTAGAATTCATCAAGCTGGAGCAAAACAATATGACCGTATCGCAATACGAGGCTAAATTTACAGAGTTATCCCGGTTTGCATCCCATTTGGTAGATAATGAGGAGCGAATGACGCGAATATTTCTAAGAGGTTTGAAACCCGAAATACGTCAATACCTCATTTCTCACAAACTTTGCTTGTATTCAGATGTTGTGAGTATGGCTCAGTTATTAGAGCGCGATAATGAGTCAACCCAACCAAGAGATAGCAACCGATAAAATGATAATACCAGTGGTAGCAGTCATCGAAGCGCCGACAACAAACGTAGAGGAAATCAACATGCCAGAAATGGTAACCACTTCGGTGGTAATCCTAGCCAAGATAATAGCAGTGGAAATTTTAAGAAGAGGTGATTCAATAATGATGGAAAGACGTCATCACCAGTACCCATTTTCAAGGAAGGAGAACGACCACCGGTCGTATGCTACAAATGCGAACAGGAAGGACACATCAGTCCAAACTGTACGCAGCAACCCAAAGTGTGTTACAATTGCAGAAAGGAAGGTCATTTAGCTCGATTTTGTCATGCAGCGAAGTCAAGTCCAGCTGGGACGGTGGCACCAAAGGCTGTCCCAGATAAGTCAAAATCGGTAGTTCAAGGGAGAGTGTTTGTCGTGACCTCCCAAAAAATGAGGAACCCGAATGAAGTTTTCACGAGTAAGCTAATCATAAACTCTTTCGAAGTCTATACCTTATTTGATATCGATTCTACCCATTCTTTTATTTCCCTTACTTGCGCTCAACATTTAAATTTGACTCCAGAGAAATTAGACTTTGACTTATCTGTTGAAACTTCGTTGTGAGAAAAATTCATTACATCTACTGTTTATAAATCTTGTTTGATTCAAATCGGTACCCTCACATTACCTGTCGATCTTATCTCTTTAAAAATACTTGCATTTGATGTGATTTTAGGAATCGACTTATTACATAGCTCATATTCCCTATGTAACACAATACCACATACCACGTAACACATTATATATTTTTGTTTGAACCATTCACATGCCTTAAGAATTTTATCTACAAAATTCTTATTTTAATAATTTCTAAAAATTCGGGTTCTTACATCCTCTCCCCTTTATAAGGATTCCGTCCTCGGAATCACCGAACCCTCTTCTACTCGATGCTATTTTGAATATTACATATTCTTTTGAATAATTTTATCCATTCTCTTTTCGAAAGTTTTATTATAACTTGCTCACTTGCATTCTACCACATTCTCCTTTCTAAGGAACATTCTACTCACCACTTTCATCACACAGAAGAATAAGATCTCCCATGATTTTTCAATAATCGGGAAGTAGTATGAATAATTCAGATTCCAAATTATGCTGAGGGGTCACAGGACCGTGAACTAGTGCTTCAACACAATCATCCACATTACAAACCAGAGTGTTTATCTATCACGAAGACTGAAAACACCCTCCACAAGTACACTAGGTGGACAACCTATTGTACCACTACGTTGGTCTGCAACGTAGTGCTTTGTAACGACTACATGCGTTACGCTCTGAACCATTGTCCCAAAAAACATGTCCCCTTATAGGGTTGTTTATCGCAGCTTTTCAACAACTGAATCCGCACCAGAGCAATCTGGTTTGGCACAAATATTCAAGAATACTTGAATTTCACAATTATTTTTCGACAGCCGTCTAGTCGAATCAAATAACTTAGACTTTTATCAACAATTCGGACATCAATCGAAATAATTTGGCCAACTTAATTAACCTTCTTCATAAATTAAAAGAAAACCAAAAATTCTTTTATGACATCAAGATACCGTATTAGATTAGTAGTACGTTGATGATTTCGCCATTATGTGACTTTGTCATACTACATCATACCAAAATTGGTTGACAATCTTTCAATCACAACCAACACTAGGTTCAACTGCATTGATGACTCCATCGTTTACCATACATCATATCAAATGATGCACATGGTTAGAAATACATTTTGAAAATTTTCAAATCATTTTTATCTTAGCCGAAATAATTAGCATAGACATAAGAATAAAGGTATTGTTTTTAAACATCATTGGTTCAATCACAAGATCCAATGTTTTTCAAGAAAATAGAAGTACAAACATTAGCACAAAGTCAATAAATTTTGAAAATCTAGCAAAGCTAGAAGATCTAGAAAATCCATGTTTCTCCATCAACTTCAATCTTTACTATACCAAAATTTTTAACTTCATAACATATATATACCCGATACAGTTCATCAAACTTACCACACTTTGAAAATTTAGGAACTTGCCACAATTATATGAGTTTAAGAACTTATCCTAGTCAGACCATAGGCGTCCATTCGCTGAGGGGTTCAAAAATATTTCATATAATTATGAGTCACGAACGTACCATGTGCATGAGTTTTAAGAACTCACGCCTAATCTTAATATTCTCTATCTTAATCTTAATAGTCTCTATCTATCAAATATGATATGCGAAAAGAATCACCTTCTCACCATAAGCATATCGATAGCGCGACACCAACATTCCATTGATTATCATTGTGAGGAACCGAGAGTGAGCACAAAGCCTCCGCCCACACAAAGGTTTGTATAACTCAGCTCTCACATGAGTCCTCAACTGAAATCTAACTTAACACTATCTCACTCTTAACTTGCTCTTTGCTCGATACGAATTCTTCGTATCTCATCACATACAACTTCTCATGAGGCCATATCATACCATTTCATAGTACAATCTCTTATAGCATCAAGCTATACACACTTAGTCGTTACAGACTATTTATCACTTCATAGCTTAATCCGATCACGTCGTGATCATCAATTTACCTTAGGGTTCTTTCCCTATTATCAACAAAACTCCACTCGAGTTCATTCTCATTATTTTTGTCATATAGACACCATCTTAACATTTTTATTACCAGAGTTAGGAAACTCCTGAATTATCATTCTCTTAGATACTTCAAGATTCTTCTTTGAATCTTCGCTTATAAATTTTAATCTTTATCTTTCTCTCTCTCAGGTTATAACCTAAGGTACATTTACCTAAGTTTATAACCTACAGCTTTGATACCAACTTATGACGCCCTCAAATCTGTGTCCCTTCGAACCCCGAATCCGGTCCGCCACGATACTACTATCGTCAAACTATTTACATTTTTCATTCATAACTTAATGAATATAACTTTGCTTATTATAATTTAGAATATAAATTCTTTTCATTTCCAGGATCTGCACAATGACCCCAAACTTTTATTAGTTTCTAATCTTGGTCATTTACTATTCCTGTATTACATCACATTCGATGTTATAAAAATTATGCGAAAATAATTTAAACTTTTTCAATCTCCTTTGAAAAATAATCTTTATTGATGTCTTAACTTGAATCAATTACAAATCCCTGAATCAAATTATGCTATGATTCACTCTATTCAATTTCTGTATAAACTTTTACATCTCGATTCTAATTCCTCTATATACCACATAGTACACCTTTACAACTCAATATGTTTTACACATCGTAAACTACTATCATATACATTTCTTAGAACCTAAACATGGTTCAAGAGCATATATATAAATGAATAAATCAATCTCCATCGATACTATTGAACTTTATCAATCAAGTAGCACGTAACCTTTACCGTGTGTCCTTAACCTACAAAAGTGGTTATTTGAAAGGGTACTCGACATCCCAATAATTCTAACAGTTTTCATGCAACACATAGCATATTCAGTTCATGCATTCATAATCAAGTAATATTTACTACACATGTTACTTCACACATAACAGGCATAGAGATTTACTAACATAAGCATATCATCAAAGATCAACTTTCACATTTCATACATATCTCATATGCATTTCATATATATACATCAACATTTGCATAGCATAATATAGCTCAACTAACAGTTATCGAATTCATATAACAAATAGGAACTGAAAGACTTGCCTGATTCGTAGTTTATGAACTACGACTTAACTGCTTAACGCTTATCTGTACTTCGTGTATTCCTACACAGTTATATAATCATGGATTCATATCCATCAGTTATATATTCATACATTCTCAATATAATAATAATGTTACATTATTTCCTAACTAGGTTTGTAAAACCTACATTTCACTTTCTCATCACATTCTCAGAATAGCTAGGTCCGTATAGGTATACCTTAACCATTCGGACATGACATCAACATCCGTATATGTCTATCATACACTTGACTCGTTACGTGATCGACATATTTAAAACTCGTATAAGGAAGTTCAAACGTACACATAAACGTCTAACTTAGTCGTAACTTCATACAACATCACCTGTATTATATATTCATAACACAATTCAGTTTGTAAGACATTACAAATCCAAACAACATATCATTGCTTAATATCTTGAAAGTATTCCTTTGGACTTTAACATTCGAAAATCAAAATTAACATTCATCTCTATCACATAGCATGCTTCTCAACACATTACATAGCATATTGGTCATATATTACAAGTTAAAGTAATCATATAAGAATGCTTCACACATCAGATTCAAAAATAGAAGTCGCTTATGACTGCTGCACGGCGCAGCTGCGCCGTGGCTAAGCCTAGGACAGGCGCAATTGCGTCGTCCCCTGGCTAAGCCTAGACTTAGCTGCTGCCTTGTGGTTTCTGTCCGAACTTTAACACACTCAGGCACTTACACTTCTCATATATACTCACAAAAGGTCTTTACATACTTGTATGACCACTTCAAGTCCAACCTTATATATTAGGGACTTTAGTTTAGGATTTTCACAAAATCAAAACCAAATAGGGTTATGAAATCACTAGGTGTACTAATTAGCCTTATGTTCTCATAAAGAGGTCACATAATCTGTACTACACATGCTCATTCATATTCATATCTTTTACTCATAGCTAGCATCGTTTAACACTTTAAAACATGCTTTATCCTCATGCTTGGTTTACTTCCATTATGTTTAACATATAAGACTTATGTTTAGAGACATAATGAAACATAACATGGCATCTCAAGCCTTTAAAATCTAAATACTCATATGTAATGCAACTTAAGTTCTAAAACATGCTCGAGGTTGTCTTTGAAATCATTTTATCATAAATGATGCAATATAGCACATATAAATCATATCTAGGAATATTATAGACATAACATGACTTATAAATCCTTTAGAATCTAGATATCTATGTGATGTAACTAGATTTTGAAGATATGTTCAAGTTTGCTTTTGAAACCATTGTAGACTTGAACAATGCCACTCAACACATACAAGACAACTTCAAAGCTCTAAACATATTATAAGACCCCAACTTTTATAAATAAAGATGAATTTTCTATAAATATCATTTTTGAATATTATGGAGTTAATTTGATATAATGTTATAGTTGTGGGTAATATTTATAAATTTTGTAAAGTACGCAAGTTGTTATTTAATATTCGATTGGTCGGGGAATATTCGTTTTAACAGGGAATATTCGTACAACGGCACAATCATTGGTGGACCCCACAACGGAATTATTGTCGGATTGAGAAAACGACAAAAATATTTTATTAAAAATAATGGCGGAAGTTTTACCATTGATACTGTTGAACTACTCGGTAGTAAAAGTACAGTAATACGCGTGGTTGCATAGTAGCACACGGTATTAATTATTAATACTTATGTGAGAAGTCACTCAGTTTGATTCAATTATTGTCAGTTAATAATATGAATTATTTAGCGATAATGACGTTTTGTTTTATTCGTATTATTAACGTAATAAAACAGAAACATCTTTTTATATAAAATAGAATACTTTATTAAAGTTATTCTATAAATAGAATATATTATATTTTATTAAAAGATTTTTCTTTAAATATGGACCGTCAGATTAAAGTAATCAATCTGGACCGTTCATGGATTAGTTACTATGCATTCTATTTTTCTATAAATAGTAGTTCATTCCTTCATTATTTCTTACGAATTCACTGAACTCTAGAGAGAGAAACTATAGAGAGAGAGAAGAAGAGTATTCTGCTACTTAACTACTTCCTTATTTCAGCTCTTCTTTAAAACGGTAACGGGTGTTATTCTTTCTTATTCATGAAGAGAACTGTTGTTATTTCATTATTTATTATTCTGTTGGAATAACCTGTATACGCGGTCTACCCTATACTTGGTGACATTCTTCTGTTATTCTGTTGGAACATCCTGTCTGTGTGTTTTACACCGGACCTGGTTCCGTATTGTTATTATTCTGTTGGAATATCCTGTCTGTGTGCTTTACACCGGACCTGGTTCCATTATTTATTATTCTGTCAGAATATCCTGTCTGTGCATTTACGCCGGACCTGGTTCCATTATTTATTATTCTATTGGAATAACCTGTCTGTGCGGTCTATCGCATGCCGGGTGATTTCTTTTGTTATTTCATTCTTTACTATACTCGGTTGGTTAAGTTTTAACTTCTATACTCCATGAAATTAGTGAAATATCCTTGATAATTGCGGTTCATCCAGTATCTTTTCATGAAAATATTCTTCTAAGCATTCTTAAATTTTACTCCACAAAGCATTATCATGTTGACAATTTGGACGTTGTTAATTCTTGGATAAATTAATTCTTGAACTTGTTTTATTAAATTTTTATATCATTGTCATCATCCTCATGTTTATAAAATGTTAAAATTCATCTGTGGCCTGTAGTGCATAGATGGACTTGGTATGATTATGACCAGGGATTATTCGGTATAATTATGATCGTAATGTTACAAATGATGTGGTAAAAGTCTTCATTGGCCCGTAGTGCGTTGATGGACAGTTGTTGGCATGATCATGACCATTAATGAATACATGAATATCCTTGGCCGTAGTGCAGGGGTGATTCGATGATGTGGATTATTTTATTAAGCTGAGTCCCAGCGATCACAGTGTTGAAAAACCTTTTAAATCATAAAAGATAGTAGAGTTTATTTTCTACTTGACTCTTTTAATGGATTGCTTGTTCCGCTGCAGTTAAACTTGATGTCTATTATATTTTATCAGTTTAACATTGTTGAAGGCTGATGATAATTTATTCTGCATTATCTTAGTCATAATATTTCTTATTGGGCTAGTTGAGCTCACCCTTTCTTTCACTGTTCTCTTCAGGAAATGAGAACGTAGCTGGGGCAAGTCGGGGAACGGAGTGATGGTCTGAATGATAGTATTAGTTAGTAGTCCTCACTATTCTATGTAATAGTATATTAATAAATGTAATGAGGACTCCTTTTGAGTATGAATACTCTCTAGAAGATAATATTTGTATTCAAACTCACAGTTTATGTTTTGTCATATTGTACACGACAGTTGTATTAGTAAGTTGTATTTGTATTCTGTACTATGTATCTGACGACCCAAGATGGGTGATGTATACCTAATTTTGGGGGCGTCACAGTTGGTATCAAAGCTTAGGGATATGATCCCTGGCTAAGATGTGAGAATAGAACTAGGAGGGGAGAGACGGGGAATTCCTTTGCTAGTATGACCTACCTAAGTTTCTTTGCATGGTATTTAATTGGTCGGTCATAATATAAGGATAATATATGACATATCAATTAACTTTTATTTTGTGGCAGTATCTGAAAATGGCATATGAGAATGTTGAGAATAGCAATGGAGCACAGGCGACTGTTGATTCACCACATATCAATAATCAGGATAATGTGCATCAGGAAGGTGACAATCCTCATGCAAACAACAACATTGACCAGATGATGAATGATGGAATATTCAGAAACTTTATGCAGTTCATGCAACAGCAGGCGAGAGCGGCTCCTGTCCAAAATATAGGTGAAACCATTGAAAACTCTCAGACGGTCACCGCTAAACAGTTCAAGGAGCTGGGACCACCAGAGTTTAAGGGAGAGCCAAAACCACTTATAGCGGAAACATGGATAAAGCAGATTACCAAGATATTTGATGATTTGGGATGCTTCGAGGAGCAAAAGGTTCCCTTTGCCGCCTTTATGTTGCGAGGAGAGGCAGATTACTGGTGGGAATCGATTAAGCGTACTCAACCTGCCGCACTGAAGATGTCTTGGGAGAAGTTCCAAGAGCTGTTCAATGACAAATACTTTCCCGAAAGTGTTCGTCACATGAAGGAGGTGGAGTTCATCAAATTGGAGCAGAATAATATGACCGTGTCGCAGTATGAGGCTAAATTTGCTGAGTTGTCCCGGTTTGCGCCCCACTTGGTGGATAATGAAGAGCGAATGACGCGAATGTTTTTGCGAGGTTTGAAACCTTAGATACGTCAACATCTTATTTCTCATAAACTGTGTTTGTATTCAGATGTTGTGAATAGGGCTAAGTTAGTGGAGCGCGATAACGAGTCAACGCAACCAAAAGAGAGCAGTCGGCAAAATGATAATACCAGTGAGAGCAGTCATCGAAGCGGTGACAACAAGCGTGGAGGGAATCAACAGGCCATAAATGGTAACCACTTCGGTGGTAATCAGGGCCAAAACAATAAGAATGGTCATTTCAAGAAGAGGAGATTCAACAATGATGGAAAGACGTCAGCACCAGCACCCGTTGTTAAGGAAAGAGAACGACCACCTATCATATGTTTCAAATGCGGAGGGGAGGGGCACATCAGTCCAAACTGTGCGATGCCGTCTAAAGCATGTTATAATTATGGAAGAGAAGGTCATTTAGCTCGATTTTGTCGTTTACCAAAAATAAGTTCAGCCAAGATAGAGACACCAAAGGCCGTCCCAAAAAAGTCAAAACCGATAGTGCAAGGGAGAGCGTTTGTTGTGACCTCCCAGAAAGCAAGGAACCCGAATGAGGTCATCACGGGTAAGCTTATCATAAACTCTAACGAAGTCTATACTTTATTTGATACCGGTTCTACCCATTCTTTTATTTCTCCTACTTGCGCTCATCGATTAAATTTGACTCCGGAGAAATTAGACTTTGATTTATCTGTTGAAACTCCATTGGGAGAAACCTTCATTACATCCACGGTTTATAAGTCTTGTTTGGTTCAAGTTGGTACCCACACAATACCTATTGATCTGATTTCATTAAAAATACTTGCATTTGACGTGATTCTAGGGATTGATTGGTTAACTACTCATCATGCAAAAATTATTTGTTTTCGTAAGGTTGTTAGCTTTCATATTCCTAATCGACCTATTATGCGAATTCAAGTAACCAAACCATTAAAATCAACCGCTGTCATCTCAAGCCATAAAGCTATTCGTTTATTAAAAAACGGATGTCAAGCTTTCTTAGCTCATGTCACGGATCTAAACAAAAATACGTCAATTTTGAATGATATTTCTATTGTTAATAAATTTCCTGACGTATTCCCTGAAGAACTTCCTGGCCTACCCCCAGAGCGTGAAATTGAATTTTGTATCGACCTTGAACCTGGCACAAAACCCATTTCCAAAGCCCCATATCGAATGGCTCTTATTGAACTTCAGGAGTTAAAGATCCAACTGCAGGAATTGTTAGACATTGGCTTTATTCGTCCTAGTACTTCTCTTTGGGGTGCTCCTGTGCTATTCGTGAAGAAGAAAGATGGAAGTATGCGACTTTGTATTGATTATCGGGAGTTGAATCATGTCACCATCAAAAACAGGTACCCATTACCACGTATTGATGACCTGTTTGACTAGTTGCAAGGAGCACAATTCTTTTCAAAGATCGATCTTCGTTCTGGATATCATCAGCTGAAGGTTAGAACTAAGGATATTCCAAAGACGGCTTTCAGAACTCGGTACGGGCATTATGAATTCCTAGTCATGTCCTTTGGATTAACTAATGCTCCTGCTGCCTTTATAGATATGATGAACCGGGTATTCAAGGAATATTTGGATCACTTTGTGGTCGTCTTTATTGATGACATCCTTATTTATTCCAAAAGCCGTGAAGATCATGAGCAACACTTGAGGCTGGTACTCCAAAAGCTTCGTGAATACAAGCTTTATGCCAAGTTGAAGAAATGCGAGTTCTGGTTGGAGGAGGTAGCATTCCTTGGGCACGTAGTATCAAGTCGTGGAATATCGGTTGACCCGACAAAGATTGAAGCTATTCAAAGCTGGGAGCAACCTAAATCAGTGACCGAAGTACGTAGCTTTCTTGGTTTAGCTGGTTATTATCGGAGATTCGTGGAAGGATTTTCTCGAATCGCTACTCCATTAACTCAGCTGACTCGAAAAGATACAAAGTTCGGTTGGAGCAAAGAATGTGAGAAGAGTTTTCAAGAACTCAAGAGGAGACTCATTTCAGCACATGTTCTAACAATACCATCTGGCTCGGAGGGATTTGTCATCTACAGTGATGCTTCGAGCAAAGGGTTGGGATGCGTTCTCATGCAACATAGAAAAGTCATAGCCTATGCATCAAGACAACTCAAGAAATATGAGAGGAATTATCCTACTCATGATCTAGAGTTGGCAGCTGTTGTCTTTGCACTTAAAATTTGGAGGCATTACTTGTATGGGGAGAAGGTGGAGATCTTTATGGATCATAAAAGCCTCAAATATTTCTTCACTCAAAAGGAACTCAACATGCGACAACGACGTTGGCTTGAACTGTTAAAAGATTATTATCATACCATTCAATACCATCCTGGAAAAGCGAACGTGGTAGCTGACGCATTAAGTAGAAGATCATATACAAGTACGAGTGCGATATTGTCAACACAAAGGTCCATTTTGTGTGACTTGCAAAGGATGGAGATAGAGTTAAAGACTCCAGGGACCCATGTGATGATGACGAATATACGAGTAGAACCAACTTTAATCGATAAAGTTAAAGCTGCTCAAGCTACAGACCTGGAGCTGATACGTATGAGGAAGAAAGTGCAAGAAGGTGCTATGCCGGAAGCAAGAATCGATGAAGAAGGAATACTTCGAGTCAACTCCAGACTTTGTGTTCCTAACAACCCTGATTTAAAGTATGAAATCATGATGGAGGAGCACAACACACCGTTTGCAATCCATCCTGGAAGTACCAAAATGTATCATGAACTTCGTCATACATTTTGGTGGAGCAATATGAAGAGAGAGATAGCGCTGTTTATCTCAAGGTGTTTAACTTGTCAACGAGTCAAAGCGGAGCATCAAGTACCAAAAGGTCCATTGCAACCACTTGAAATTCCAAAATGGAAGTGGGAGCACATTACCATGGATTTCGTTATCGGTCTTCCTAGGGTTTCTCAAGGTATTGATGCAATTTGGGTCATTGTTGATAGATTGACCAAGTCTGCTCATTTTTTACCGATACGAGAAATTTATACACTTGAACGTCTTGCTCGTATGTACATAAACGAGATTGTAAGACTGCATGGTATGCCAGTATCCATAGTTTCTGATCGAGACCCAAGATTCACTTCACAATTTTGGGTTAGTTTACAAAAAGCTATTGGCACAGATTTATGATTTAGTTCGGCATATCATCCTCAGACGGACGGACAATCAGAGAGGACTATTCAAACTCTAGAAGATTTATTAAGACTCTGTGTCCTTGACTTCAAGGGAAGTTGGTACAAGTTCTTACCATTGGTGGAGTTTTCCTACAATAACAGTTATCAAGCAAGTATTGGCATGGCTCCATTCGAAGCATTGTATGGAAGAAAATGTCGTTCTCCAGTATACTGGGATGAGGTGGGTGAAGCAACGTTGTTGGGACCAGAGTTGGTACGTATGACTACAGAAAAGATTCAAACGATTCGACAACGTATAAAAATCTCACAAGATCGACAAAAGAGTTATGTTGATCTTCATCGAAAGGACGTGAAATTTGATGTAGGAGATCATGTGTTCTTAAGTGTTGCTCCCTGGAAAGGAGTTACGAGATTTGAAAAGAGAGGAAAGCTCAATAACGTTTTTTACATATCCATGTTACGCAAATATGTGGAAGACCCGAACCACATTATTGAGTTAGAACCGGACGAAATAGCGGAGGATTTGACATATGAAGAAGTTCCTATTCAAATCTTGGATGAGAAGGAATATATTCTACCCTCTAAGGTTATACCTCAAGTCAAAGTTTTGTGGAGAAACCACGATGTTGAGGAAATGACTTGGGAGTTAGAATCTGAAATGAAATCAAGGTATCCTTACCTCTTCGACATACCAGGTACGTACCTTAATTTCGAGGACAAAATTTCATAAGAAGGGGAGGTTGTAAGAGCCCAACTTTTATAAATGAAGATGATTTTTCTATAAATATTATGGAGTTAATTTGATATAATATTATAGTTGTGGGTAATATTTATAAATTTTTCAAAGTACACAAGTTGTTATATAATATTCGATTGGTCGGGGAATATTCATTTTAACAGGGAATATTCGTACAACGGCACAATCATTGGTGGACCCCACAACGGAATTATTGTCGGATTGAGAAAACGAAAAAAATATTTTATTAAAAATAACGGCGGAAGTTTTGTCATTGATACTGTTGAACTACTCAGTAGTAAAAGTACAGTAATACGTGTGGTTGCATAATAGCACACGGTATTGATTATTAATGTTTATGTGAGAAGTCACTCAGTTTGATTCAATTATTCTCAGTTAATAATATGAATTATTTAGCGATAATGACGTTTTATTTTATTCGTATTATTAACGTAATAAAACAGAAACATCTTTTTATATAAAACAGAATACTTTATTAAAGTTATTCTATAAATAGAATATATTATATTTTATTTAAAAGATTTTTCTTTAAATATGGACCGTCAGATTAAAGTAATCAATCTAGACCGTTCATGGATTAGTTACTATGCATTCTATTTTTCTATAAATAGCAGTTCATTCCTTCATTATTTCTTACGAATTCACTGAACTCTAGAGAGAGAAACTATAGAGAGAGAGAAGAAGAGTATTCTGCTACTTAACTACTTCTTTATTTCAGCTCTTCTTTAAAACGGTAAGGGGTGTTATTCTTTCTTATTCATGAAGAGAATTGTTGTTATTTCATTATTTATTATTCTGTTGGAATAACCTGTATACGCGGTCTACCCTATACTTGGTGACATTCTTCTGTTATTCTGTTGGAACATCCTGTCTGTGTGTTTTACACCGGACCTGGTTCCGTTTTTATTATTATTCTATTGGAACATCCTGTCTGTGTGTTTTACACCGGACCTGGTTCCGTCTTGTTATTATTCTATTGGAACATCCTGTCTGTATACTTTACACCGGACCTGGTTCCATTATTTATTATTCTGTCGGAATATCCTGTCTGTACGTTTACGCCGGACCTGGTTCCATTATTTATTATTCTGTTGGAATAACCTGTCTGTGCGGTCTATCACATGTCGGGTGATTTCTTTTGTTATTCCATTTTTTACTATACTCGGTTGGTTAAATTTTAACTTCTATACTCCATGAAATTAGTGAAATATCCTTGATAATTGCGGTTCATCCAGTATCTTTTCATGAAAATATTCTTCTAAGCATTCTTAAATTTTACTCCACAAAGCAGTATCATGTTGACAATTTGGACTTTGTTAATTCTTGGATAAATTAATTCTTGCACTTGTTTTATTGAATTCTTATATCATTGTCATCATCCTCATGTTTATAAAATGTTAAAAGTCATCTGTGGCCTGTAGTGCATAGATGGACTTGGTATGATTATGACCTGGGATTATTCGGTATAATCATGACCGTAATGTTACAAATGATGTGGTAAAAGTCCTCATTGGCCCGTAGTGCGTTGATGTACAGTTGTTGGTATGATCATGACCATTAATGAATACACAAATATCCTTAGCCGTAGTGCAGGGGTGATTCGATGATGCGGATTATTTTATTAAGCTGAGTCTCAGCGATCACAGTGTTGAAAAACCTTTTAAATCATAAAAGATAGTAGAGTTTATTTTTTACTTGACTCTTTTAATGGATTGCTTGTTCCGCTGCAGTTAAACTTGATGTCTATTATATTTTATTAGTTTAACATTGTTGAAGGCTAATGATAATTTATTCTGCATTATCTTAGTCATAATATTTCTTACTGGGCTAGTTGAGCTCACCCTTTCTTTCACTGTTCTCTTCAGGAAATGAGAACGTAGCTGGGGCAAGTCGGGGAACGGAGTGATGGTCCGAATGATAGTATTAGTTAGTAGTCCTCACTATTCTATGTAATAGTGTGTTAATAAATGTAATGAGGACTCCTTTTGAGTATGAATACTCTCTAGAAGATAATATTTGTATTCAAACTCACAGTTTATGTTTTGTCGTATTGTACACGACAGTTGTATTAGTAAGTTGTATTTGTATTCTGTACTATGTATCTGACGACCCAAGATGGGTGCTGTATACCTAATTTTGGGGGCGTCACACATATGTAGTCAAGTCATGTTATCATGCTCGCAAGGTCAGAGTTTAAATCATGCAGTAGTCATGCATGTTAGTTCACTATGCTAAGCTTTTTCTTGAAAAACTCCTCTAACACAAGGCTTATTAAGTTTGGTCATGCTCAAAGGAACTATGTACAGTATAGCATGCTCATCTACGTGTAAAATCAGTCATGTGTAGCCTACTAGGTTCGCATGATCTCTAACATAGTTTGTTTTTAAAACTTAACGTCTAAATTTCCATCTAAACCATATACTTTCGTTAATCATGCAAATCTATTAAAACATGCCCACATTAGGTTCATATATCTATATATACCCCTTACACATGCTTGCATGCTATTATAAGTTATAGTACCATAACAGATTGCAAAACAGAAGCTAGAAACTGCACTCAAGAACCGGCGTAGCTGCGCTGTACCCGGTTCGAGCCAGGAACAGTAAACCTCGACAACTATTTAGCCCAAACACAGAAATTACTCACGAAATTATTTCTAAACACTCTTATAATAGTTTAAACATGCTTATATGGCCATATAACAACTATATGAACATCACCCAACCTCATTAACATCTAATTCCACAAAATCAAGAATTTGAAATTTTAAGAACTCACGAACTCTGTTTAATAGAAACCGAAATGGAAGCAAGGAAGAGGGATTATATCTTTGTAATGCTTAAATGACTACTCATTCTCCCTTTTGAGATTGCTAGACCCTTCTTTGAACCACAATTCACTCACTCTCAAATTATCAGTGTTTCAATAGCCAAGAACAAAACAACGTAACTGAGAATTTGGTCTGTTATTTATAGAAGAAGCTTAGAATGGACATTAATTTAGAAGCCATGGTGTTGAAGGAAAAACACAATGGTTTAACAAGAGTGGTTCAACAACCACCTCCCATCCATCATCTCCTAAGCATAGCCATTTGGAAAAATACGCAAACTAGCCTTTTGATCACTGTTCATGTACTTTTGTGACACCCAATTTGGGACAAGAGCAAATATCTCAGCATTTGGTCATGTAAAGCTTGGTTTGATCCTTTTAATTCCCATAATGTAATATTAAGGTACAATTGTTACCATATTAGGAATTTAAAGATAAGTTTTATACCCACATCATATAAGTCATGTACATTAACTATACACGATAAAATATCGCAGTTAGACATTAATGTTCGGGAAATCTCATAATTATCTTTACCACTCACATAATCACATTATAACCTTATTTAATATTAATGTTTATTTAAACATTGAATTTCCTTTCCAGTTTCTAGAATACACAGATATTTAATCATTTCTGTATTACAACTTCATATGATACCATGGTGCTACTAGGTACCTCATAATGTACTCTTATCCTATGTTTTATTCATGTCACACATATAACATTAATGTACCAACTCAGTGCTACAGTAGAATTTAACTAACTCCAACTGAACACTGGCGCAGCTGCGCCAGTTTGTATTACTGGGACGACGCAGCTGCGCCGTACCCTGACATTGCCAAGACTGGTTTAGCTTCAAGCCAGTGTCAACATTTATCGCCAAACTCATTTTACCCGACATGAGTTAATGTCCACATGAGTGATATTACCTATCTAAAAGTGTATTCATTACTTATGTGAATTCACATAATCATACCCGATTAATCTTCCTAATTCTCTTTTAACTCACTTAGTGAATTTACTCATTTCATATTATGTTACACAAGGCATTTCATAATTCTCATTGTCAATTCCACACTTCTCAATACGTATTAAACTAGTGTAACTCAATTGAATTAATCAACTTACAAAACATTAATACTTATATAATATCACTTAATTAACCAATAATTAATCCGGATTAATTAATTAAACCTTATTCAAATCCATTCATGGATAACTTAATCATCATTTAAGATTTTTATTATCTTTATGAGTACTTAATACCCATTACTTGAATTTTAATTTCACAAACTGATTCAACAGACCGGTGCAGCTGCGCTGGTCATAGGCTTGGTAATGGCGCAGCTGCGCCATACCAAAATCAGAGGCAGACAAGTTCTACATCAGCATAATTGATACCTACGGTCTAATTACTATACACATCCTCCTTAAGTGTTAACTCGTCAAACATCAATCCTCTCTTTGATTTCACACCAGCGGTTACTATTTTCCTTAAAAATTTAAGGATCACACTTCGAGTTTTAAAACTCTATTCCCCTTATTAGTTTAATCAACTATAACATCTCTTTTACGGTTTCATACCACCAATAACACAAAACTCGAATATATATGTAAGACCCCAACTTATTAATGAATAAAATCAAATTTCCTCTAATTATTATTGTGAATAATAAGGTATTAATTTGATATAATATTTTAGTTATGGGTAAAATGTGCAAATTTTGCAAAATAAACAAGTGGTTATAAAATATTCATTGTTGTCGGGGAATATTCGTTTGGTCGTGGAATATTCATTTTGTCGGGGAATATTCGTACAACGACGCAGCTATTTGTGGGCCCCATAACGAAAAATGGTCGGATGAATATAATGACAAAATTGAGTTTTTATAAATAACGACGTAGTTATTACCGTTAACACTGTTGGAATACCCGGTGGTTAAAATACAGTAATACGCGTGGTTGTACAGTAGCACACGGTTTTGCACAGTATTTTTGAATTATTGATCCTTACGTAAGAATGCACTACTCAATAAATGTTATAGTAGTTACTATTCAATATTTTATTTTATTGATTCAATAATTGCTACGTTGATATTTTATAATATTGTTGTTTCAATAATTGTTACTGCACAATATTTTCTATTATCAGATCAATAATTCATATTATTTGAATAATATTATTATATAGCATTATTGACAATGTCTATAAAGTTCTATCTAAGGAGAGGTTTGGTCACCTAATTGCGCGCCCGTAAGGAGAAATCCTTATCGAAAATCCTCCTCTTTCCTAGGAACGACCAGGTTGTCATAATTGTGATTCTGTAATATTATTTGTGAATAAGTAATTATTGATTTATATGATAAGGAAATATTTATTTGATGTGGATATAAATGATAGATTTATTTATGTGGTTATTATTGAAGGAATTAATGTTGAGGTGTTTTATCACTATTTATTTGGCGTGCTAACATTTTCCTATAAATAGAGGGCTAAGTTAGAATTGAAAATCACACCAGAATTCATAATTTTTCTCTCTTTGTCTCTCTATATTCTCGATCATATTTTGTGAGTATTTTGATACTTTGAGAGTTGTTATTCAGTACAAGTTTCTGTCAGCACTATATCCGAAATTCACTCAGAAGTACGGTTATTCTGAGGTAAGGGGTATTATTTATTTCACATTCTGAAGAGATATTATTTTTCGTATTCGAATGAATATTATTTCTGTTCAATATTCATAAGAAATTTTATTTCGTTCAATATTCGCGAGAAATATTATATTCGTTTAATATTCGTAATGAATATTATTTTCGTTTAATATTCGTAATGAATATTATTTTCGTTTAATATTCGTAAGGGATGTTATTTTTTTCGTAAATGATATTATTTCTTTCAATATCATGCCGAAATATTGGTTTGAACTTTTTATCAAATTTAGAACTTTTTGGTGTCGGGGTTACTATTCACATATACGACACTATTCACGTATACGACACTATTCATGAATACGACACTATTCACCGAAAAATGAAATTTTCTTCTTTTTATCCAAGATGGCTATTATGGTTACTATCTTTGATTGTATCCATGTTTTGATCATTATTTTTGAATTCTGCTTCGAAATTGGTTATTTCGGAGTATTATTGAACTTGGATAAACTGTAATATGAATCCCTAATATTTGTTCTTTTATCTCACTGGATTCGTTTTCTTTAAGATATTTTTCATCATCCTCAGTCCTAAATGATGATATTACCGAATATCTTTGGCCTGTAGTGCAAAGATGAATGATTACCTGATGAGTATCTTTGGCCCGTAGTGCAAAGATGAACAGGTGTTGAGATGAATATGACCAACTGAGTATTATTCTTGAATTTTACTCCACAAAGTAGTATCATGTTGACAATTTGGACGTTATTGATTTCTGGATAAATTAAATTATAAATCTTTAAAATTTATCCTTGAACTTGTTTAATTGAATTATTATATCATTGTCATCATCCTCATGTTTATATTCTGTTGAAAGTCATCTGTGGCCTGTAGTACATAGATGGACTTGGTATAATTATAACCAGGGATTATTCGGTATAATCATGACCGTAATGTTACAAATGATGTGGTAAAAGTCCTCATTGGCCTGTAGTGCATTGATGGACAATTTTTGATATGATTATGGCCATGGATTCTCTTCGGCCAAGGGTGCAAAGATGAATTATTTTATGGCATGATCATGACCGTTGATGAAAACACGATTATCTTTGGCCCGTAGTGCAGGGATGATTCGATGATGTGGATTATTTATTAAGCTGACTCTCAGCAATAAAATTGATGATAAATCTTTTAAATCATAGAAGATAGCAGGTTTTATGCTCTACTTGACCCTTCTAATGGAATGCTTTTTCCGCTGCAGTTGTTGATCTAAAACTTGTTGTCTATTATATTTTATCAGATTTTTCCCTGATGAAGACTAAAGATAATTTGTTGTACATTATCTTAGTCATAATATTTCTTACTGGGCTAGTTGAGCTCACCCTTTCTTTCATTGTTCTCTTCAGGAAATGAGAATATAGTTGGGACTAGTCGGGGAATGGATTGACGGTCCAGATGGTTGCATTAGTAGTCCTCACTATTCTGTGAAATAGTGTGATAATTGTAATGAGGACTCCTTTTGAGTTTGTATACTTTCTAGTAGACAATATTTGTATTCAAACTCACAGTATATGTGTTATCGTATTCTGCACGACAATTGTATTACTGAAGTTGTATTTGTTTCTATACCATGTATTTGGCGGCTCAGAATGGGTGATGTATACCTATTTTGGGGGCGTCACAGTTGGTATCAAAGCTTAGGGATATGATCCCTGGCTGAGATGTGAGACAAGAACTAGGAGGGGAGAGACGGGGAATTCCTTCGCTAGTATGACCTGACTAAGTTTATTTGGTATTTGTTTGCTCGGTCAGAATATAGGGATAATATGTTGCATGTCAATTAACCCTTGTTTTGTGACAGTATTTGAAAATGGCATCCGAGAATGTTGAGAATAGCAATGGAGCACAGGAGATTGTTGAGTCACCACAGATCAATACTCAGGATAATGTGCATCAAGAAGGCAACAATCCTCAGGTGAACAACGACACCGACCAAATGACGAACGATGGTACATTTAGGAGCTTTTTAGAATTCATGCAACACCAAACGAGAGAGACTCCTGTTCATAATGCAGGTGGAAACACTGGCAACCCACGGTTGGTCACCGCTAAGCAGTTCAAGGAGCTAGGACCACCGGAGTTTTTGGGAAAGCCAGAACCACTTAAGGCAGAGACATGGATAAAGCAGATCACCAAGATATTTGATGTCTTGGAATGCTCAGAGGAGCAAAAGGTTCTATTCGTCACCTTTATGTTGCGTGAAGAAGCAGATCATTGGTGGGAATCTATAAAACGTACCCAGCCTGACGCACTCAAGATGTCTTGGTAGAAGTTCCAAGAATTGTTCAACGACAAGTACTTTTCCGAAAGTATTCGTCACATGAAGGAAGTGGAATTCATCAAGCTGGAGCAAAACAATATGACCGTGTCGCAGTACGAAGCTAAGTTTGCTGAGTTGTCCCGGTTTGCTTCCCACTTAGTTGATAACGAGGAGAGAATGACGCAGATGTTTCTAAGAGATTTAAAACTCGAGATACGTCAACACCTAATTTCTCACAAATTGTGTTTGTATTCAGATGTTGTAAATAGGGCTCAGTTATTGGAGCGCGATAACGAGTTAACCCAACCAAGAGAAAGCAGCCGAAAAAATGATAATACCAGTGGTAGCAGTCATCGAAGCGGTGACAACAATCGTGGAGGAAATTATCATGCCAAGAATGGTAACCACTTCGGTGGTAATCATGGCCAAGATAATAGAAGTGAAAATTTCAAGAAGAGGAGGTTCAATAATGATGGAAAGACAGCAACATCAGCACCCGTTTCAAAAGAAGAAGAACGACCACCGGTCGTATGTTTCAAATGCGGACAAGAGGGCCACATCCGTCCAAACTGTACGCAGCAACCCAAAGTGTGTTTCAATTACGGAAGAGAAGGTCACCTAGCTCGATTTTGTCCTGTAGTGAAGTCAAGTCCAGCGGGGATAGTGATGTCAAAGGATGTCCCAGACAAGTCAAATTCGGTAGTTTAAGTAAGAGCGTTTGTCGAGGAACCCGAACGAAGTTATCACGGGTAAGTTAATCATAAACTCTTGCGAAGTTTATACCTTATTCAATATTGGTTCTACATATTCTTTTATTTCTCCTATTTGCGCTCAACGTTTAAATTTGACCCCAGTATAAAATCCATTTCTAAAACCCTTAAAATATTTCTTCACCTAAAACGAACGTATTATGCGCTGAAGACATTGGCTCGAGCTATTGAAGATTACAATTATACCATTTAATACCATCGTGGAAAAAGCGAACGTGGTAGCTGACGCATTGAGCAGAAGATCGTATGCATTTACGAGTGCAAATATACGAACCTACGTGAAGATAGCAAATATACGATTAGAACCGACTTTAAATCGATAAAGTTAAAGCCGCTCATGCTACAGACTCAGAGCTGATGAATGTAAAGAAGAAGGTTCAAGAGGGCGTTATTCTAGGAGCAAGAGTCGATGAAGAGAGGAAATCTCAACCCTCGATTTTATTGGTCTATTTGAAATCCTCAATCGAGTAGGAACTGTGACCTATAGACTCGTTTTAAGCGCCAAGTATGTCGCGTGTTCATAACATTTATTTCGTATCGATGTTACGTAAATATATGGATGTTACGTAAATATATCCATCTTCCTATTAATTCATCTCTACAATTTATAGTAAATATATAATAACGATATATATTTATTAAACATAACATCACTTATTACATAGCTCATATTCCCTATATAACACAATACCACATACCACGTAACACATTATATATTTTTATTTGAACCATTCACATGCCTTAAGAATTTTATCTACAAAATTCTTATTTTAATAATTTTTAAAAATTTGGGTTCTTACAGTATTGACTATCGAAAGTTGAATCATGTCACCATAAAAAATAGGTACTCGTTGCCTCGTATTGATGGCCTGTTTGACCAATTACAAGGCGCTAAATTCTTTTCAAAGATCGATCTTCATTCCAAATATCATCAGTTAAAGATTAAATCTGATGACATTCCAAAGACTGCTTTCAGAACTCGATACGGGCATTACGAATTCCTAGTCATGTCTTTTGGATTGACTAATGCTCATACTGCCTTCATGGATATGATGAACCGAGTATTCAAGGAATATTTGGATCATTTTGAGGTTATTTTTATTGATGACATCCTCATTTACTCCAAAAATTGTGAAGATCATGAGCAACACTTGAGGCTAATACTCCAAAAGTTTTGTGAAAATAAGCTATATGCCAAGTTAAAGAAATGCGAGTTCTGGCTTGAGGAAGTAGCATTCCTTGGGCACGTGATATCAAATCACGGAATATCTATTGACCGAGTGAAGATTGAAGCAATACAAAGTTGGGAGCAACCTAAGTCAGTGACCGAAGTACGTAGCTTTCTGGGCTTAGCTGGTTATTATCAGAGATTCGTGGAAGGATTTTCTCCAATCGCTACTCCATTAACTCAGCTGACTCAAAAAGATACAAAATTCGGTTGGAGCGAGGAATGTGAGAAGAGTTTTCAAGAACTCAAGAGGAGACTCATTTCAGCACCTGTTCTAACAATACCATCTAGTTCAGAGGGATCTGTCATCTACAGCGATGCTTCAGACAAAGGGTTAGGATGTGTTCTCATGCAACATGGGAAAGTCATAGCCTATGCCTCACTACAACTCAAAGAATATGAGAGGAATTATCCTACCCATGATCTAGAGTTGGCGGCAGTCGTTTTTGCGCTTAAAATCTGGAGGCATTACCTATATGGGGAGAAAGTGGAGATTTAACGCCCCTAAAATTGAGACTATTTTCCTTCCCGATCTTGTGCGTTAATACTACCTTATTATAGCTTCAAAACATTATTCAATGTTAAAATAGCTAAAAATACGAAATAAATGTTTTTTTTTCTTTCCATTCATTCATTCCCTGAATCGCAACCTTTAAAATTCTTCTTTATACTAGAATCATATTTATTATATGATTTTTATAATCCATGTAAACGTATTAAAAGCTTAAGTCTCAATACTTCATACTTTTTCTATCGATGACTCAATTATTTCAGAATTATATTTATTCTCTTTTCAGAATATGCATTCTTTATCCATTCAACATTTCAAACTATACATAACTGTCAATTACATTTTACAAAACTATCAATCATAGATTTATACCATTTCTAATTCAAGGAAATGTATTCATTTTGCACATCATACAATCTTCATCATCCGTATAGCAGGTAATATCGCTTAACATCATTAACCTGCAAAAAGTTTGTGTTTGCTAGATTGAGCTCGACAGCCCAACAAATTTAACAGTCTATCATGTTTCACATAACACACAATTTCATATGCACTATATTTCCTTTATTATGCATATCCATATGCAACATATATTCTTTACTATGTACATCTTACATGCATCAATAATTCCTTACAAAGCATACATTCATGCATTATACATTTTTAATTTATCGAGTTACATCATACAACATGTGCTATCACATATAAATTAAGTTCCATAACCCAATTAACTTAGTCATATTTTGACTTTAACAACTCATAAAGCATGGTATGTAACTCACCATATAATCACATTTAATCCAGAAACATAATAGAACTGAAAAACTTGCCTTGATTGGAGATTACCATAAAAGTTAACCTAGAGTTTCTCCACAATTCCTACAGAATTATATTTACATGCACACACATATTAGATAATTGAATATGTTACAAAACATGCATGTATATTCATCAATAATAATTATTAGTTTTATACAAACTAATATTATTTATTCTTACTCAAAACGAATATTAGATTATTTAGAAACTTAATTTGTTTTAATCTTTTTACACCAAATAAAGGTCCCTCACATTTTAGTATGTAAATATTTTACACTTCGAAGCTTCAATCATTTATATTCCACTTTAGGAATATCTTAAGCCTTTACTTATTAATTCGGGATTTAAATAGCTAATAAATAGCTTTTATAGTAAAATTCAATTTACTATATTATTCCTTTAATATAAATAATTTTTATATTATTATTTTGCATGTTCATGAGTTAACTCGAATCATTATCTCATATATAAATATTTCATCTCGCTAACGCATTCACTTTACTCTTCGTTTTGCAGATATTTATATTTTCACTACATATGAACATATTAGCTACACAACCATGTCATATAACTTGTACAGTTATATTTTAAATATTCACATTGACAACCTCTTTTCAAAAATATTTATTCTTTTACTCACGGTAATCATTTATCGCTTTAATAGATTTTGACATGATTTACTTCATGAATATCTCACAATTTTAGTTTTATAATCCACTCGTGGCTTAATATATGGGCATTCCATACTTTTATACATAACTTAGGTGTTTAAGGTGAACTCGTAGCTCATTTTGTGTATTAGGCGTAGTTATAGTTTATATAAACAAACTATAGTTACCATATCATTTTATAGACTCATGTCCTTAAACTAACACATTAAAAACCAACGTGTTTCTTTAGAACGCCAAAACAACTCATTGACCCAATAATGCCGGCAGCCAAGCCTTGCTTGGTTGAGCAGTCCCCAAGCTTGAACACCTACTCTTGCTAATTTTTATCTTCTAATCTACCAACTCAGTTGTTTTAAATTGGTGATAGGTTATAATTCATGTACCCGTCCATAAAAAAAATGAAAACTAACTTTTGCAGGTAAATTGACAAACTAAAACTTGAAGCCGAAAATTGGCTCATCCAAAACTGCTACCTGCAGCCACCGTTGGGCAGCAGCTCCCTTTCCCTGACCCCCATTTCACTAATTTCTATCTTGCAATTCCTTAGCCCAATTACGGTAAATTTTGGTTATTATATGGGTGGTATTTTCACCTATTTAGAAAAATAACAACCACACATTTGGAGTAAATTAGGTTCGTCAACTAAAAGCTCGAAGGAGCCCCAACTGCTGCATTATACTGCAGCTGCTGCTAGTGGCAACAACCCCCTTATGTGTCTAGCCACTTTGCCAATTTTATAACTTTTAGTCCACAACTCCAATTAATCTGATTTTTTGATGTTATACATGGCATACCAAAATATTTTTTAAAAAGTATCACCCAGTAATTTCGGACCTCTTAGGCATCCTAAAACAGGCCCAAAAAATGTCCACTCGCAACAATTTTCATCTTTTTTTCCAGATTTACCCTCTTTCGCTAAAACAGTCATAACTTCTTCGTTTTAAAATATTTTTAGGCGATTCTTGAGCCCACGCGAAGCTAACTTCCGGTACTACAACTTTTATTCTTTGACCTTTTCCAAATTCTAACACAGAATTCCAAAAATTCCGTGTAAAGTGACTGACTCGAGTTGGTTAGATAGTTTAGACGCGACTACTTTAAACAGTCATAACTCTTTGCTCGGAAGTCGGAATTAGTCCATTCTGAAGTCTATGAAAAGCTTATTCAGTGTACTATACATCCCAAAAGCCCAAAAGTTTTTGGAAATATATACTAGACCCGAAATTGACCTCAAGGTCAGCTATTATACTAGTTTTCAACTTTTCGTTTGGTCTCAAAAATATTTCCTCTCTTGATTCGATTCACCCAAACTCTCTAATTATTTATATATATTGCGTATATATATAACTCGGGTCTTGTCTTCACTTATTTTTCATTTTTTTTACAAAAACAGTCCTTAGATGACTTTTAGCGAACACATAGTGTGCGTCGCTTTAAAATTCAGTTCTTATAGAGTTTGGTTTGTGTTCTAGCCCAATTTTTTGCACCTTATTACTCCGCACAACAACGCTAATCTCTATGGCTCTAATTCAGTCCACAAGCATACAATTTGTAATAAAAAAACACATACACGAACATACTAACATATAAGTTAGTTTACTAACTTATAATCTTTGTATACTCGGTCATACAATATCAATTCTCATGGCTTGCCATTATCTGGAATCTAGCATATTATCAACTACTAATGTAACCAATAAATCTCAATTAGCTAACTTCCACACAAATTAACAGTTTATACACTAACTGATTTTGACAATCCATAAACTTACTAACTTTTAGTATTAGTAAACAAATTCATAGCTTTAATCATAGAATAGCTAAATTATTGAACAATAGCTTGCCAATATACTAAAACCATGTTAATTGTCACAGTTATGAACCATAACCCACTCAATTCATCCATTTAACTAACTATACATATTAACTGATTTTGGTAATTTCATAAAATTACTAACTGTAATATCATAATTTACTATGGTTACCTTTCTTGTATGCCCAATTGATATTAACATGTTGCAATTTCGCATCACTTGTATGCTAACTGAGGAAGGAATGTGGTTGAGGTGGATTAGGAATGTTTCGGCAGCTAGGCTGGAGAGTGGGAGACTGTGTTTGCTCGACAATTAGGGGAGAAAGAGGGCAATCCAAGGGATGGTTCTATTTTCTTTCTCTCTTTGGAATGAAGTGAAAGGCAGGGAAGGGAGAAGGAGTAGAGCTTCAGCTCTTCTTTGGTTTATTCTTAATAAAATCTCATGCTTATGTTTTTTTATTAGTGTCCCTGTTATTAATGCCTCACCATTAAACACCTCATGTTTGTACAACAACTTACCAATCCTAGCTTAATTTCCATATTCAATTTTTCTTCTCTCTAAACTTATAGCCAATTTGGCTAAAAATGAATATAGGTAAATTTTGATTTTGCTTATATAAAAGTTACTTTCAATTTTTTATAAGTTGGTCACCCAACTTAAGTCTTCTCTAGCATTCCCCTCGTCTATAAAAGCTTGCAAATTACCCCCTGACATATTCTTAGCATATTCTCAAAATATTCATTATTCCTTAGCATATTTCTTAAGATATTTTCTTAAGTTTCAAATATTAGGTTTTTAACCCTAAGGTTTTCTTAACTCACACAATTCTCCCTTAAATTTAATAATTCACTTTCATACTTTATTAAGCTATTTAATTACCCAATCTTAGTAACTTAATTTAATCAAATAAGTTACTACATAAATCTTCTTAATTTATTTTACCTTCTTGGAATCATATAATTTACATAACCCATCTTTAATATATAAATTATATAAAATATAACATAATATACTCAAATTACATATTTATTTTATAATTGTAAAATAAATATGCTATACATAATTTCTTATGTAAATACAATTATTTACATACCCAAGATATTATAATATAATATCCTTACCTCATTATCATAAATTCAATTAAGAATTTATTTACTTTCTTAAGATATTACGATAAATATAATATATTTTCTTTATTAAATTAATTTTATATAAGAATTTATTCTAATATTGTAAGACCCCAACTTATTCATAAATAAAATCGAATTTCCTCTAATTATTATTTTGAATAATAAGGTGTTAATTTAATATAATGCTTTGGTTATGGGTGAAATGTGCAAATTTTACAAAATAAGAAAGTGGTTATAAAATATTCATTGTTGTCGGGGAATATTCGTTTAGTCGTAGAATATTCTTGCTGTCAGGAAATATTCGTACGATGGCGCAGCTATTTATGGGCCCCATAACGAAAAACGGTCAGATGAAGAAAATGACAAGTTTGAGTTTTTATAAATAGCGGCGCAGTTGTTACCGTTAACACTATTGGAATACCCGGTGGTTAAATATAATAATACGCGTGGGTGCATAGTAGCACACGGTATTGCATAGTATTGTTGAATTATTGATCCTTACGTAAGAATGCACTACTCAATAATTGTTACAGTAATTATTGCTCAATATTTTATTTTATTGATTCAATAATTGCTACGTTAATATTTTATAATATTATTATTTCAATAATTATCACTGCACAGTATCTCTATTATCATATCAATAATTCATATTATTTGAATAATATTATTAGATAGCATTATTGGCAATGTCTAAGAAAGTTCTGTCTAAAGAGAGGTTTAGTCACCTAATTACGCGCCAATAAGGAGAAATTCTTATCAGAGATCCCCCTCTTTCTTGGGAACGACCTGATTATCATAATTGTGATTCTGTAATATTATTTGTGAATAATTAATTATTGATTTATATGATAAGAAAATATTTATTTTATGTGGATATAAATGATGGATATATTTATTTTGTGTGGATATAAATGAAGGAGTTAATGCTAAGGTGTTTTATCAGTATTTTGTCGGAATGGAGGTATCAAAAATCGTCCGTATGTGAATTTCGGGCATTTTCTATTTGAAATTTGGAAAAACTTTCTTCTATAAAGTTGTAGAGAATTAAATTTCCTATGGAAAGGACACAAGATTTGAATTTTTCTGATAAAAGAGCTATTTATTATGAATTATTAAAGTGCCGAAGATTAAACATTTTTATTAAAATTATGGGTGGGACCCACTTTTGTTTTTTATGAAAACATGTGTTGGAATTTTTTTTTCAAATGTGATGGGCTGATGGCTTTCCAAAATGGCATGCGTAGAAAAGAAAAAAAAATATTATTTTATTATTTTGTCTGCTTTGGCGTTCTAGCATTTTCCTATAAATAGGCGCTTTTGTTAGAATTGAAAATCACACCAGAAACATAAGTTTTCTCTCTCTATATTATTGAGCATATTTTTGTGCGTATTTAGGTACTTTGAGAGTTGCTATTCAGTGCAAGTTTCTTTCGGCTTTACATCCGATATTCCGATCAGAAGTACTGTTATTTTGAGGTAAGGGATGTTATTTTCTTCGTAAATGATATTATTTTCTTCAATATCATTATGCCGAAATATTGATATGAATTTTATTATGGAATTTCTACCTTTTTGTGTCGGGATTACTATTCACGTATACGGCACTATTCACGAATACGACACTATTCACAGAAAAAATGAATTTTTCTCTTCTTTGTCCAAGATGTCTATTATGGTTACTATCTTTGATTGTATCCATATTTTGGTACTTATTTTTGAATTCTGCTCCACAATTGATTATTATGGAGTATTTTTGAACTTGGATAAACTGTAGTACGAATCCTTAATATTGTCCTTTTGTCTCACATGATTCGTTTTTTTAAGATATTTTTCATCATCCTTAGTCCTAAATGATGACATTACTGAATATCTTTGGCCTGTAGTGGAAAGATGAATGATTAATTGATGAATATCTTTGGCCCGTAGTGCAAAGATGAACAGGTGTTTAGATGAACATGACCAACTGGTGATACAAATGAATATCTTTGGCCTATAGTGCAAAGATGAATATTTGATTCAAGATGTATATTGATTGATATTACAGGGGTAAAATATTAATGATAGACTTTTAAATCTTAGAAGATAGTAGAATTCATTCTCTACTTGACTCTTCTAATGGATTGTTGTTTCCGCTGCAGTTGTTGATCTAAAACTTGTTGTTTATTATATTTTATCAGATTTTTTTCCTGTTGAAGACTAATGATAATTTGATATATATTATCTTAGTCATAATATTCTTTATTGGGCTAGTTGAGCTCACCCTTTTCTTTTTTGTTCCATTTTTCTCAGGAGGCGAGAATATAGCGGATACTAGTCGGGGAGTGGAGTGATGTTTCCAGTCAGTTGTGTTAGCAGTCCTCACTATTTTGTAAAATAGTATTTTAATAATTATAATGAGGACTTATTTGAGTGTAGATATTTACCAGAAGACAATATTTGTATTTAAACTCACAGTATATGTGTTGTCGTATTTTGCACGACAATTGTAATAATAAAGTTGTAGTTATTTTCTATACCATGTATTTAACGACTCAGAATGGGTGATGTATGCCTATTTTGGGGGCGTCACAGTTGGTATCAGAGCTCAGGGATATGGTCTCTGGCGGAGATCGGGGAATAGAACTAGGAGGGGGTGAGATGAATAAGTCCTTCGTTAGTGTGCCCTACTTAAGCTTATTTGTTGGTTAGTCATAATATAGGGGTATTATGTGGTATGTCAATTTCTTTAATTATCCCTTGTTTTATGGCAGTATTTGAGAATGACAGCTGAGAATGCTAACAATAGAGTGAATGAGACCGTGGAGACACCTTTAATCACCAACCAGGGGAATGTGCAACAGGAAGGCAATATTCCTCCTGTAAACAACACTACCAAACAAATGATGAATGATGGAATGTTTAGAAGCTTTTTGTAGTTCATGAAAAATCAGACGAGGGAGACTCGTGTACAAAATACAGGTGCAAATGATAGCAACGCGTGGCTTGTCACAGCCAAGCAGTTCAAAGAGTTGGGACCACCAGAATTTATGGGAAAGCCGGATCCAATCACGGCGAAAACATGGGTCAAGCAAATTTCTAAGATATTTGATGTCTTGAGATGCACGGAGGAACAGAAGGTTCCATTCACTACCTTTATGTTCCGTGGTGAGACAGACTACTGGTGGGAGTCTGTGAAGCGTACCCAGCCAGCCGCACTCAATATGTCTTGCGAAATGTTTCAGAAACTGTTTAATGACAAGTACTTTCCTGAAAGTATTCGTTATATGAAGGAGGTAGAGTTTATTAGACTGGAACAAAATAATATACCGATTTCCCAATACGAGGCGAAGTTCACAGAGTTATCCAGGTTTGTACCTCATTTAGTAGAGAATGAGGAACGTATGACGAGGATGTTTCTAAGAGGTCTGAAACCTGAAATTCGACAATATCTTATCTTTTGTAAATTTTCTCTATATTCAGATGTTGTAAACAGGGCTCAATTATTAGAGCATGATAATTAGTATGTTCAACCGAGGGACCACAACCAGGGTCATACTGGTGGCAGCAGTCATCGGAGCAATGACAACCAGCGGGGAGGAAAATATTCAGACAAAAGCGGTAACCACTCTGGTGGTAATCGTGGCCATGATAATACAAGAAGCGAGTTGGGAGGAGATTTCAAGAAGAGAATGTACAACAATGATAAAGTGAAGACGTCAGCACCAACTGTTTCTAGGGGAGGAGAACGACCACCGGTCGTATGTTACAAATGCGGAAAAGAGGGACATATCAGCCCAAACAGCCCACAACAATCCAAGGTGTGTTATAACTATGGAAAGGAAGGTCATATAGCTAGAGATTGTCTTGTTGCGAAACCAAGTTCAACAGGGATGGTGACTCCAAAGGCTGTCCCAGACAAGTCAAAATCGGTGGTTCCTGGAAGGGCGTTTGTCGTGACTGCCCAAAACGCGAGGAACCCGAACGAGGTGATCATGGGTAAGCTAATCATAAATTCTTGCTAAGTTTATACCTTATTAGACACCGGTTCTACCCATTCTTTTATTTCTCCTACTTGTGCTCAACGTTTGAACTTGACTCCGAAGAAATTAGACATTGACTTATCTGTTGAGACACCGTTAGGAGAAACCTTCATTGCGTCTACTGTTTATAAATCTTGCTTGATCCAATTTGGTACCATCACATTACCTGTCGATCTTATTTCTTTGAAAATACTTGCATTTGATGTAATTTTAGGGATTGATTGGTTAACTATTCATCATGCTAAAATTGATTATTTTCGTAAGGTTGTTAGTTTTCATATTCCTAACCAACCTATTATGCGAATTCAAGCTACCAAACCACTAAAGTCAATCACTGTCATATCAAGCCATAAAGCTATTCGTTTATTGAAAAACGGATGTCAAGCTTTCATAGCCCATGTCACGGAATTGAACAAAAACACGTCAAATTTGAATAATATTTCGATTGTTAGTGAATTTCCTGATGTATTTCCTGAAGAACTTCCCGATCTAGCCCCAGAACGTGAAGTTGAATTCTTTATTGACCTTGAACCCGGCACAAAACCCATTTCTAAAACCCCATATAGAATGGCTCATATATGAACTTCAGGAGTTAAAGGTCCAACTACAAGAGTTGTTAGACACCGATTTCATACGTCCTAGTACATCTCCTTGGGGTGCTCCTATTTTATTCATAAAGAAGAAAGATGGGAGCATGCGACTTTGTATTGACTACCGGGAATTGAACCATGTCACCATCAAGAATAGGTATCCACTATCTCGCATTGATGACCTATTCGACCAGTTGTAAGGGGCATAATTCTTTTCAAAGATCGATCTTCGTTCTGGATATCATCAGCTGAAGGTTAAAACTGAGGATATTCCGAAGACTACCTTCAGAACTCGGTACAAGCATTATGAATTCTTAGTCATGTCTTTTGGATTGACTAATGCTTTTGCTGTTTTCATGGATATGATGAACCGTGTGTTCAAGGAATATTTGGATCAGTTCGTTGTTGTCTTTATTGATGACATCTTCATCTATTCCAAAAGCCGAGAAGATCATGAGCACCATGTGAAGCTAGTACTCCAAAGGCTTAGCGATAACAAGCTATATGCCAAGCTGAAGAAATGCGAGTTCTGGCTTGAGGAAGTAGCATTCTTTGGGCACGTGGTCTCAAAACATGGAGTATATGTTGACCCGACGAAGATTAAAGCCATACAAAGTTGGGAGCAACCAAAGTCGGTGACCAAAGTACGTAGCTTTTTGGGATTAGCTGGTTATTATCGGAGATTCGTAGAGGTATTTTCTCGAATCGCTACTCCGTTAACTCAGCTGACTCAGAAAGATACAAAATTCGTATGGAGCGAGAATGCGAGAAGAGTTTCCAAGAGCTCAAGAGGAGACTCATTTCGACACCTGTTCTGACAATACCATCTAGTTCGGATGGATTTGTTATCTACAGCGATGCTTCAGGCAAAGGGTTAGGATGTGTTCTCATGCAACATAGGAAAGTCATAGCTTATGCCTCGCGACAACTCAAAGAATATGAAAGGAATTATAGTACTCATGATCTGGAGTTGGCAACTGTTGTTTTCGCGTTGAAGATCTGGAGACACTACCTGTATGGGGAGAAAGTGGAGATTTATACGGATCATAAAAGCTTCAAATATTTCTTTACCCAAAAGGAACTCAACATGCGGCAACGACGTTGGCTCGAATTGTTGAAAGATTACGATCATACCATCCAATACCATTCTGGAAAAGCGAACGTAGTAGCTGACGCATTGAGTAGAAGATCATATGCGGGTACGAGTGCGATGTTGTTAACACAAAGACCCATTTTGTATGACTTGCAAAGGATGAAGATATAGGTAAAGGCTCCAAGTACCCACGTGAGGATATCAAATATACGAGTAGAACCGACTTTAATTGATAAAGTTAAAGCAGCTCAAGCTACGGACCTGGAGGTGATGCGTATGAAGAAGAAAGTGCAAGAAGGTGCTATTCCAGAAGCAAGAATCGATGAAGAAGGAATACTTCGAGTCAACTCCAGACTTTGTGTTCCTAACGATTCTGACTTGAAGCATAGAATCATGATGGAGGCACACAACACACCGTTTGCAATCCATCCTGGGAGTTCCAAAATGTATCATGATCTTCGACATACATTTTGGTGGAGCAATATGAAGAGAGAGATCACAGAGTTTATCTCGAGGTGTTTAACTTGTTAACGTGTAAAGGCGGAGCATCAAGTGCCAAAGGGTCCATTGCAACCACTTGAGATTCTGAAATAGAAGTGGGAACACATTACTATGGATTTCGTTACGGGTCTTCCCAAGGTTTCTCAAGGCATAGATGCGATTTTGGTTATTGTTGATAGATTAACCAAGTCTGCTCATTTCATGCCGATACAAGAGACTTATTCCCTTCAACGTCTTGCTCGTATGCACGTGAATGAGATTATAAGATTGCATGACATGCCAGTGTCCATA
Source organism: Panax notoginseng (assembly GCA_016801055.1). NCBI lineage: Eukaryota > Viridiplantae > Streptophyta > Magnoliopsida > Apiales > Araliaceae > Panax > Panax notoginseng. The sequence goes on from CM029019.1 coordinate 31,536,333, forward strand.
GTTTTGGATTGTGACCCAAGATTCACTTCACGATTTTGGGTCAGCTTGCAAAAAGCTATGGGCATAAATTTACGATTCTGTTCGGCATACCATCCTCAAACGGACAGGCAATCAGAAAGGACTATTCAAACTCTTGAAGATCTATTAAGACTCTGTGTCTTAGATTTCAAAGGGAGTTGGGATAAGTGCCTACCATTGGTGGAATTCTCCTACAACAATAGTTATCAAGTAAGTATAGGCATGGCTCCATTCGAGGCGTTGTATGGAAGAAAATGTCGTTCTCCAGTATACTGGGACGAGGTAGGTGAAACAACGTTGTTGGAACCAGAATTGGTATGTATGACTACAGAGAAAATCCAAATGATCCGACACGTATACAAACGGCACAGAATTGACAAAAGAGTTATGCGGATCTTCATCGAAAGGACGTAGAATTTAATATTAGGGATCATATATTCTTACATATTACTCCATGAAAGGGAGTAACAAGATTTGGAAAGAGAAGAAAGCTCAATCCAAGATTTGTTGGTCCATTTGAGATTCTTGACCGAATAGGAAATGTGGCCTATAGACTCGCATTACCTCCAAGCATGTCTCGTGTTCATAATATTTTTACATATCAATGCTTCGTAAATATGTGAAAGACCCGAACCACATAATTGAGTTAGAACTAGACGAGATAGCCGAAGATTTAACGTATGAGGAGGTACCTGTTAAGATCTTGGATAGGAAAGAGCATGTCCTACACACCAAGGTTATACCACAAGTTAAAGTTTTGTGGAGGAACCATGCTATTGAAGAAATGACCTGGGAGTTAGAATCAGAAATGAAAGCAAGGTATCCGCACCTTTTCGAAACACCAGGTACGTACGTCAATTTCGAGGACGAAATTTCATAAGGAGGGGAGGTTGTAAGACCCCAACTTATTCATAAATAATATCGAATTTCCTCTAATTATTATTTTGAATAATAAGGTGTTAATTTAATATAATGCTTTGGTTATGGGTGAAATGTGTAAATTTTGCAAAATAAGCAAGTGGTTATAAAATATTCATTGTTGTCGGGGAATATTCGTTTGGTCGTGGAATATTCTTGCTGTCGGAAAATATTCGTACGATGGCGCAGCCATTTGTGGGCCCCATAATGAAAGACGGTCAGATGAAGAAAACGACAAGTTTGAGTTTTTATAAATAACGGCGCAGTTGTTATCATTAACACTACTGGAATACCCGGTGGTTAAAATACAATAATACGCGTGGGTACACAGTAGCACACGGTATTGCATAGTATTATTGAATTATTGATCCTTACGTAAGAAGGCACTACTCAATAATTGTTACAGTAATTACTGTACAATATTTTATTTTATTGATTCAATAATTACTACGTTGATATTTTATAATATTGTTGTTTCAATAATTATCACTGCACAGTATCTCTATTATCATATCAATAATTCATATTATTTGAATAATATTATTAGATAGCATTATTGGCAATGTCTAAGGAAGTTCTGTCTAAAGAGAGCTTTGGTCACTTAATTGCGCGCCAGTAAGGAGAAATTCTTATTAAAAATCTCCCTCTTTCCTGGGAACGACCTGATTGTCATAATTGTGATTATGTAATATTATTTGTAAATAATTAATTATTAATTTATATGATAAGAAAATATTTATTTTGTGTGGATATAAATGATGGATATATTTATTTTGTGTGGATATAAATGAAGGAGTTAATGCTAAGGTGTTTTATCAGTATTTTGTCGGAATGGAGGTATCAAAAATCGTCCGTATGTGAATTTCGGGCATTTTCTATTTGGAATTTGGAAAAATTTTCTTCTACAAAGTTGTAGAGAATTAAATTTTCTATGGAAAGGGCACGAGATTTGAATTTTTCTGATAAAAGAGCTATTTATTATGAATTATTGAAGTGTCGATGATTAAATATTTTTATTAAAATTATGGGTGTGACCCACTTTTATTTTTTATGAAAACATGTGCTGGAATTTTTTTTTCAAATGTGATGGGCTGATGGCTTTCCAAAATGGCATGCGTAGAAAAGAAAAAAAATATTATTTTATTATTTTGTCGGCTTTGGCGTTCTAGCATTTTCTTATAAATAGGCACTTAGGTTAGAATTGAAAATCACACCAGAAACATAAATTTTCTCTCTCTATATTATTGAGCGTATTTTTGTGCGTATTTAGGTACTTTGAGAGTTAGTATTCATTGCAAGTTTTCTTCGGCTTTACATCCGATATTTCAATCAGAAGTACTATTTTTTTGAGGTAAGGGATGTTATTTTCTTCATAAATGATATTATTTTCTTCAATATCATTATGCTGAAATATTGATATGAATTTTATTGTGGAATTTTTACCTTTTTGTGTCGGGGTTACTATTCACATATATGGCATTATTCATGAATACGACACTATTCACAGAAAAAACAAAATTTTCTCTTCTTTCTCCAAGATGTCTATTATGGTTACTATCTTTGATTGTATCCAAGTTTTGATCTTTATTTTTGAATTCTGCTCCACAATTGATTATTATGGAGTATTTTTGAACTTGAATAAACTGTAGTACGAATCCTTAATATTGTCCTTTTGTCTCACTGATTCGTTTTCTTTAAGATATTTTTCATAATCCTTAGTCCTAAATGATGATATTACTGAATATCTTTGGCCTGTAGTGCAAAGATAAATGATTAACTGATTAATATCTTTGGCCCGTAGTGTAAAGATGAACATATGTTTAGATGAACATGACCAACTAGTGATACAAATGAATATCTTTGGCCTGTAGTGCAAAGATGAATATTTGATTCAAGATGTATATTGATTGATATTACAGGGGTAAAATATTGATGATGGACTTTTAAATCTTAGAAGATAGTAGAATTCATTCTCTACTTGACTCTTCTAATGGATTGTTGTTTTCGCTGCAGTTGTTGATCTAAAACTTGTTGTCTATTATATTTTATCAAATTTTTTTCCTGTTGAAGACTAATGATAATTTGTTGTATATTATCTTAGTCATAATATTCTTTACTGGGCTAGTTGAGCTCACCCTTTTCCTTTTTGTTCCATTTTTCTCAGGAGACAAGAATATAGCGGGAACTAGTTAGGGTGTGGAGTGATGTTTCCAGTCAGTTGTGTTAGCAGTCCTCACTATTTTGTAAAATAGTATTTCAATAATTGTAATGAGGACTTATTTGAGTGTGGATATTGTCTAGAAGACAATATTTGTATTTAAACTCACAGTATATGTGTTGTCGTATTTTGCACAATATTTGTAATAATAAAGTTGTAGTTATTTTCTGTACCATGTATTTGGCGACTCAAAATGGGTGATGTATACTTATTTTGGGGGCGTCACAAATATTCTTGGGTAAAGTATATGTATAAATATTATATGCTTAACCCGTCTCTTTTTGCCTCATTACGTAAATTGTTCTCAACTATTTTATTTCTTTGCGTAATATATATATATATATATATATATATATATATATATATATATATATATATATATATATATATTAACTTGCAAATATTCTTTATAATCCACATGTACTCACATCACATATAGAAAATACATAATAAATTTATTCTCTCACCTTATAAATTGTTTATATCAATTATTTATATATAGTAAGTATAACTTAATATATTTACCTTATAAATGGAAATTTATTCAGTAAATAAGATATTATAATTAAAATAATATCTTTTCTTTATTAAAATAATTCAACTCTAGAATTTATTTTAATATCATTTATTTAAAGTATACAATAATTCTTGTATACTAATTACTTTCTTTTCCCTTCTATAAATTGTTTTCAACAATTTAACTATAATAAATATAATAATATACTTACTACATTAAAAACATACATGCATTACATCCAATAATATAATACATTATTTCTTCAATAAAAGGGTGGTTATACATTAAGTATATATTTAATGCCACCAATTCACCACATTAAAATAATTTAATATTATAGATTATTTTAATTCTACCCATCTCATTTCCTTTAATAAAATGCCCCTACAATTTATTTACATATAATAAATATATAATACTAATATATTTATTAAGCATAAGCATCACATATTGCATAGTTCATACCCACTTATGCATTATAATATCATACAACATATTATCTAATCAGAATTTTATTTATTAAATTCTTATTTTAATATTACCCAAAAATTTGGGTTATCACATTCTTTCCTCTTATAAGGATTCCGTATCCGGAATCACAATACCGAATCATTCTTAATCGGTTTAGATCTTATTCTTTCTCGTAACCTTATCATTGAATCATTTCAATGTACCATTTCTTTAGATTTTTCTTAAAGATTTTAAATAAATCCTCTATTTCCACTCTAGGCTTTAAAGTTTAACCCTTAATTTAATCATTCAAGATCTTCTAAATTTTTGGATTGTCACATTCACCCCTTATTCTAAGAATTTCGTCCCCAAAATTATAGTCTACTAATCTTTGCTTCTCCTATTCACCGAAAATAGGTTTTTAATTTAACCTTTACATTTTCCTCCTCTGAGGATTTCTCTTCTATCATCTCATTTAACCATTTCTACCCTTTTTAATAAGTTAAAAACTTTTCATATAATGCTGGGGGGTTTAACGGTATTCACCGCAACCAATTCTGTAAGCCTAGTACAGATACGAGTAAGTTAGGTGATCAACCTGTTGTATCCTACGTCGTGCACAACGTATCAATCTTGTTTAGCGACTATTTGCGCTACTAGATTGGATTATTTTATCCAATCGGGGTTGTTCACCTCAGACTTAGCATAAGATTCCGCACCAAAATAATTTGATTTGGGATTAATTCTCAAAGAATACTTGAATTTTTATAAACATTTGCCTAGCTGAATCAAATAGCTTAGACGCATATCAATAATTCGAACATCAATCGAAACATTTGTCTAACCACTATAATTGGCATTGACTTTTCTTTAACTGGTTTAAAATTCTAAAAATCATTTTATGACGTCATGATACCGCACTGTATTTACAGTCCGTTTGAGAATTCCGTCATTTGGTGATTTTATCATCCTACATCATACCATAGTGGGCTAGCGATCCTTAGATCACATCCAACACTAAGTAATACTGCATTGATGACTCCATCGTTTTTATCATCCAGGTTCCATGAGGCATTGATGATATATAAAATATATTTTGATATATTTTAAATCATTTTTGTCAAGCCGAAGGAATTATCATAGACTCTTCTTTAAATGGTTCAAAACCATTGAAAATTAATTTTAGTGTTATCATGTCGTAACAGATAACAAGATGTTAGTGATTCACAGTCCACATACACACCTTTGTCACCGTATGTTACTGATAACAAAATTCATTTTTAAAGGCACCATAGTGCGAATTTAGATTGATGTCAAAAATTTTGAAGTCTAACATAGCTAGAAGAGTTAAAATATCTATGCTTCCACCATCAACTTTAATTTCTTTAATGATCCATTGCTTAATAAGTCTATCATCCTCAAAACTCCATTCACACTTAGTTATACCCCAGGTCATCAAACTTACCACACTTTGGAAATCCAGGAACTTGCTATAATCATATGAGTTTAGAAACTTATCCTAGTCAGATCATAGGCGTCCATTCGCTGAGGGGTTCAAAACATACCATATGATTATGAGTCACGAACTTACCATAAGTATGAGTTTTAAGAACTCATACTTAATCTTATATTCTCTACCTATCTGTTATACACATGAGAAAAAAGTACCTTATCAACATGTATATAACAAATAGCGCGACACAAACATTTCAATGATTATCAGTGTAAGAAACTAAGTGGTTGTTACACCAAGTACAATTCCCCGTCTATACAAAGAATCATACAACTTAGCTGCTGACATGAGTTCTCAATTGAAAGCACACTTAATCCTAGCTCCATACTCAATACAAATTTCATTTAATCCGTATCTGAGCATTTGCCACTCTTACATGAGTTTATATTGTACAATTTCATAATGCATTCTCTTTATAGCGTCAAGCTATATCATTCCAATCATTTCACAGATTATCTGCAATTCAATCTGATCACGTCGTGATCTTATCTTATTATAATCGTATTATATTACGATTCTTTTCTATTCTATGATCGTTTTATTTTACGATATCCTTTCCCTTTATATTTTTAGTCTTATAGACTCTATCTATTCATTATTTCTTTTTTCCTTTAACATCAGAGTTAGGTAACTCTGGATCTTTATAAATTTTCAAGATTCTTCTTTGAATCTTATTTACTTAATAAAGAATTTCTCAAATTCATCTCTTAACAAATTAAACTCTATTTGAGTTTATTCCTTATCCTTATCTCTGCGGTTATAGCCTAGGGTACACCTACCTAAGGTTTATAACATACAGCTTTGATACCAACTGTAACGCCCCCAAAATTGGGACTATTTTCCTTCTCGATCATGTGCGTTGCGTTAATACTACCTTGTTATAACTTTAAAACATTATTTACTGTTAAAATAGCTAAAAATACGAAATTAATATTTTTTTTCCTTTCCATTCATTCTTCCCTGAATCGCAACCTTTACAATTCTTCTTTATACTAGAATCATATTTATTATATGATCTTTATAATCCGTGTAAACGTATTAAAAGCTTAAGTCTCAATACTTCATACTTTTTCTATTGATGACTCACTTATTTTAGAATCATATTTATTCTCTTTTCAGAATAGATATTCTTTATCCATTCAACATTTCAAACAATACATAACTGTCAATTACATTTTACAAAACTATCAATCATAGATTTATACCATTTCTAATTTAAGGAAATGTATTCATTTTGCACATCGTACAATCTTCATCATCCGTATAGCAAGTAATATCGCTTAACATCATTAACCTGCAAAAAGTTTGTGTTTGCAAGATTGAGTTCGACATCCCAACAAATTTAATAGTCTATCATGTTTCACATAGCACACAATTTTATATGCACTATATTTCCTTTATTATGCATATCCACATGCAACATATATTCTTTACTATGTATATCCTACATGCATCAATAATTCCTTACAAAGCATACATTTATGCATTATACATTTTTAATTTATCGAGCTACATCATACAACATGTGTTATCACATATCACATATAAATTGAGTTCCATAACCCAATTAACTTAGTCATATTTTGACTTTAACAACTCATAAAGCATGGTATGTAACTCACCACATAATCACATTTAATCCACAAACATAATAGAACTGAAAAACTTGCCTTAATTGGAGATTACCACAAAAGTTAACCTAGAGTTTCTCTACAATTCCTACAGAATTATATTTACATACACACACATATTAGATAATTGAATATGTTACAAAACATGCATGTATATTCATCAATAATAATTATTAGTTTTATACAAAGTAATATTATTTATTCTTACTCAAAACGAATATTAGTATATTTAGAAACTTAATTTGTTTTAATCTTTTTACACCAAATAAAGGTCCCTCACATTTTAGTATGTAAATATTTTATACTTCGAAGCTTCAATCATTTATATTCCGCTTTAGGAATATCTTATGCCTTTACTCATTAATTTGGGATTTAAACAGTTAATAAATAGCTTTTATAGTAAAATTCAATTTACTATATTATTCCTTTAATATAAATAATTTTTATATTATTATTTTGCATGTTCATGAGTTAACTCGAATCATTATCTCATATATAAATATTTCATCCCGTTAACACATTCTCTTTACTCTTCGTTTTGCAGATATTTACATTTTCACTATATATGAACATATTAGCCATACAACCATGTCATATAACTTGTACAATTATATTTTAAATATTCACATTGACAACCTCTTTTCAAATATATTTATTCTTTTGCTCACGGTAATCATTTATCGCTTTAATAGATTTCAACATGATTTACTTCATGAATATCTCACAATTTTAGTTTTATAATCCACTCGTAACTTAATATATGGGTATTCCATACTTTTGTACATAACTTAGGTGTTTAAGGTGAACTCGTAGCTCATTTTGTGTATTGGGCGTAATTATGGTGTATATAAGCAAACTATGGTTACCATATCATTTTATAGACTCATTTCCTTAAACTAACGCATTAAAAACCATCGTGTTTCTTTAGAACGCCAAAACAACCCATTGACCCAATAATGCCGGCAACCAAGCCTTGCTTGGTTGAGCAGTCCCCAAGCTTGAACACCTACTCTTGCTAATTTTTATCCTCTAATCTACCAACTCAGTTGTATTGAATTGGTGATAGGTTATAATTCATGTACCCGTCCATAAAAAAATGTAAACTAACTTTTGCGGGTAATTTGACAAACTAAAACACGAAGCCAAAAATTAGCTCATCCAAAACTGCTACCTGCTGTTGTCTGCTGCCACCGTTGGGCAGCTGCTCCCTTTCCTTGACCCCCATTTTACTAATTTCTATCTTGCAATTCCTTAGCCCAATTACGATAAATTTTGGATATTATATGGGTGGTATATTCACCTATTTAGAAAAATAACAACCAAACATTTGGAGTAAATTAGGCTCGTCAAATGAAAGCTCGAAGGAGCTCCAACTGCAGCAATATACTGCTGCTGCTGCTAGTGGAAACAACCCCCTTACGTGTCTAACTACTTTGCCAATTTTATACCTTTTAGTCTACAACTCCAATTAATCTGATTTTTGGATATGTTATACATGGCATACCAAAGTATTTTTTAAAAAGTATCACCCAATAATTTTGGACCTCTTAGGCAGCCTAACACAGGCCCCAAAAATGTCCTCTCGCAACAGTTTTCATCTTTTTTTTTCAAATTTACCCTCTTTCGCTAAAACAGTCTTAACTTGTTCGTTTTAAAACATTTTTAGGCGATTCTTAAGCCCACGCGAAGCTAACTTCCGGCACTACAACTTTTATTCTTTGACCTTTTCCAAATTCTAAAGACAGAATTCCATAAATTCCGGGTAAAGGGACTGACCCGAGTTGGTTAGACAGTTTAGATGCAACTACTTTGAATGGTCATAACTCTTTGTTCCGAAGTCGGAATTAGTCCATTCTGGTGTCTATGGAAAGCTTATTCAGTGTACTATACATTCCCAAAAGCCCAAAAGTTTCTGGAAACATATACTAGACCCAAAATTGGCCTCAAGGTCAGCTGTCATACTAGTTTTCAACTTTTCGTTTGGTCTCAAAAATATTTCCTCTCTTGATTCGATTCACCCAAACCCTTTAATTAGTTATATATAACGCGTATATATATAACTCAGGTCTTGTATTCGCTTAGTTTTCATTTTTTTTTACAAAAACAGTCCTTAGAGGACTTTTAGCGAACACATAGTGTGCGTCGCTTTAAAATTCAGTTCTCATAGAGTTTGGTTTGTGTTCTAGCCCAATTTTTTGCACCTTATTACTCCGCACAACAACGCTAATCTCCATGGCTCTAATTCAGTCCATATGCATACAATTTGCAATAAAAAAACACATACACGAACATACTAACATATAAGTTAGTTTACTAACTTATAATCTTTATATACTCGGTCATACAATATCAATTCTCATGGCTTGCCATTATCTGGAATCTAACATATTATCAACTACTAATGTAACCAATAAATCTCAATTAGCTAACTTCCACACAAATTAACAGTTTATACACTAACTGATTTTGACAATCCATAAACTTACTAACTTTTAGTATTACTAAACAAATTCGTAGCTTTAATCATAGAATAGCTAAATTATTGAACAATAGCTTGCCAATATACTAAAATCATGTTAATTGTCACAGTTATGAACCATAACCCACTCAATTCATCCATTTAACTAACTATACATATTAACTGATTTTGGTAATTTCATAAAATTACTAACTGTAATATCATAATTTACTATGGTTACCTTTCTTGTATTCCCAATTGATATTAACTTGTTGCAATTTCGCATCACTTGTATGCTAACTGAGGAAGGTATGAGGTTGAGGTGGATTAGGAATGTTTCGGCAGCTAGCCTGTACAGTGTGAGACTGTGTTTGCTCGGCAATTGGGGGAGAAAGAGGGCAATCCAAGGGCTGGTTCTATTTTCTTTCTCTTTGAAACGAAGTGAAAGGCAGGGAAGGGAGAAGGAGTAGAGCTTCAGCTCTTCTTTGGTTTATTCTTAATAACATATCATGCTTATGTTTTTTTATTAGTGTCCCTGTTATTGCCTCACCATTAAACACCTCATGTTTTTACAACAACTTACCAATCCTTGCTTAATTTCCATATTCAAATTTTCTTCTCTCTAAACTTATAGCCAATTTGGCTAAAAATGAATATAGGTAAATTTTGATTTTATATAAAAGCTACTTTAAATTTCTTATAAGTTGGTCACCCAACTTAAGTCTTTTCTAGCCTTCCCCCTCGTCTTTCAAAGCTTGCAAATTACCCCCTGACATATTCTTAGCATATTTTCAAAATATTTATTATTCCTTAGCATATTCCTTAAGATATTTTCTTAAGTTTCAAATATTAGGTTTTTAGCCCTAAGATTTTTTTAACTCACACAATTCTCCCTTAATTTTAATAATTCACTTCCATACTTTATTAAGTTATTTAATTACCCAATCTTAGTAACTTAATTTAATCAAATAAGTTACTACATAAATCTCCTTAATTTATTTTACCCTCTTGAAATCATATAATTTACATAACCCGTCTTTAATATATAAATTATATAAAATATAACATAACATACTCAAATTACATATTTATATTATAATTGTAAAATAAATATGCTACACATAATTTCTTATGTAAATATAATTATTTACATACTCAAGATATTATAATATAATATACTTACATTATTATCATAAATTCAATTAAGAATTTATTTACTTTCTTAAGATATTACGATAAATATAATATATTTTTTTTATTAAATTAATTTTATATAATAATTTATTCTAATACTCTTGGGTAAAGTATATATAAATATTATATGCTTAACCCGCCTCTTTTTGCCTCATTACGCAAATTGTTCTTAACAATTTTATTTCTTTGCTTAACATATATATATATATATATATATATATATATATATATATATATATATATATATATAACTTGCAAATATTCTTTATAATGCACATGTACTCACATCACATATAAAAAATAAATAATAAATTTATTCTCTCACCTTATAAATTGTTTATATCAATTATTTATATGTAGTAAGTATAACTTAATATATTTACCTTATAAATAGAAATTTATTCAGTAAATAAGATATTATAATTAAAATAATATCTTTTCTTTATTAAAATAATTCAACTCTAGAATTTATTTTAATATTATTTATTTAAAGTATACAATAATTCTTGTATACTAATTACTTTTTTTTCCCTTCTATAAATTGTTTTCAACAATTTAACTATAATAAATATAATAATATACTTACTACATTAAAAATATACATGCATTACATCCAATAATGTAATACATGATTTCTTCAATAAAAGGGTGGTTATACATTAAGCATATACTTAATGTCACCAATTCACCACATTAAAATAATTTAATATTATAGATTATTTTAATTCTACTCATCTCATTTCTTTTAATAAAACGCCCCTACAATTTATTTACATATAATAAATATATAATACCAATATATTTATTAAACATAAGCATCACATATTGTATAGTTCATACTCACTTATACAATATAATATCATACAACATATTATCTAATCAGAATTTTATTTATTAAATTCTTATTTTAATATTACCCAAAAATTTGGGTTATCACATTCTTTCTCCCTTATAAGGATTCCGTTCACGGAATCATAATACCGAATCATTCTTAATCGCTTTAGACCTTATTCTTTCTCGTAACCTTATCGTTGAGTCATTTCAACGTACCATTTTCTTAGATTTTTCTTAAAGATTTTAAATAAATCCTCTATTTTCACTCTAGGCTTTAAACTTTAACCCTTAATTAAATCATTCATCCTCAAACGGATGTGCAGTCGGAGAGAACTATTCAAACTCTTGAATATCTATTAAGACTTTGTGTCCTAGACTTCAATGGAAGTTTGTGAGGCCCCAGATTTTATGAATAAATATTTAATTTTTCTCGAAATAATTTTTTTTTATATTATGGTGTGGATTTGATATAATAGTTATGGGTAGTATTTATAAATTTTGAAAAGTATGCAAGTTGTCATATTATATTCGATTGGTCGGGGAATATTCTTTTTGTCGGGGAATTTCCGTACGACGGTACAATCATTGGTGGACCCCACAACGGAATTATTGTCGGATTGAGAAAACGACAAAAATACTTTATGAAAATAACGGCGGAAATTTTACCGTTGATACTGTTGAACTACTCGGTAGTAAAAGTACAGTAATACGCGTTGTTGCATAGTAGCACACGGTATTGATTATTGATGCTTATGTGATAAGTCACTCAGGGTTGTTATTTTATGGACCCCCATTTATTCATTTTTCAAAATAATCGGTAGAAAATTATTCTGTGTATATATATATATATAATATTATATATATATAAAAGCATGTGTAGTGCATGTGATGTTGACAAATGAAATGGATTCACGGTTGGTATTGAATAAAGAAGAAAAAGGATGGTGGGAGTACCATTATTGTTATTATTATATATATAAATAGGTATAGCTTTGTTGACTAAATAGGGAGGAATCAAAATTCAATCACGGGAGTATATCCCGTGAAATGCGTTAACACATGCCATATATATATATATATATATATATATATATATATATATATATATATATATATATATATATATTTTATTTAAAAGATTTTGCTTTAAATATGGACCGTCAGATTAAAGTAAATCAATCTGGACCGTTCATGTATTAGTTACTATGCATTTCATTTTCCTATAAATAGAAGCTCATTCCTTCATTATTTTCTTACGAATTCACTGAACTCTATAGAGAGAAACTATAGAGAGAGAGAAGAAGAGTATTCTGCTACTTAACTACTTCCTTATTTCAGCTCTTTTTTAAAACGGTAAGGGGTGTTATTTTTTCTTATTCATGAAGAGAACTGTTGTTGTTTCATTTCTTATTATTCTGTTGGAATAACCTGTATACGCGGTCTACCCTATACTTGGTGACATTCTTCTAATATTCTGTTGGAACATCCTGTCTGTGTGTTTTACACCGGACCTGGTTACGCCTTGTTATTATTCTGTTAGAACATCCTGTCTGTGTGTTTTACACCGGACCTGGTTCCATTATTTATTATTCTATCGGAATATCCTGTCTGTGCATTTACGCCGGACCTGGTTCCATTATTTATTATTCTGTCGAAATATCATGTCTGCGCGTTTACGCCGGACCTGGTTCCATTATTTATTATTCTGTTGGAATAACCTGTCTGTGCGATTTATCGCATGCATGATGATTTCTTTTGTTATTCCATTCTTTATTGTACTCAGTTGGTTAAGTTTTGACTTCTATACTCCATGAAATTTGTGGAATATCCTTGATAATTGTGTTTCATCCAGTATCTTTTCATGAAAATATTCTTCTAAGCATTCTTGAATTTTACTCCACAAAGCAGTATCATGTTGACAATTTGGACGTTGTTAATTCTTGGATAAATTAATTCTTGAACTTGTTTTATTAAATTCTTATATCATCGTCATCATCCTCATGTTTATAAAATATTGAAAGTCATCTGTGGCCTGTAGTGCATAGATGGACTTGGTATGATTATGACCAGGGATTATTCGGTATAATCATGACCGTAATATTACAAATGATGTGGTAAAAGTCCTCATTGGCCCGTAGTGCATTGATGGACTGTTGTTGGCATGATCATGACCATTAATGAATACACGAATATCCTTGGCCGTAGTGCAGGGGTGAATCGATGATGTGGATTATTTTATTAAGCTGAGTCCCAGCGATAACAGTGTTGAAAAACCTTTTAAATAATAAAGGATAGTAGAGTTTATTTTCTACTTGACTCTTTTAATGGATTGCTTGTTCCGCTGCTGTTAAACTTGATGTCTATTATATTTTATCAGTTTAACATTGTTGAAGGCTAATGATAATTTATTCTGCATTATCTTAGTCATAATATTTCTTACTGGGCTAGTTGAGCTCACCCTTTCTTTCACTGTTCTCTTCAGGAAATGAGAACGTAGCTGGGGCAAGTCGGAAAATGGAGTGATGGTTCGAATGATAGTATTAGTTAGTAGTCCTCACTATTCTATGTAATAGTGTGTTAATAAATGTAATGAGGACTCCTTTTGAGTATGAATACTCTCTAGAAGATAATATTTGTATTCAAACTCGCAGTTTATGTTTTGTCGTATTGTACACGACAGTTGTATTAGTAAGTTGTATTTGTATTCTGTACTTTGTATCTGAGGACCCAAGATGGGTGATGTATACCTAATTTTGGGGGCGTCACAGTTGGTATCAAAGCTTAGGAATATGATCCCTAGCTAAGATGTGAGACTATAACTAGGAGGGGAGAGACGGAGAATTCCTTCGCTAGTATGACCTACCTAAGTTTATTTGGTATTTAATTGGTTGGTCAAAGTTTATGGATAATATGTTATATGTTAATTAACCCTTGTTTTGTTACAGTATTTGTAAATGGCATCCGAAAATGTTGAGATAATCAATGAAGCACATGAGACCATTGAATCACCAACGATCAATGCTCAGGGTAATGTGCAACCAGAGGACAATAATCCTCATGAAAATAATAACACCGATGAAATGGTGAATGATGGGATGGTCAGAGGCTTTATGCAATTCATGCAACAACAAAATAACTCTCGGACGGTCACCGTTAAGCAGTTTAAGGAGCAATTCATGCAACAACGGGCGAGAGCGGCTCCTATCCAAAATGAAGGAGGAAACAATGACAACCCACGGTTGGTCACCGCTAAGCAATTCAAGGAGCTAGGACCACCGGAGTTTTTGGAAAAGCCAGAACCACTTAAGGCGGAGACGTGGCTAAAGCAGATCACCAAGATATTTGATGTCTTGGGATGCTCCGAGGAGCAAAAGGTTCCCTTTGCCACCTTTATGTTGCGTGAAGAGGCAGATTACTGGTGGGAATCTGTAAAACGTACTCAACCTGCCGCACTTAAGATGTCTTGGGAGAAGTTCCAAGAGCTGTTCAATGACAAAAACTTTCCCAAAAGTGTTCGTCACATGAAGGAGGTGGAGTTCATCAAATTGGAGCATAATAATATGACCGTGTCGCAGTATGAGGCTAAATTTGCTGAGTTGTCCCGGTTTGCGTCCCACTTGGTGGATAATGAAGAGCGAATGACGCGAATGTTTTTGCGAGGTTTGAAACCTGAGATACGTCAACATCTTATTTCTCATAAACTGTGTTTGTATTCAGATGTTGTGAATAGGGCTCAGTTAGTGGAGCGCGATAACGAGTCAACGCAACCAAAAGAGAGCAGTCGACAAAATGATAATACCAGTGAGCGCAGTCATCGAAGCGGTTATAACAAGCGTGGAGGGAATCAACAGGCCAGAAATAGTAACCAATTCGGTGGTAATCAGGGCCAAAATAATAAGAATGGTCATTTCAAGAAGAGGAGATTCAACAATGATGGAAAGACGTCAGCACCAGCACCCGTTGTTAAGGAAGGAGAACGACCACCTATCATATGTTTCAAATGCGGAGGGGAGGGGCACATCAGTCCAAACTGCGCGATGCCATCCAAAGCATGCTATAATTGTGAATGAGAGGGTCACTTAGCCCGATTTTATCGTTCACCGAAGACAAGTTCAGATAGTATGGAGGCACCAAAGACCGTCCCAGAAAAGCCAAAGCCAGTAGTTTAATAAAGAGCATTTTTTTTTGTGACGAGGAACCTGAATAAAATTATCACGGGTATGTTAGTCATAAACTCTTGCGAAGTCTATACCGTGTTAGATACCGGTTCTACTCACTCTTTTATTTCACCTAGTTGTGTTCAATGTTTGAAGTTAACTCCGAAGAACTTAGACTTTGATATGTCTGTTTAAACTCAGTTGGGAGAAACCTTCGTTACCTCCACTATTTATAAATCTTGTTCAAATCAACACTTTCACGTTACCTGTCGATCTTATCTCTTTAAAAATACTTGCCTTTGATGTGATTTTTTTGAAACGATTGGTTCACTATTCATCATGCTTCTCGTAAGGTTGTTAGCTTTCATACTCCTAACCAACCTGTTATGCGGATTCAAAGTAACCAAACCACTAAAGTCAATCATTGTCATATCAAGCCATAAATAAAGAGCCCCGATCCTTTCGTTGTTGACTTTCTTGTGTGGAATGCACCGAAGCCAGACTTTCGGTAGGGGACGTTGTGAATAATGGTGACAAGTTAATAGATATCAATGTGACGTGTTATCCAAGTCTTGGACGAGAGTCACAGTTTTGAATGATATTTCTATTGTTAATAAATTTCCTGACGTATTCTTGAAGACTTCTTAGCTTACCCCTAGAGCGTGAAATTGAATTTTGTATTGATCCCGGTACAAAACTCATTTCTTAAACCCTCAAATATTTATTCAACTAAAGCGAACGTAACATGCGCCAAAGACGTTGGCTCGAGCTGTTAAAGATTATGATCATACCATACCATCGTGGAAAAGCAAACGTGGTAGCTGATGCGTTGAGTAGAAGATCGTATGCGGTTACAAGTGCAAATATACGAACCCACGTGAAGATAACGAATATACGATTAGAATCGATTTTAATCGATAAAGTTAAAGCCGCTCAAGCTACATACTCAGAGCTGATAAATGTGAAGAAGAAGGTTCAAGAGGGCGTTATTCTAGAAGCAAGAATCGACGAAGAGAGAAAATCTCAACTCTCGATTTAATTGGCCCATTTGAAATCCTCGATGAAGTAGGAACTGTGGCCTATAGACTCGTTTTACCGCCAAGTATGTTGCGTGTTCAGAATATTTTTTTACGTATCGATGTTACGTAAATATGTGGACGACCCGAACCACATTATTAATTTAGAACCGGATGAGATAGCAAAAGATTTAACGTATGAGGAGATACGTGTTAACATCTTGGATAAGAAGGATCATATTCGATGCTTAAAGGTTATACCTCAAGAGTTAGAATTTGAAGTGAAGTCAAGGTATCCTCACATGTTCGGCATACCAAGTACGTACGTAAATTTCGAGGGCGAAATTCTATAAGCAGGGGAGATTGTGAAACCCCAGATTTTATGAATAAATATTTAATTTTTCTCGAAATAATTTTTTTTATATTATGGCGTGGATTTGATATAATAGTTATGGGTAGTATTTATAAATTTTGCAAAGTATGCAAGTTGTCATATTATATTTGATTGGTCGGGGAATATTCTTTTTGTCGGGAAATATTCGTACGACGGTACAATCATTGGTGGACCCCACAACAGAATTATTGTCGGATTGAGAAAACGACAAAAATACTTTATGAAAATAACGGCGGAAGTTTTACCGTTGATACTGTTGAACTACTCGGTAGTAAAAATACAGTAATACGCGTGGTTACATAGTAGCACACGGTATTGATTATTGATGCTTATGTGATAAGTCGCTCAGTGTTGTTATTTTATGGACCCCCATTTATCTATTTTTCAAAATAATCGGTAGAAAATTATTCTGTGTGTGTATATATATATATATATATATATATATATATATATATATATATATAGCATGTGTAGTGCATGTGATGTTGACAAATGAAATGGATTCACGGTTGGTATTGAATAAAGAAGAAAAAGGATGGTGGGAGTACCATTATTGTTATTATTATATATATAAATAGGTATAGCTTTGTTGACTAAATGGGGAGGAATCAAAATTCAATCACGGGAGTATATCCCGTGAAATGCGTTAACACATGCCATATATATATATATATATATATATATATATATATATATATATATATATATATATTATATTTTATTTAAAAGATTTTGCTTTAAATATGGACCATCAGATTAAAGTAAATCAATCTGGACCGTTCATGGATTAGTTACTATGCATTTCATTTTCCTATAAATAGAAGCTCATTCCTTCATTATTTTCTTACGAATTCACTGAACTCTATAGAGAGAAACTATAGAGAGAGAGAAGAAGAGTATTCTGCTACTTAACTACTTCCTTATTTCAGCTCTTCTTTAAAACGATAAGGGGTGTTATTCTTTCTTATTCATGAAGAGAACTGTTGTTGTTTCATTTCTTATTATTCTGTTGGAATAACCTGTATACGCGGTCTACCCTATACTTGGTGACATTCTTCTAATATTCTGTTGGAACATCCTGTCTGTGTGTTTTACACCGGACCTGGTTCCGTCTTGTTATTATTCTGTTAGAACATCCTGTCTGTGTGTTTTACACCGGACCTGGTTCCATTATTTATTATTCTGTCGGAATATCCTGTCTGTGCATTTACGCCGAACCTGGTTCCATTATTTATTATTCTGTCGAAATATCCTGTCTGTGCGTTTACGCCGGACCTGGTTCCATTATTTATTATTCTGTCGGAATATCCTGTCTGTGCGTTTACGCCGGACCTGGTTCCATTATTTATTATTCTGTTGGAATAACCTGTCTGTGCGGTTTATCGCATGCATGGTGATTTCTTTTGTTATTCCATTCTTTATTGTACTCAGTTGGTTAATTTTTGACTTCTATACTCCATGAAATTTATGGAATATCCTTGATAATTGCGTTTCATCCAGTATCTTTTCATGAAAATATTCTTCTAAGCATTCTTGAATTTTCCTCCACAAAGCAGTATCATATTGACAATTTGGACGTTGTTAATTCTTGGATAAATTAATTCTTGAACTTGTTTTATTAAATTCTTATATCATCGTCATCATCCTCACGTTTATAAAATGTTGAAAGTCATCTGTGCCTGTAGTGCATAGATGGACTTGGTATGATTATGAGCAGGGATTATTCGGTATAATCATGACCATAATATTACAAATGATGTGGTAAAAGTCCTCATTGGCCCGTAGTGCATTGATGGACAGTTGTTGGCATGATCATGACCATTAATGAATACACGAATATCCTTGGCCGTAGTGCAGGGGTGATTCGATGATGTGGATTATTTTATTAAGCTGAGTCCTAGCGATAACAGTGTTGAAAAACCTTTTAAATCATAAAGGATAGTAGAGTTTATTTTCTACTTGACTCTTTTAATGGATTGCTTGTTCCGCTGCTGTTAAACTTGATGTCTATTATATTTTATCAGTTTAACATTGTTGAAGGCTAATGATAATTTATTCTGCATTATCTTAGTCATAATATTTCTTACTGGGCTAGTTGAGCTCACCCTTTCTTTCACTGTTCTCTTCAGGAAATGAGAACGTAGCTGGGGCAAGTCGGAAAATGGAGTGATGGTTCGAATGATAGTATTAGTTAGTAGTCCTCACTATTCTATGTAATAGTGTGTTAATAAATGTAATGAGGACTCCTTTTGAGTATGAATACTCTCTAGAAGATAATATTTGTATTCAAACTCGCAGTTTATGTTTTGTCGTATTGTACACGACAGTTGTATTAGTAAGTTGTATTTGTATTCTGTACTTTGTATCTGACGACTCAAGATGGGTGATGTATACCTAATTTTGGGGGCGTCACAAAGTTGGGACAAGTTCTTGTCATTAGTGGAATTCTCCTACAACAACAATTATCAAGCAAGTATAGGCATGACTCCATTCGAGACGCTGTGTGGACGAAAGTGTCGTTCTCCAGTATGTTGGGATGAGGTAGGTGAAGCAATATTATTGGGACCGAAATTGGTACGCATGACAACATAAAATATTAAAATGATCCGGCAACGTATAAAAACCTCACAAGATCGACAAAAGAGTTATGCTGATCTTCATCGAAGAGACGTGGAATTCAATATTGGAGATCATGTATTATTACGTGTTGCTCCATGGAAAGGAGTTACAAGGTTTGGAAAGAGAGGAAAGCTTAATCCTCGATTCATTGGCCCATTTAAAATCCTCGATCGAGTAGGAGCTGTGGCCAATGGACTCGCATTACCGCCAAGTATGTCTCGTGTTCATAACGTTTTTCACATATCTATGTTATGTAAATATGTGGAAGACCCGAAGCACAATATTGAATTAGAACCAAACGAGATAGCGAAAGATTTAACGTATGAAGATGTACCTATTAAAATCTTGGATAAGAATGATCATATTCTACGCTCTAAGGTTATACCTCAAGTCAAAGTTTTGTGGAGAAACCACGATATTGAGAAAATGACCTGGGAGTTAGAATCTGAAATGAAATCAAGGTATCCCCACGTCTTCGACATACTAGGCACGTACACCAAGTTCGAGTACGAAAATTTCATAAGAAAGGGAGGTTGTAAGACCCCAACTTTTATGAATAAATATTTAATTTCCTCTAAATATCATTTTGAATAATATGGTGTGGATTTCATATAATGTTATAGTTGTGGGTAATATTTACAAATTTTACAAAGTAAGCAAATTGTCGTAAAATATTCGTTTGGTCGGGGAATATTCATTTTATCAGGGAATATTCGTACGATGACACAATCATTGGTGGACTCCACAACAGAATTACTGTCGGAGTTAGAAAATGACAGAAATAACTTTTTATAAAAATAAATACGAAAGTTTTACTGTTAACTGTTGAAATACCCGATGATAAAAGTACAGTAATACGCGTGGTTGCATAGTAGCACACAGTATTGTACATTATCTTTGATTATTGATGCTTGCGTGAGAAGTCACTCAGTTTTATTCAATTATTGTCACAGTAATTGCTGCATAGTATCTCATATTATTGATTCAAATATTGTCACAATATTTTATATTATTAAATCAATAATTAAGACGAAAAAGTTATTCATATTATTTGCATTATTGACAATGTCTAGAAAGTTCTGTCGAGGAAAGGGGTTTGGTCACCTAATTGCGCGTCAATAAGGATAAATCCTTATCAGAAAGTCCCATCTTTACTGGGAATGATCTGGTTGTTAATATTGCGAGTTATAATAATGATGAATAAATGTTATTAAAAATGTGTTTAGTGAAGCCAAGTGAATTGAGATAAATAGAGGGGTATTTTATGAAGTATTTGTTGTAAATTTTTCTTATTACATGGAACCCCACTTGCTCATTTTTCAAAATAATTGGTAGAAAGTTATCTCAGTTTTGTTATAAAGTATGTTAGTATATATATATATATATATATATATATATATATATATATATATATATATATATAAACAATGTGGGTGTCGTGTGATGCATGGTGGTTATATAAGTTTTGTTTTATTAGATTATAAATAGAATATATTATATTATATATAAAGTTATTTTTTTTACTCGAATATTATATTATTATTTTGAAAAATGGGATGTTTGAAGTTTTTTTCTTTCGTCCGTGAATCTGCAAATCATTTCGTTTGTGAATTCTCTTAACAGTGCCCCTGCCATTCTCCTATAAATAGGATGCTTAGTTTAAAATTAAAAATCACACCAGAATCAGAGAATTCTTCTTCCATAATATTGAGCGTATTTCTTTTGAGTTTAAGGAAGGTTTAAGTGTAGAAAACAGTGAAAGATTTCTTCAAGAATATCCCCGCTATACCAGTCAGAAGTGATTTCCTTTTAAGGTAAGGGATATTATTTTTGTTCAATATTTGTAAGAAATAATATTTTCTTCCATACTATGTAGTATGTAAGTAATATTATTTCGTTTCAGATTCTGAATTCTACACTCATTTTGTTAAAGTATTACTTCAATACTCCTTAAAATTAGTAGAATATCCTTGAAATTTACGTTTTATCGAGTATCTTTTTACGAAAATATTTTTCTGAACATTCTTGTAAAATTTTAATCTTTTCATGCCGGGGGTACTATTCACGAAGTACTATTCATGGGGATACTATTCACTCGGGTACTATTCACCCGGGGTACTATTCATGATAAAAATTAATTTCTTTTCTGTCTAAATTATTTTTGATACAATATTATTCTTGAATTTTACTCCACAAAGCAGTATCATATTAATAATTTGGACATTCTTGAACTCCGGATAAATTGAATTATAAATATTTAAAATTTATTCTTGCTCACATTTAATTAAATTTTTATATCATTGTCATCATCCACATGTTTATATTGTGATAAAAGTCCTCATTGACTCGTAGTGCACTGATGGACAGTTGTTAGTATGATTATGACCATGAATTATGTATAAGTATAATCATGAGCCGTAATGTGACAAATGATATGGTAAAAGTCATCATTGACCTATAATGCATTGATAGACAGTTGTTGGCAAGATCATGACCATTTGTGATAATAACGAATATTATTTGCCCGTAGTGCATGGATAATTCGTGGATGTGATACTAATGAATATCCTTGGCTATACGCCCAGTTTGACCTGAACCCAAATTTACCAATTAATTATTTTCAAATAATTATTTTAAATATTTTAAAATAAAATATTTTTTTTAAAATAATAATTATTTTTAATATTTTAAAATAATAATTAATTTTAATATTTTAAAATAAAATAATTATTTTTAACATTTTAAATAAAATATTATTTTTAAAATAATACTTATATTTAATATTTTAAAATAAAATATTTTTTTTCAAAAATAATAATTAATTTTAATATTTTGAAATAAAATACTATTTATTTTTTATATTTTAAAATAAAATTTAATTTTTAAAAAGTTTTAAAAATAGTTACTAATTTTAGAAAAAAAATTAGAAACTTTTATTTTTTCCTAAATTCAGTGAAGTTTCATAAAATATTTATTCAACAAATTAAAGTTTAAAATTTTTAATTCTTTATTATTTTTATGAAAATATATACATCGTTTAAAAAATATAAAAATTCAATTTTTTAATGAAAATAAAGTTTTCTGATTTTATTTTTTTAATCTATATTTTATGAAATTTACTAATTTTTTTAAAAAATAAAAATTTCTAATTTTTACTAAAAATAAAATTGTATTTTGTTGTTTTATTTTTTTAATCTATATTTTATAAAACTTTACCCATTTTTTAAATATAAAAAAGTTTTTAATTTTTTCTTGAAAATAATAATTATTTTTTAAGCTTTTTAATTTTTTTTAAATGAATCAGTTTTTTTATTTATCTTTTAATGTTTTTTGTATTTTAATTTCTATTTTTATTTTTTGTTTTTAAAATTTCTAATATTAAGAATACATATAATAATGGTAAAGACAAAAACCATTTTTTTTCTTCTAAAAATAAAGTGTTACTTTAAAAAATGAAAAAAAATCTATTTCTTTGGAAAATAAAGTTTTATTTTCTTATTTAATTTTTTTAAATATATATTTTATGAAACTTTACTCATTTTATGAAAGAAAATAAAAGCTTCTAATATTTTTTCCTGAAAATAATAATAATTTTTAAGAATTTTAAAAATAATAATTATTTTTAATATTTTAAAATAAAATATTATTTTTAAAATATTAATTACTTTTATAATAACTTAAAACTTGTTAGTTTTTTTTATAAAAAATAATTGGTGAAATTGGGATTGGGTTAAATTATGTCGGGTGGAACAAAATTTGGTCAAAATAGGTAGGGTTCCAATCGGGTAAAAGAACGAAAATGTCAAAAAATGTCCCTTTAAGGACTTAATTGGTAAAAAATAAACTTTAGAGACGACTTTAAAAGTGGGTGACAACTTGGAGAGTGTGGGCAAGGAAATCGGGCCTTGCTAGTTAAGGTTTCGTGTTGGCTGAGGAGGAGAGAAATGTGACGCCCCGAAAATAGGTCCATTCCACCCAACCCATTCTGAGTCGCCAAATACATGGTACAGAAAATAGCTACAACTTTATTATTACAATTGTCGTGCAAAATACGACAATACATATACTATGAGTTTAAATACAAATATATACCAACTGTGACTCTTATCCCAACCTTGGATAGCACGTCACAATGACACCATACATAAAGGTACAATCAATAACTGTTTTAGAAATTAAAATATTTAGAAAATGCTCAAGAAAACCTTCGTATATGGGAGGCCATGCATCTAAGTTATAATAGATATCATATGACTGGAGAATTATCCTTGGTTGACCCAATAGACCCCAAAGAAAAATGAGAAGATTACTATCATGTTCTTTTCAATGGTGAGTTTTCTCTTGACATATAATTATCTCCATTGTCTCCAATTGAGAATTATATTTCAACCAAACTCCAAGATTATATAGGTAGTACTCGTAGATATACTCAGCAAGTGGATGTGCACAACCATGTCTTATGATAACACGAAGTTGTATGTCATTAGACATCTTGTATGATAGTGGCAAAACACCATTCCAAAGTTGGGTTCGCCTTACCCTATTTGATTCACCAAATATAACTATTAAATGACGTATAAAATACAACACACTTATCTAAAGTTCTCAATAAAATTATTTTCATACTATTTTAGGGGAAACCTCAATAACTATAGATCACCGTTCTATTCCTTTGTTACCCCCGCTCGACCCAGCTATACTCTTATCACCTGAAAGGAATTGTGAAATAAAAGGGTGAACACAGCTAGCTCAGTAAAGAATATCATGACTAAAGATAATTAAATTATCAATAGCCTTCATCAGTAATGAATCAGAGATTTAGAACATATGGTAGATGAATAAACTTTTCAACTATAGTTACAGCGGAACGAGCAATCCATTAGAAGCGTCAAATAGACCATAAAGTCCTATTATCTTCTCCATGTTAAAAGTCCCCTAATAATATTTTATCCATGTAACATCAATCAACAGTTACTATCCACAATCATGTGAATAACTCATAATCATAATTGTGGTTCTAAATTCCTCTTCGCACCCAGGACGAAGATAATTTTCATCACATGTCTTTACCTAAAATATCAAAGATCACGGTTATACCAAATCATAGTTCCTGTTCATAATCATACTAATAAATTCATCTTTGGACTACGTGCCAAAGATATTCACCAACAGTTCATCTTTGCACTACATGCCAAAGATATTCAACAACAAGTCATCTTTTCATTACATGCCAAAGATATTAATATCTCGAAGAAATATATAATCATTTCAGAATTTATATAAACAATAATTATAACCATGTTGATCAATTCACCTTTGCACTTAAGTTAAAGATATTAAATATAAATTCAATGGTCATGATCATACCAGTCAACAATTCATCTTTGCACTACTGGCCAAAGAGAACCCATAGTCACGATCATACCAATAATCTACCCATCTTTACACTCAAGTCAAAGAGAAATTTCATTACCAGGATTATAAAAATGTTATATATGATAATAAAAATAATATAATCAAAACATTGATTTAATTTCAAGAGTAAGGTTCATAAATCAACGATAATTTGGTCTAAAAAAGAAACTAATTTTGTCGTGAATAGTACTCCGTGAATAGTAACTCGTGAATAGTAACACATAAATAGTAACTCATAAATAGTAACCCGTTCATAGTATCTCGTATTCGTACATAGTACCGTATACGTAAATAGTGCCATATACATGAATAGTGTCGTATACGTGAATAGTAACCCCGACACGAAAAAGATAAAGTTTCACAATAAAATTCATATTAGTATTTCGGTATAATGTTATTAAAGAAAATAACATCATTTACTTAAAAAAAATAACATCACTTAATATCCCTTACAATCCCTTACCTCAAAAGACTAGTACTTCTGACTGGAATATCGGATATAACGTTAAAGGAAACTTGCACCGTATAACAACACTCAAGATATCTAAATATTCACAAAATACGCTCGATAATATAGAGAGAGAAAACTTCAGTTTCTGGTGTGATTTTTAATTCTAACCTAAGCACCATATTTATAAGAAAATGCTTAGAACACCAAAGCAGAAAATTTAATAAAATAATATTATTTATAACAAAATTCCTACGCCCACTTTGAATTCAAATTCCAGCATTTCCCACATGTAAAAGTATAATTGTGGGGCCCACCTTCTAGAAATCTCCACCCAAAATATTTTAAATTATTTATAAATTCAGAAACTTCAATAATTTATAATAAATTGCTCTTTTATCAGAAAAATTCAAATCTTATGTCCATTTTATACGAAATTTAATTCTTTACAACTTTTCAGAAGAAAGTTTTTTCAAATTCTAAACAAAAATTGATCGAAATCCACATACAGACGATTTTGTAGGCTATAATCAAAATTCAGTCAAAAAATAGGTCCACCAACATGTTTAACATATTTTTAGCATTTATTGTAACAAAAATACTCTTCCTCCTCATTTATTTATATATCACACATTAATTATTAAAATATCACCATTATTATATTATTATATTATCACATTATACATTTATAATGTAATATAATAATATATTTGAATGGATTATTTTATCAAAAAATATAAAATATTAATTTTTAACAATTGTCACTTTTCTAAAAATTTCTCCATTTATATCCACATAAATAAATATTTTTCTTATCATATAAATCAATAATTACTTATTCACAAATAATATTACAGAATCACAATAATGACAACCAGGTCGTTCCTAGAAAAGAGGGGGCCTTCCGGTAAAGATTTCTTCTTACTGGCGCACAATTAAATAACCTCTCCTAGACAGAACTTTCTTAGACATTGTCAATAATGCAATCTAATAATATTATTCAAATAATATAAATTATTGATATAATAATTTAAAATACTATGCAATGATAATTATTGAAACAACAATAATATAAAATAATATATAATACTGTGTGCTATTGTGCAACAACGCGTATTACTTTACTTTAACCACCGGGTATTTTAACAGTATTAACGGTAACAACTGCGCTGTTATTTTTAAAAAAAACTCATTGTTGTCATTTTATTCATTCAACAATTTTTCGTTATGGGGCCCACAAATGGCTGCGCCGTCGTAAGAATATTCCACGACCAAACGAATATTCCCCGACAACAATGAATATTTTATAATCACTTGCTTATTTTGAAAAATTTACATATATCACCCTTAACTTTAAAATTTTATCAATTTAACTATTTACTAAATAGAAAAATTGAATACTTTTATTTCATAAAATTCGGGGTCTTACAATCTCCCCTCCTTATGAAATTTCGTCCCCGAAATTTACGTACCTGGTATTTCGAAGAGTTGAGAATACATTGCTTTCATTTCAAATTCTATCTTCCCTGTACTCATGATTTCTCCATTGCTCATCTCCTGTATTTCAGATATCATTCTAGAATACAGCTTCAAAACAAAGGTTAATTGACATATCAGAATTTGTCAACTTAAGTAAGAAAATTTAGCTTAGGTAGGACACACTAGCGAATGATTTACTCGTCTCTCCCCTCCTAGTTCTATTCCCTGATCTCCGCCAGAGATCATATCCTTAAGCTCTGATACCAACTGTGACGCCCCCAAAATAGGTCCATTCTATCCAACCCATTATGAGTCGCAAATACATAGTATAGAAAATAACAACAACTTTATTATTATAATTGTCATGCAAAATACGACAACACATATACTGTGAGTTTAAATACAAATATATACCAACTGTGACTCTTATCCCAACCTTGGATAGCACGTCATAATGACACCTTACATAAAGGTACAGTCAATAACTGTTTTAGAAATTAAAATCTTTAGAAAATGCTCAAGAAAATCTTCATACATGGGAGGCCATGCATCTAAGTTATAATAGATATCATATGACTGGAGAATTATCCTTGGTTGACCCAATAGACCCCAAAGAAAAATGAAAAGATTACTATCATGTTATTTCCAATGGTGAGTCTTCTCTTGACATATAATTATTTTCTTTGTCTCCAATTGAGAATTATATTTCAACCAAACTCCAAGATTATATAGGTAGTGCTCATAGATATACTCAGCAAGTGGATGTGCACAACCATGTCTTATGATAACAAGAAGTTGTATGCCATTAGACATCTTGTATGATAGTGGCAAAACACCCTTTCAAAATTGGGTTCGCATTACCCTATTTGATTCACCAAATATAACTATTAAATGACGTATAAAATACAACACACTTATCTAAAGTTGTCAAAAAAATTATTTTTATACTATTTTAGGGGAAACCTCAACAGCTATCGACCACCGTTCTATTCCCTTGTTACCCCCGTTCGACCCAGCTATACTCTTATCACCTGAAAGGAATTGTAAAATAAAAGGGTGAGCACAACTACCTCAGTAAAGAATATCATGACTAAAGATAATTAAATTATCAATAGCCTTCATCAGTAATGAATCAGAGATTGAGAACATATGGTAGATGAATAAACTTTTTAACCATAGTTGCAGCGGAACGAACAATCCATTAGAAGAGTCAAATAGACCATAAAGTCTATTATCTTCTCCATGTTAAAAGTCCACCAATAATGTTTTATCTCTGTAATATCAATCAACAGTTCCTGTCTACAATCACGTGAATAACTCGTAATCATAATTGTGGTTCTAAATTCCTCTTCGCACCCAGGACGAAGATAATTTTCATCACCTGTCTTTACCTGAAACATTAAAGATCATGGTTATACCAAATCACAGTTCCTGTTTATAATCATACTAATAAATTCATCTTTACACTACGGGCCAAAGATATTCACCAACAGTTCATCTTTGTACTACATGCGAAAGATATTCAACAACAAGTCATCTTTGCACTACAGGCAAAGATATTAATATCTCGAAGAAATATATAATCATTTCAGAATTTATATAAACAATAATTATAACCACGTTGATCAATTCACCTTTGCACTTAAGTTAAAGATATTCAATATAAATTTAATGGTCATGATCATACCAGTCAACTATTCATCTTTGCACTACTGGCCAAAGAGTACCCATAGTCACGATTATACCAATAATCTACCCATCTTTACACTCAAGTCAAAGAAAAATTTCATCACCATGATTATAAAAATATTATATATGATAATAAAAATAATATAATCAAAACATGGATTTAATTTCAAGCGTAAGATTCATAAATCAACGATAATTTGGTCAGAAAAAGAAACCAATTTTGTCGTGAATAGTACCACGTGAATAGTAACTCATAAATAGTAACTCGTGAATAGTAACCTATGAATAGTAACTCGTGAATAGTAACCCGTAAATAGTACCTTGTATTCGTATATAGTACCGTATGAAAGTAGTATGCATACAAGTCAATCATGTTTGATGATAAAGTATATACTTTGTAACAATCTTATTCATTTATTAATAAAAAGTATTAATTAATTAAAGACTTTTAATTATCTACATGATACTGTTTTATAATATGTGATAAACCTATAGTTTTAAGTAATGCTTTTAGAATAATGATGATGATCATTCTAATGAGATCTAAACTCTTAGAAAGCTTAAAACTAAAATAGTTTCCAATCGTTGGATTACTAAATTGGGGATTAGTGAATCCGGATAGATTGGTACATACGTTGCTTGCTCATTGGATGAGAATGATTGATCTCATGATCATTTGTGTGGAGACACTAAAGTAAGTATATAGGTGCTTATTAGAGAATAAGTTCACTGAACGTGGCTCGCTAAGGAATACCTAATGGAGTTTTACTTGCCTGTCAATAGGAATTCCTGTAGTGATAGTATTATAAGTGATCCTTGGACTTGAGATCATCATAGTATCTTGTGTATGATGAGTTATACTTTGACTTATTCCTTAAGACCCTCAGGGTATATCAAAGGGTATGCTTGGGTATAATAAGTTATACATGGAGATAATGTATGATCAATAAAGAATCTACCACTTCTAGTAAAAGAAGAGAAATGTCCTATGTAATTCGATAAATGACAACCCAGTAGTCCTTGACCAAGGCAGAATGAAATTAGAAAGGAGTTTCTAATTTGCATTATTGGGAGTTGTGCATTTAAGAGTCGAAAAATATATAATTAAATAAAATAAGACTTGACAATAATTCTATGTCTTATATTTAATTGGGACATTGTATGGTAGAATGATTGAATTGTATGGTAACTATTTACTCAAAGGTTCTTTTATGATTAATGTAGAAATCTATATTATCTGAAAAGTCGTTAATCGTTAGGGATGCTTATCCCTATTGTAAAATAAATATTATTTATTTAAATAAATTAATATTTTAATTTATTTATTTAAATAAGATTAGAATTGTTCTAATTGATTTATTCACAACCGGTTTAATATGGAGAACCTAAAGGGTCACACCATAAAAGGAAGAATAATTATTTAAGAAGTTAATGGCATAATCGTAATAATAAGTTAAGTATATTTAATTTAATCTATGGTGATAGAATAAATTAAATAGCTTAATATTTATTATTTAATATTTTAGAAATATTAAATATAAATTAATAAGAGGAGTCTTATTATTATTATTACTACTATTATTATTTAATTCCTAAAGAAGTTTGGAAATTAATTAATAAAAGTACTCTCATATATTCCTAATAAGATTGGGAGCCTAATTAATTAAAAAAGTTTAATTAATTAAAATAAAACCCAATTCTTTAATGGTTAAGGAGGGTTGCCCACATTTATAAATAAGAGGAGTCTTATTATGGGTGATGTGGTTGTGGTTATTGACTTTTTGACAACAGACGTAATTCTAATAGTTGGGGAGAGTACACCCTTTTCTATGAGAGATAAAAAAAGTAGGATTTTGCCAACCACCCTTCTTCTTGAATATTTTTTCTTCCTTGGTGGATCACCTCTAGACGCCAAACACTTGGGTGGTTAACGTTGATCAAAGGAAGGAACCTAACATAGTGGATTCAAGTTGAATACGAAAAGGATTTGGAGGTGAACTTGTACCTGAGAAAGCTCGAATCTTCAAGGGTATGATTCTCATTCTTTAACTTTTTGTTTAATTAATGATTGTGCATAAAGGATGATCCGGGTATATGGTTTGTAAATTTTTAAACTCTATTTTATCACGTTTTTGCTTACTTTGTGCAATTTGATTGCTTTCATGAATATTACAAACCTAACATCATATACGTAAATAGTGCCATATACATGAATAGTACCGTATACGTGAATAGTAACCCCTACACGAAAAAGATAAAGTTTCATAATAAAATTCATATCAGTATTTCGGTATAATGATATTAAAGGAAATAACATCATTTACTTGAAAAAAATAATATCCCTTACCATCCCTTACTATCCCTTACAATCCCTTACCTCAAAAGAACAGTACTTCTGACTGGAATATCGGATATAACGATGAAAGAAACTTACACCGTATAGTAACACTCAAGATATCTAAATACTCATAAAAAATACGCTCTATAATATAGAGAGAGGAAACTTCAGTTTCTGGTGTGATTTTCAATTCTAACCTAAGCACCCTATTTATAGGAAAATACTTAGAACACCAAAGTCAAAAATTTAATAAAATAATATTATTTATAACAAAATTCCTATGCCCACTTTGAATTCAGATTCCAGCATTTTCCACATGCAAAAGTATAATTGTGGGGCCCACCTTCTAGAAATCTTCACCAAAAATATTTTAAATCATTTATAAATTCAGAAACTTCAATAATTCATAATAAATAGCTCTTTTATGAGAAAAATTCGAATCTTATGTCCATTACATAGGAAATTTACTTCTCTACAACTTTGCAGAATTTTTTTTTTCCAAATTCCAAATAGAAATTGACTGAAATCTACATACGGACGATTTTACAAGCTATAATCAAATTTCAGTCAAAAAAATGGGGTCCACCAACATGTTTAACATGTTTTTAGCATTTATTGTAACAAAAATACTCTTCCTCCTCATTTATTCATATATCACACATTCATTGTAAAAATATCACCATTATTATATTATTATATTTTCATATTATACATTTATAATGTAATATAATAATATATTTGAATGAATTATTTTATCAAAAAATATAAAATATTAATTTTTAACAATTGTCACTTTTCTAAAAATTCCTCCATTTATATCCACATAAATAAATATTTTTTTATCATATAAATCAATAATTAATTATTCACAAATAATATTACAAAATCATAATAACGACAACCTGGTTGTTCCCAGAAAAGAAGGGGCCTTCCGGTAAAGATTTCTCCTTACTGGTGCGCAATTAAATAACCTCTCCTAGACAGAACTTCCTTAGACATTGCCAATAATGTTATCTAATAATATTATTCAAAAAATATAAATTATTAATCTGATAATTTGAAATACTGTGCATGGCAATTATTGAAATAATAATAATATAAAATAATGTACAATACCACGTGCTACTGTGCAACACCGCATAATACTTTACTTTAACCACCGGGTATTTCAACAGTATGAACGGTAACAACTATACTGTTATTTTTTTAAAAAACTCAATATTGTCGTTTTCTTCATTCGACAATTTTTCGTTACGTGGCCCACAAATGGCTGCGCCGTCGTAAGAATATTCCACGACCAAACGAATATTCCCCGACAACAATGAGTTTTTTATAACCACTTACTTATTTTGAAAAATTTACGTATATCAACCTTAACTTTAAACTTTTATAAATTTAATTATTTACTAAATAGAAAAATTGAATACTTTTATTTCATAAAATTCGGGGTCTTACAAGAAATCCACGAAAAGCACGGAATTGGTTGATTGATTGAAGATGGGAGAAGAACAGGTGTGTGATTACTCCAACGACACGTGGTAGAACTCCTTGAATCCGGCAACCGTGTTTGGGTTATTGGGATTCTAAGAGCCTTCTTCTTGAGTCCTTCCACCCCTAGAATCCGGAAACCTTGTTAGGGTTATTGGGATTCTAAGAATGTTCTTGAGTGTTAAGAGAGAATGTCCAGGTTCTTCGATCTTCCAAGAGTCCAAGTCCTGTGTGTGAAGAGAGGTCCCCTTCCCAATGGAATGGAAGGGGTATTTATAGGGTTTTCTAAAAAGTGGTCATGTGCCAGGCACATGCTTTCAGGAAAATTTCAGAAATACCCTTTAATCATCAGAGTAATGCCCAGATTGTCCTGTCTTTCTAGCCACCAATCTAATCCCTCAATCAATTCCAAAAATGAGTCGCCTCCACGAGCCTTCTGCCTTGGGACACGTGGAGGCGTCACCCGGGTCTAGCACATTTATTTTTGGCTTTTCTGTCTTCATTTCATTAGGTTATGCGAACCCTAATTTGCACATTTAATGAGGTCGTGGAACCTTAATTGTACATTTAATTTAATTAGGTCATGTGAACCTTAATTTTGCACTTGGGCCCACATTTTTCCCCTGCGCGAGAGTCGCATTCCCAAATAGACGATCGTGCAAGAATACTTCAAGCCTTTGAACAATTTTGTGGGACTTCACTTTACAGGTCTTGAAGACAAGGATCCTAGAAGAGGGAACTCCTAGGGAACCAAACCCTTAGGGTTAAACCCTTGGGACGCAAAACCTAGAAGGACTCTTCTATGAACATACTGGAAAATCTACTGAAAATCTTTCCATAGTTTGCCCAATATTTGTTTCCTTATTTTTCTGGAAATTAAGACAAGGAAGATCATCAAATATTACCAAATAAAATTCAATCTAATAAAATCTTTCTTTTGGTAAACTAAATCTTTCCTTTTTTTTATAAAA
Source organism: Panax notoginseng (assembly GCA_016801055.1). Classification (NCBI taxonomy): domain Eukaryota; kingdom Viridiplantae; phylum Streptophyta; class Magnoliopsida; order Apiales; family Araliaceae; genus Panax; species Panax notoginseng. The sequence goes on from CM029019.1 coordinate 31,570,098, forward strand.
TCAAATCAAATCTTAATTTTATTTTGAAAATAATTTTTTTTTTCTTTATTTGATTTTGAAGACAATATCATTCCTTATCATTATTATTATTTAGAAGGAAAAAGTTAAATTTTGAAATTTCCCTTTATTGGGAGAAAATCAATTTTTTTTATATATATTTAGAAAATTATTTCTTTATATATTTTTATTTAGAAATAAATTCAAAGATACTTATCTTTTGGAAATCAGATTGAATCCTTCCCTTAATGGAAAAAGAGGGGTTGCTTCCTTTTCCGTTGCAAGTATACTTTAGGGGCTATACATGTATTCATATGTATGCATCTCCCAAGCCATTCACGCCTCCTTGCTTATCTTGCTTCATTTTGGATTTTCTTTCTTCCTACGAGCCAGGAAGATCCTCAAGGGAGCAGCAAGAAGACATTCCTCAATCCGAGCGAGAGGTAACAAAGAGGATTCCTCCCTATAGGGCCAAACCCTAGGGGTTGAACCCCATAGGGTCGAACCCTATGGGGGACCCAAACCTTTAGGGCTCCATTCCTTCTTCTCGTCTTCGCTTTTCAATTTGCTTACTTGCATGTTTTCTTTCGAATTTCTCTTGACTTGCTTCCTCTATTTCTCTTTTCTGTTTAAGGCAATTGTAGTCTTTCTTTGTTTTTGAGCCCCATCACCATGATCATATCTTGGTTTTTTCCCTCAGAATTCATCAAAGAAGGCTATAATTTTTACGGCGAAGGAGCACTCGTTCCAAGCGGTTGATTTGTGTAGCAACAGGACCTCAAAGGAATAGAGGGAACAGCCCCTAGGGGGCTGAAGCCTACAGGGCCGAACCCTAGGGGGTCGAAGCCTACAGGGTCGAACCCTACGGTTTTTTTTCAAAACTCCCCAATCTTTCTTTTCTCTTCCGAGCCCCATTACCTTGATTACATCTCAGTTTTTTCCCTTGGATAATAAAGAAAGACTTGACATTTTTGTCAACGAAGAACACGAAGGAAGAAAAAATGCTCTACATGCAGTAAAACCACTCCAGATGGCCGAACCCTAGGAGGGAAAACCTTAGGGGGCTGAACCCTAGGGGGAAATCTATGTTTGGGCGAAAAAAATGAAGTTCGGGATGAGCAGTTACTATTTGGATCATATCTTTTGATCCGTTTGGAGTTTCGGGGCCCGTAATATATCGAAACGAAGCTAGGAACGAGCTCTAAACAAATCTACAAAAACCATAGCCCTTGGCCATGACATATGTCATTATAACTCCAAAAGAGGCTCCGAAGGATGCTTTTGGGGTGTCCAAAGTTTTTTAAAAAAATTTTGAGAAATTTTTTCTTGCATAATTGTGATTCCTAACTCCTTCTAATATTGTTTTTTCTTCTTTTTAGGTGTCTTTAAGGTTAAATATTAGACTTTTCTCTTTATTATGATAAGCATTCTGCTGACCTAGAATCACTAAGGAGGCCTCGTTTCTCAATGATTGGGAAAGGGCTCCCCTCTTTGGTCTTTTCGGCGTCGTTTGGGAGCAAGTCTAGACTTCTAATCGTACAATTCTTCCTCTGCCAGATAAGGAATGCTGGTTCCTATATGCAACGGCTTGTGAAGGTTGGAATGACCTTCCCCATTCCGATCATATTCCCCGTCTATGCATAGAGAAATAAGAGTACCCTTTCAGTTCCCTTCACTTCTTGTCTGATTCATCTAGCCTCCTTTAGGAATGGCATCATTGGATCTATGAGGTACTTGGGAATGTTAACTATGTGGGTATACTAAAGAAAGAGCTGACATTCTTCAATACATCAAGCTATGTAAGGACATTCGTATCCAACAGGACCATGGCGCTCCTCTACATGTCATTCGTATCCAATAAGACATTCATCATTCGTCACGGCTTGAGGGAATGCACCTCTACTCTGGAGGACGTCTATGTCATCTACCAATCTACCAGTAAACATTTGCCCCCTGCGCGTGAGTCACGCCTTTGGTGAGATGATCACGCAAAATATTGTAAGTGTTAAAGTCTTGATTCCAGTGTCTGAACACTTTGCGGGGCTTGATGTTTTGCAAGCCTTGAAAATGAAAGTCCTAGGAGAGGGAACCTCTAGGGGAGTAAACCCTAGAAGGGCGAGCCTTAGAGGAGCTCTCCTGGGATATTTTGAAAATCTTCGATCTAATCTTTCTTACCCTCTCTTAAAATTTCTCTTTTTTTTAGAATCAACAAGTCATTGAGAATCAAGAAGTTCGTGAAGGCCTGATAGCCTCGAAGGCCTTATAGCCTCGAAGGTCTGATAGCATTGAAGACCTGATAGCCTTGAAGGCCTGATAACCTCGAAGGCTTGATAACATCGAAGACCTGATAGCCTTGAAGACCTGATAGCCTCGAAGGCCTGATAGCCTTGAAGGCTTGATAGCCTCGAAGGCCTGATAGCCACGAAGACCAAGCTTTAGGTATTCCCCTCTCTTCAATTCGACAGGTCATGGCTTTTAGATCATGAACTTTCGTAGTTTTTTTTTCTATATCAGAAAATTTATGTACATATATTTCATGCAAAATAACACTTGAATCTATACTTTTTTTTAATAAATCAGAAGAAATAATCAAGTATAAGTGAAAGTTTGACAAATTTATTGATAATCAAATTGCTTTTCACAAAAAGCATAACATTTCATATAATAAATCTTGCTTTTGTCGAAGAAAGCATAACGTTCACCACTTTTAGAGATAAAATTTAACTTTTTCGGGGTTTAGAGCTTATACTCAGGAGCCTCAATTACTTTTAAAGTTGAAAGTATAACTTTTCGGGTCTGAGGACTTATAGTCAGGTGCCTCATTCACTTTTGATGAAAAAGTGTAACACTCGGGTGCCTCGTCACTTGAGTCGTCCAATTTCTTAGCAAGTACAGTCTATGAGGACTTGAAATCGGGTGCCTCGTCACTTGGGTCGTCTAATTTTTTGGCAAGTGCAATCTACGAGGACTTAAAATCGGGTGCCTCGTCACTTGGGTCGTCCAATTTTTTGGTAAGTGCAGTCTACAAGGACTTGACCACCATCTTGGGTGGATTTTTTTTTAATTTCTCAATTCTTGTGCCTCCTCCCTTGGTCATCCAATTATTTGGCAAGGGATACTCCTGAGGACTTAAACCACCATTTTTGGTGGACCACCATCTTGGGTGGATTTTTAATTTATCTAAAGTTCAAAGTTCTTTTGATGGTACGTAGAGCCAATATTTGGGTTCTTGATTTCCGGGACTGCACCATGGGTGATTGTGTTACACATTTCTTCTCTTAGTTCAATCTCCTCGATCGCCAGCTTCTTATTGTATTTCCTCCACAAACTGTAACAGTCCATAGTGGAATACCCTGCGTATTGGTGGTATACACAGAAGTCTGGTCTTCTTTTCATCTCTTCCGTCACAACCAACCGGGGCCTTGGAGGTTTCACTACTCTGTGCTCGACCCATTGTTCGTACAGGCTCCTAAACACCTTCTCGCTGCATGTGATAGCCTCTGAAACTGGCATTCTAGTATACTTGTCCCCATGCTTTTCTCTGTTTTGCTCAAATTTCTCATTCTTCTCCCTCTTGCCCCCTTGTGATTTTTACTAAGAATCCACCAAAGCCACTGTAATGCCCCCAAAATCGGGACTATTTTCCTTTCCGATCTTGTGCGTTAATATTATCCTGTTCTAGCTTTAAAATATTATTTAATGTTAAAATAGCTAAAAATGCGGAATAATTTTTTTTTTCTTTCCATTCATTCCCTGAATCGCAACCTTTACAAATCTTCTTTATACTAGAATCATATTTATTATACGACTTATTTAACATGAGTAGATATATATATATATATATATATATATATATATATATATATATATATATATATATATATACAATTCATTCTTTCAAGCATATCCCTTTTTTTTGAACAAATAATCTTCACCTATCGAATAATTCAAAAATTTACACATCTGTGATTTACACATGAAAATTCCATCAAATGATTTAACACAATCTCAATTAAAACACTAGTCTTCTTTTCATGCGCTCCTAATCATGATAGATTGCATCATAGCTTTAACCTGCAAATTAAGCAAGATTGACCAGGATGGCCCAGCAAGTCTAACAGTCTATCATGCATCACGTAGCACATAGGTTTCACATTCAGTTCATGCATTTATATTCTTGGTGTTCAAGCATATCACAAATGCATTATCATATTTATGTCCTGCTGGTAGCAACATACATACCATACCATACTACGCATGTCCTGTACATGTCATTCATTGCACATATATATTGACTTCCCCGACTCAATTCAATAATTAGTCAGAATTTGACATTCATCTTTCACAAAGCAAATAATGCAGTTCATAGGTATTACATACTTATAAACATAAATTATGCTAACAGTTATCTATAGCAATTATAAGTCCACATAAATAAACTGAGAAACTTGCCTGTACCTGGGTTTTACCATTACACCAACTTCTGCGTTCCTTGCACAACCTACATTGTGTGTAGGATTGATAACAAAACACGTAATTTCAGTTATCATGGTTGTAGTTTAGATTTCTATATCTGAGATATTGTACACATTTTTTAAATACCTCATCCATGTTTTCTCATTAGTCATTTTTCACTTTGATGAGGTTTGACATGCTTATATCATGCAATAGGAATGACTTTAAAGTCATTATTTACATCTTACTCAGGATTTAGAACATAAAGGGTTCATGTGTTCTTGGGTTTATGTGTTCTTGAGTTCACTAGATTTGGTCAATTCTTGTCAATTTTATTTCTAGCCACTTTAGTTCATTCCAACACTTGAATTATATTTAGTTAGGACTAGTTCTATCATTCCTTTGGGTTTACTAAGCATAGATTGGGGTTTGACCCTTTAAACCTAGCTTTTTCAAGCTTTTACACACTAACTTCAAAAATTCTTGTATCTATTAGCATTCCAACACTTGAAATAGCCTAGTATAACTCTAACTCACTTGTCTAAGGTGTCCCAATTGAGTTCTAAGTAGAATAGAAAAATCTCAAAATTTCATACTTAGACAAATTTACAAAACTGCAGTTTTAATGATTTTTCGTGCTAGTTTGGTGATTTGTTTAAACTTCTTGGTTAAGCCAAGAGCTTAACCACTTGGCCCTACTTCTAGTCCATAATACAAGGTATTTTAATCAAGGTTTAGGTTTCTTGTTCATGCCCATTAAGCTCCCCAAAATTGGGCTCAAACTTAGCCATTTTCTTACATTTTTACAAAATTTGTTTTTGAACTTTTTCCAAAATTTTCCAGTTCTGGACACTAGGATAGTCTAGGCATGTATATTTAAGTTACTTAAGGTTACTTTTAGCATCATCACACTTTATTTAATCATCTACTTGTCAAAGCTCACTTTAGGCTTGAAAAGAGAGCTTAAATTAGTTTTCTTGTTAGCTTTAGCCATGGCCATGATTTGGAATCATTACTAGCATGTATGAGCAACTTTGTATAAGCTCATAATAGTCCCTTAAGGTTAGGTACTAAGGATTGCCCAAAACAGTCCATTTTTGGCTTTAAAATGTGACTTTTAACTAGTCTCATGCTCAAGATGGTTTAGACTTGGTTCCTTTTGTTTGTGTTGCTTTCTTAGGTCTTGCTATAACTATTGGAACTTATGTATGGGGTCCAGGTATGGTGGTTCCTTGATTTAGTGTTCATTGTTCTTTAAAGCTTATTTTCATTACTTTTTAAGTATGAAATTGTACAGCACACCTTGTAGACCTTAACTAGCTTAGGGAACCATTTTTACATGTTATTTATAGGCAATGTATGTACTCCTCACTGTCTAACAACATCTGTTACACAAATTGGCCAGAATAGTCCCTTATAGGCACAGTTTTGGCTATCAAATCTCTAACAGTCCATAATAGAACACATATGGTCTTTAAGCATTCCTATAAACCTGAAATCACCATGTAAACTCATAAGCATATACTCTAGAATGTTTAAAACTGAGCTCAATCTTTCCATACCCAAAACAGTCTTTATCTAAGCATTATAAGCATGAATTAGCACCATTTCACCAAAACATTTCCAAACATTCAATTATATGCATTATTACAACATGAACCCACTATATACTATATGTTCATGGTTTTAAAACATCAAAATGAATGATTTCTAGCTTTAGTTCAAAACAACCCATAATAGGCTTTATAATTCCACAAGGGCACATGGTATAGCAACATGGTCAACAAGGATAATATGATTAGGCCACATATAAGCATGTACTAATTGTTTACATAGTATTTAACATGTATAGCTTATATCTGGATGGTTGAAATCAGTCTACACCTTAACAGTACATCACAAGCCCATTCTAGCTAGCATACATGTTATCAAACAGTGGCTGAGTATGTTGGGATTAAATAGGCCTAAAGTGTCCTGTTTTGGTTCTTTCATTGACTGCAGAAGCTACTTGTTATACTACTTTAACTTTCTATGTTTAGCCCATTGCATACCATGTATATATTATCATGAAGATCACTTTAGAAGCATGTATAATTAGTTTTCATACAAAACCTCAATAGCAGTCCTAATTACTTTGTTTTTCTCATATATAGAGTTATCAAACATGTCCTATTTAAGCATAACATATACTTGAGGTAATCCTTTTTCTATATAAGCAAGTAGGCATGATATAGCACTAACTCATCTAGCAGCCCCCAAGACTTCAATCATTAGCATTATTATGATTTGTTACATACATTGTATTCATGGTTAAAAATTCAAGGATGCAAGGCTTCAAGCTTCTTATCCAAAACAGCCCTCTATAGGCTTTAAATTCCACAACAGAAATGGTTTGACAACATATTTAGCAACATAGTGTGTTTAGGCATCATATAAGCTTGTACCAACTTTTAATGCGATTTTTTTATAACCATAGCACATACCCTAAATGGTTTAAAACATGGTATGCCTTGATAACCCATAAACAGTTCATTTAAGTTAGTTATTTAAGCTCAAGAATGGGGCTGGTCTGACCTATTTTAAACAGATCCAGAATACCCTATTTTGATTGAAATGGAACTTGAAACTTCACCATTTTTAGCTTTTAAGTCTTGGTATAATTACTCCATGTTATAGCATAATAACCATACTAGAAACAATTCATAATCATTATAAGTCAAACTTCAAATAGCAGTCAGTATGGAGCTCGCTATCTCAGTCCAATTTACTTTGTTTTGCTCAAGTATTAAGTTATCATGGATTGCAAGTTATATTGAAACATGTTTGGATAAAGCATAGAGCATACTTGAAGTATTTCCCCCCACTATATGAGCAATTTGACATTAGTTTGGACTTCATTATTCGACTATTATGCTCTTACAATAAATCAGTCCTAACCTTGTCATTTTGTCAAACAGTTAGTAGGCATGATTTTATTTGCATAAAATAATCCATGCATTTTCTTGTGCCTTTACCAGCCTTTTGGCCTTTAAATCCTTAATGTGTATATATAAACCTATATTTACAAAAACACAAATACCATAATATTAATAACAACACCATATAGCAGCCCCTTTTTGTTACCTCATGTTCGTTTTATCACAACATATCCTTGAATACTAACCAACGAATCGCAATATTCATATGCAACTCTTTAAGTATGCTTGATACAATAATGTTCCTATATATGTTATTAGACAACCTTTTAGCCTTTATATCACAGTTAGTATACATAGAACCATATCAGTTTTCATTTTAGCAATTTATCAAGCATGTAGGGTGCAGTCTTTATATACACATATGGTACATATCTTCTTAGCTCATTGACCCCAGCCTTATGGCTTAAAACAACCACAAGAACAGCACAACAACATAACAGTTCCAACACAACATTCAAATAGTCATCATATAAATTAATTCAATATAACAACCATAACAAGTTACCTAGCCACTAACAGCCCACTTTGTTATCAACAATGAAACGGGAAAAGAATGGAAAGAGGTTAAATTGGCTTACCTTGCTAGCTTCTAAACTTTAGGTAGTTTAATTTCCTTCCTTTCCAGCTGAAAATTCTGCAGCAAAATACAACCCAATTCCTTCTTGAATGACTGGCTAGGATGAGGGTGAGGGGCTGCCTTTAATGGCTGGGCTATCTCCTCATTCTTGCAATCCTATTAGCCTCTAGTTGGCCTCTATTCAGCCACCCTACCCAACTGCAAACACTCATTCCTAGTCTAGTTTACCTTGGCCCCTATGGGACCTGTCAGCTATTTGGCCCTTACCAGTCTGCTATAGATTAGCCTAGCATCTAAATAACTGCTAACCAATTAACAGACTGCTCTATGGGAACTAACTATGTTATCTGTTAACTTGTTACTTGAATAAAAACTCAGCTTATTTCATTTCACCCATGTGGGCTATTGGAATGGACAATGAAAGGGAGACTGGATATAGTTTTATTTTGGGCTTAGTGCAAATGCTTGCACACAAACATGAAAAATTAAGTTGGCCCAATATTTAAATGTGGACACTTACACATTAATATATGTAAATTTATCTACCACACTTATTTAGGCTAGCATATTTAATTAGCACACATTATTAAAAATAATGGTTCCATGTAATTTAATTAACCTATTTGAGTACTCATCATTTTCCTTCTTTACTACCAAATAATACTTTTGAATGAAATCAATTATTTCACAATATAATTATTCCCAATACACAAATGTAGCTTCATGTCAAGAATATTTCATAATTAAGCCCTGTTGGCTTTTCTGTTCATTCTTAATGTTTATATAACATTGTCTACTATTCTTCTCTTCCTTTACCATATAAGGTCTTGAGACATATATACACTAATAAGCATCACCTATTTGCATAGTTCATACCCACTTATGCAATATAATATCATACAACATATTATCTAATAAGAATTTTATTTATTTAATTCTTATTTTAATATTACCCAAAATTTGGGTTATCACATTCTTTTCCGTCCCCAGAATCACAATACCGAATCATTCTTGATCGGTTTAGATCTTATTCTTTCTCGTAACCTTATCGTTGAATTATTTTAATATACCACTTCCTTAGATTTTTCTTAAAATTTAAAATAAATCATTTATTTTCACTCTAGGTTTTAAACTTTAACATTTAATTTAATCATTCATGATCTTCTAAATTTTTGGGTTGTCACATTCATCTCTTCTTTTAAGAATTTTGACTCCGAAATTACAGTCTACTAATCTTTGCTTCTTCTATTCACCGAAAATAGGTTTTCAATTTAACCTTTACATTTTCCTCCTTTAAAGATTTCTCTTCTATCATCTCATTCGACCATTTCTACCCTTTTTAAGAAGTTAAAAAAACTTTTCATATCATGCTGAGGGGTCATATAGACCATGTACTCTCAGGTTTAACGGTATTCACCGCAACCAATTCTGTAAACATGTTGTACTAGGTGATCAGCCTAGTACAAATACGAGTACGTTAGGTGATCAGCCTATCGCACCCTAAGTCGTGCACAACGTATCAATCTTATTTAGCGACTATTTGCGCTACTAGATTTGATTATTTTATCCAATCGGGATTGTTCACCTCAGACTTAGCATAAGATTCCGCACCAAAACAATTTGGTTCGGGATAAATTCTCAAAGAAATACTTGAATTTTCATAAACATTTGCCTAGTTGAATCAAATACCTTAGACGCATATCAATAAGTCGAACATAATCGAAACATTTGTCCAGCCACTTTAATTGGTATTGACTTTTCTTTAACTGGTTTAAAATTCTGAAAAATCATTTTATGACGTCATGATACCACACTGTATTTACAGTTCGTTTGAGGATTCTGTCATTTAGCGATTTTATCATACTACATCATACCATAGTGGGCTGACGATCCTTAGATCACATCCAACACTAAGTAATACTGCATTGATGACTCTATCATTTTTATCATCTCAGCACCAGGTTTCATGATGCATTGATGATATATAAAATACATTTTGATATATTTCAAATTATTTTTGTCTAGTCGAAACAATTAGCATAGACTCTTCTTTAAATGGTTCAAAACCATTGAAATTCAATTTTAGTGTTATCATGTCGTAACAGATAACGAGATGTTAGTGGTTCACAGTCCACATACACACCTTTGTCACCGTATGTTACTGATAACAAAATTCATTTTTAAAGGCACCATAGTGCGAATTTAGCTTGATGTCAATAATTTTGAAGTCTAGCATAGCTAGAAGATTTGGAATACATATGCTTCCATCATCAACTTTAATTTCTCTAATGATCCATTGCTTAATAAGTGTATCTATTTCTATCATCCTCAATACTCCATTCACACTTAGTTATACCCCAGTTTATCAAACTTACCACACTTTGGAAATTCAGGAACTTGCCATAATCATATGAGTTTAGAAACTTATCCTAGTCAGACCATAGGCGTCCATTCACTAAGGGGTTCAAAACATACCATATGATTATGAGTCACAAACTTACCATATGCATTAGTTTTAAGAACCGTACCTAATCTTAATATCATCTAACCTAATCTTATATTCTCTACCTATCCGTTATACACATGAGAAAAGAATCACTTTCTCAACAGGTATGTAGCAAATAGCGCGACATAAATATTTTAATGATTATCACTACCAGAAGCTAAGTGGTTGTTACACCAAGTACAATTTCCCGCCCATACAAAGAATCATACAACTTAGTTGCTAATATGAGTTCTCAATTAAAATCCCACCAAATTCTAGCTTCCCCTTACTCAATACGAATTTTATTTAATCCATATCTCATCACCTACAACTCTTTTTTGAGTTTACATAGTACCATTTCATAGTACATTCTCTTTATAGCGTCAGGCTATATCATTCCAATCATTTCATAGATTTTTTGCTATTCAATCTGATCATGTCGTGATCTTATTATATAATTGTGTTATATTATGATTCTCTTCTATCTTATGATCGTTTTGTTTTACGATCTCCTTTCCCTTTGTACATTTAGTCTTATAGACTCTATCTATTTATTATTACTTTTTATTTTTAACATCAAAGTTAGGTAACTTTATATCTTTATATCTTTTCAAGATTCTTCTTTGAATCTGATTTGCTTAATAATGAATTTCCCAAATTCTTCTCTTAACAAATTAAACTCTATTTGAGTTTATTCCTTATCATTATCTATGCGGTTATAGCCTAAGGTACATCTACCTAAGGTTTATAACCTACAGCTTTGATACCAACTGTAACACCCCCAAAATCGAGACTATTTTCATTCTCGATCTTGTGCGTTAATATCCTGTTCTAGCTTTAAAACATTATTTAATGTTAAAATAGCTAAAAATGCGGAATAATTTTTTTTTCTTTCCATTCATTCATTCATTCCTTGAATCGCAACCTTTACAAATCTTCTTTATACTAGAATCATATTAATTATATAACTTATTTAACATATATATATATATATATATATATATATATATATATATATATATATAATTCATTCTTTCAAGCATATCCCTTTTTTTGAACAAATAATCTTCACCTATCGAATAATTCAAAAATTTACACATCTGTGATTTACACATGAAAATACCATTAAATGATTTAACACAATCTCAATTAAATCACTAGTCTTCTTTTCATGCACTCCTAATCACGATAGATTGCATCATAGCTTTAACCTACAAATTAAGCAAGATTGAGCACGATGACCCAGCAAGTCTAACAGTCTATCATGTATCATGTAGCACATATGTTTCACATTCAGTTCATGCATTTATATTCTTGGTGTTCAAGCATATCACAAATGCATTATCACATTTATGTCCTGCTAGTATCAACATACATACCATACCATACTACACATGTCCTGTACATGTCATTCATTACACATATATATTGAATTCCCCGACTCAATTCAATAATTAGTCATAATTTGACATTCATCTTTCACAAAGCAAATAATGCAGTTCATAGGTATTACATACTTATAAACATAAATCATGCTAACAATTATCTATAGCAATTATAAGTCCACATAAATAAACTGAGAAACTTGCTTGTACCTGGGTTTTGCCATTACACCAACTTCTGCGTTCCTTGCACAACCTACATTGTATGTGGGATTGATAACAAAACACGTAATTTCAGTTATCATGGTTAGTTTTGGTCAATTCTTGACAATTTTATTTCTAGCCACTTTAGTTCATTCCAACACTTGAATTATATTTAGTTAGGACTACTTCTATCATTCCTTTGGGTTTACTAAGCATAGATTGGGTTTTGACCCTTTAAACCTAGTTTTTTCAAGCTTTTACACACTAACTTCACAAATTCTTGTATCTGTTAGCATTCCAACACTTGGAATAGCCTAGCATAACTCTAACTCACTTGTCTAAGGTGTCCCAATTGAGTTCTAAGTAGAATAGAAAAATCTCAAAATTTCATACTTAGACAAATTTGCAAAACTGCAGTTTTAATGATTTTCCATGCTAGTTTGGTGATTTGTTTAAACTTCTTGGTTAAGCCAAGAGCTTAACCACTTGGCCCTACTTCTAGTCCATACTACAACGTATTTTAATCAAGGTTTAAGTTTCTTGTTCATGCCCATTAATCTCCCTAAAATTGGGCTCAAACTTGGCCATTTTCTTACATTTTTACAAAAACTGTTTTTGAACTTTTTCCAAAATTTTCCAGTTCTGGCCACTAGGATAGTCTAAGCATGTATATTTAAGTTACTTAAGGTTACTTTTAGCATCACCACACTTTATTTAATCATCTAACTCATTTTGACTTATCAAAGCTCACTTTAGGCTTGAAAAGAGAGCTTAAATTGGTTTTCTTGTTAGCTTTAGGCATGACCATGATTTGGAATCATTATTAGCATGTATGAGCAACTTTGTATAAGTTCATAATATTCACTTAAGGTCAGGTACTATGGATGGCCCAAAACAGTCCATTTTTGGCTTTAAAATGTGACTTTTAACTAGTCTCATGCTCAAGATGTTTTAGACTTGGTTCCTTTTGTTTGTGTAGCTTTCTTAGTTCTTAATATGACTATTGAAACTTATGTATGAGGTCCAGGTATGGTGGTTCGTTGATTTAGTGTTCATTGTTCTTTAAAGCTTAATTTCATTACTTTTTAAGCATGAAATTGTACAACACACCTTGTAGACCTTAACTAACTTAGGGAACCTTTTTGACATGTTATTTAAAGGCAATGTATGTACTCCTCACTGTCTAACAACATCAGTTACACAAATTGGCCATAACAGTCCCTTATAGGCATAGTTTTGGCTACCAAATCTCTAACTATCCATAATAGAACACATATGGTCTTTAAGCATTCCTATAAACCTTAAATCACCATGTAAACTCATAAGCACATACTCTAGTATGTTTAAAACTGAGCTCAATATTTCCATACCCAAAACAGTCTTTATCTAACCATTATAAGCATGAATTAGCACCATTTCACCAAAACAGTTCCAAACATTCAAGTATATGTATTATTACAACATGAACCCACTATATACTATATGTTCATGGTTTTAAAACATCAAAATGAATGATTTCTAGCTTTAGTTCAAAACAACCCATAATAGGCTTTATAATTCCATAAAGGCACATGGTATAGCAACATGGTCAACAAGGATAATATAATTAGGCCAAATATAATCATGTACTAATTGTTTACATAGTATTTAACATGTATAGCTTATATTCGGATGGTTAAAATCAATTTACACCATAACAGTAGATCACAAGCCCATTCTAGCTAGCATACATGTTATCAAATAGTGGTTGAGTATGTTTGGATTAAATAGGCTTGAAGTGTCTTGTTTTAATTCTTTAATTGACTGCAGAAGCTACTTGTTATACTACTTTAACTTTCCATGTTTAGCCCATTGCATACCATGTATATATTATCATGAAGATCACTTTAGAAGCATGTATGATCAGTTTTCATACAAGACCTCAATAGCAGTCCCAATTACTTTGTTTTCCTCATATATAGAGTTATCAAACAGGTCCTATTTAAGCATAACATATACTTGAGGTAATCCTTTTTCTATATAAGCAACTAGGCATGATATAGCACTAACTCATCTAGCAGCCCCCAAGACTTCAATCATTAGCATTATTATGATTTGTTATATACATTGTATTCATGGTTTAAAATTCAAGGAAGCAAGGCTTCAAGCTTCTTATCCAAAACAGCTCTCTATAGGCTTTAAATTCCATAAGAGAAATGCTTTGACAACCTATTTAGCTACATAGTGTGGTTAGGCATCACATAAGCTTGTACCAACTTTTAATGCGATTTTTTTGATAACCATAGCACATACTCCAAATGGTTTAAAACATGGTATGCCTTGATAACCCATAAACAGTTCATTTAAGTTAGTTATTTAAGCTCAAGAATGGGGCTGGTCTGACCTATTTTAAACAGATCCAGAATGCCCTATTTTGATTGAAATGGAACTTGAAACTCCACCATTTTTAGCTTTTAAGGCTTGGTATAATTACTCCATGTTATAGCATAATAACCATACTAGAAACTAGTCATAATCATGATAAGTCAAACTTCAAATAGCAGTCAGTATGGAGCTTGCTATCTCAGTCCAGTTTACTTTGTTTTGCTCAAGTATTAAGTTATCATGGATTGTAAGTTATATTGAAACATGTTTGGATAAAGCATAGAGCATACTTGAAGTATTTCCCCCACTATATGAGCAATTTGACATTAGTTTGGACTTCATTATTTGACTTTCATGCTCTTACAATAAATCAGTCTTAACCTTGTCATTTTGTCAAATATTTAGTAGGCATGCTTTTTTTTGCATAAAACAATCCATGCATTTTCTTATGCCTTTACCAGCCTTTTGGCCTTTAAATCCATAATGTCTAGATATAAACCTATATTTACAACAACACAGATACCATAATATCAATAACAACACCATATAGCAGCCCCTTTTTGTTACCTCATGTTCGTTTTATCACAACATAACCTTGAATACTAACCAACTAATCACAATTTGCATATGCAACTCTTTAAGCATGCTTGATACATTAATGTTCCTATATATGTTATTAGACAACCTTTTAGCCTCTATATCACAGTTAGTATACATAGAACCATATCAGTTTTCATCTTAGCAATTTATCAAGCATGTAGGGTGCAGTCTTTATATACACATATGGTACATATCTTCTTAGCTCATTGACCCCAGCCTTATGGCTTAAAACAACCACAAGAACAACAGAACAACATAACAGTTACAACACAGCATTAAAATAGTCATCATATAAACTAATTCAATATAACAACCATAACAACTTATCTAGCCACTAACAGCCCACTTTGTTATCAACAATGAAAAGGGAAAAGAATGGAAAAAGGTTAAATTGGCTTACCTTGCTAGCTTCTAAAATTTAGATAGTTTAATTTCCTTCCTTTCCAGCCGGAAATTCTACAGCAAAATACAACCCAATTCCTTCTTGAACGACTGGCTAGGATGAGGGTGAAGGGCTGCCTTTAATGGCTGGGCTATCTCCTCATTCTGGCAGTCCTATTAGCCTCTAGTTGGCCTCTATTTAGCCATCCTACCCAGCTGCAAACACTCATTCCTGGTCTAGTTTACCTTGGCCACTATGGGACCTGTCAGCTATTTGGCCCTTACCAGTCTGCTATAGCTTAGCCTAACATCTAAATAACTGCTAACCAATTAACAGACTGCTCTATGGGAACTAACTATGTTATCTGTTAACTTGTTACTTGAATAAAAACTCAGCTTATTTCATTTCACCCATGTGGGCTATTGGAATGGACAATGAAAGGGAGGCTGGATATAGCTTTATTTTGGGCTTAGTGCAACTACCCTTAACACTTAAGAAATTAAAATGCTTGCACACAAACATGAAAAATTAAGTTGGCCCAATATTTAAATGTGGATACTTACACATATTAATATATGTAAATTTATCTACCACACTTATTTAGGCTATCATATTTAATTAGCATACATTATTAAAAATAATGGTTCCATGTAATTTAATTAACCTATTTGAGTACTCATCATTTTCCTTCTTTACTACCAAATAATACTTTTGAATGAAATCAATTATTTCACAGTATAACTATTCCCAATGCACAAATGTAGCTTCATGTCAAGAATATTTCATAATTAAGCCCTGTTGGCTTTCCTTTTCATTCTTGATGTTTATATAACATTGTCTATTATTCTTCTCTTCCTTTACCATACAAGGTCTTGAGACATATATTCACTAATAAGCATCACATATTGCATAGTTCATACCCACTTATGCAATATAATATCATACAACATATTATCTAATAAGAATTTTATTTATTTAATTCTTATTTTAATATTACCCAAAATTTGGGTTATCACATTCTTTTCCGTCTCTGGAATCACAATACTGAATAATCCTTAATCGGTTTAGATCTTATTCTTTCTCGTAACCTTATCGTTGAATTATTTCAAAATACCACTTCCTTAGATTTTTCTTAAAATTTAAAATAAATCATCTATTTTCACTCTAGGTTTTAAACTTTAACATTTAATTTAATCATTCAAGATCTTCTAAATTTTCGGGTTGTCACAGCCACAATTACTGTCCTCTTGATCTTTCATGTAGCCATCGCATGGCTGGTGGAAAATGTCATGATTCCCACCAAATCTTGTGCAAAAGATGAGAGGGTCGCAAATGAATCGCAAGCCTTGGTAATGAGGTGGGACTTGAAGACGTCTAAAACACCATTGTTGCATAAGGTAACCAAGTTTTTTTCTTCAATTGGCTCTGCACACTTCTGTGCTTGGGCCCTGAACCTATCCACGTAATCTGACAGCTCCTCGTTTAGCTTCTGCTTGAATCGCATGAGCTCTACGATGGTTACCTGTTTCTGCACATAGAATTTTTTTTAAAAAAATTGCAATCTTAGATCATCCCAATCATGGACTGATCCCTTCTCCAAGTTATAGTACCAACTGAAGGCATTATATGTCAAAGTCTTGTTGAATTCCATTATCAACAAGTTGTGATTGTTCATTTCATCATATCCTAACCATGGAGACATCGACTCTACGAACCTGACAATATGTTCCCTAGCATTTCCCTTCTCCCCACTATATTTTTAAAATTGCGGGGGATGCTCGATATATCCTGCTGGGTAAGGTTGTCTCCAAATATGTGCTGGGTAAGGTGGAGTGAAGTCTAACTCCGAAGGTTGAGATGTCTGCCTGTGAAGTTGATTGATCACATCGATCATATCATCCTTTGTCACATATTGGCTCGTAGTATGGACTCTCTGTGGTACAGAAATTAACTTATGTATACTGGCATAATGTAAATTATGTATTGGTTGTGCTTGTGGGCTGGTTCATTGAACGAGGCTTGGGATGGTTGGTATCTGCACTTTTGAAAATGTGGGGATAGTGATCGGAATGATGTTTATCTTAGGCTAACTGACTTCCAGTCTGGGTTGTAGCACGTCACCACTGTTCTGAGGTTCCAAGTGGATGATTGGAACGGACTGATTCTCAGTCAATAGGGGTGCAGTCTGATTCTCCTTATTGTCACTATCGTTGTTGTTGTCCTCCACCCCTTCTTGTTCTCCCTGTGAATTGTCTAGGAACATGGCCTTGGAAGCGGGGATCTGCATCAACTGCTGGCGAAAATTTCCCATTTCCTCTTGCTTCCTCTGCATCTCCAGCATCATAGCCATCATCATCCTTTGTCCTTCCCGTGCTTCCTTCAATGCCTTGAGCATCTTCAGTTGCACAACATTTTCCTGCTCTCCACTTTCTTCCTCGCTTTGCCTTCCCGTCTGCCTGACATTCACTAGTTGTTGATCCGCCATGTATGGTGGTGTTGAATTTCCTTCTGAGGTGTCTTCAAGGATGGGTTGATCGAGATTCATGCCTTGGAAAGCTTGATTTGCTTGCCTTGGAACTGGATTCGGTGAGGTAATGCTATTTATTGGTGAAACTCATCCTGTTGTTCTCCTACTTCGAGTTATGGGCATACCCTTCACGAATCTTATACCTCCATAGCAGAGTCGCCAAATAAATGTGGGTAAGGAAATCGGGCCTTGCTAGTTAGGGTTTCGTGTTGGCTGAGGAGGAGAGAAATCCACGAAAAGCACGGAATTGGTTGATTGATTGAAGAGGGGAGAAGAACAGGTGGACGATTACTCCAACGACATGTAAGACCCCGAATTTTATGAAATGAAAGTATTTAATTTTCTTATAATTATTATTTTATTTCGTAAATGGTTAAATTGATAAAAGGTTAAAGTTAAGGGTGATATGTGAAATTTTTTGCAAAGTAAGCAAGTTGTTATAAAATATTCGTTTGGTCGGGGAATATTCTTTTTGTCGGGAAATATCCGTACGACGACACAATCATTGGTGGACCCCATAACGGAAGTATTGTCGTAGTAAGAAAACGACAGAATTATCATTTTATAAAAATAATGGCGAAAGTTTTACCGTTAAAACTGTTAAACTACCCGGTAGTAAAAGTATCGTAATACGCGTGGTTGCATAGTAGCACACGGTATTGATTATTGATGCTTACGTGAGAAGTCACTCAGTTATACTCAATTATTGCTACAGTAATTGCTGCATCATATCTCTCATATTATTGATTCAATTATTATCACAGTATCATCTGTATAATATGTTATATTATTAAATCAATAATTGAGACGACAAAGTTATTCATATTATTATTTGTAATATTGACAATGTCTAGAAGTTCTGTCAAGGAGAGGTTTGGTCACCTAATTACGCGCTAATAAGGAGAAATCCTTATCGGAAAGCCCCCTCTTTCCTGGGAACGACCTGGTTGTTAAATATTGTGAGTTATAATATTAATGATGAATAAGTTCGTGTTGATTAAAGATGAAATTGATAGTTCCATTGTGTGAAAATTATTAGTGTTAGTGGAAATCGACATTTATTTCGATAATAATTAATGTCTGGAGGTTATATTGACCAATCGGGTAATTCACCGGATAAATGAGCAATTAATTGCTATTAATTCACAAGCTTATAACTATGTGTTCATATGTGTGTACTATTGATTCACATGATTTACTATTAGGGGAGTTGGTGCAAGATTGATAATACTTGCATGACTAAATTAAAAATGGAGGTATAGTTGAAGGTACTATACTATAATTAATTTTTTTTATATGTTTAGAACTATTGAGTCACATGATTTACTATTGATTCACATGATTTACTATTAGGAGAGGTGGTGCAAGTTTGATAATACTTGCAGGACTAAATTAAAAATGAAGAAAAAGAGGAAGGTATTATACTGTAATATTTCGAGCTTAAAATGTGCAATTATTGAAACTATATTTTTCTATAAATAGAAGCTCATTCTTCCTTCATTCTCACCAATTCACTAAGTCTCACAAGAGCAATTATTATAGAGAGAAATTATTGAGAGAAAAAAGAAAAGAAGTCTGCTACCTCACTATTCCAGTATCCAGTTTTCTTCTAAGGTAAGGGGTATTATTTCTTTCGTATTCATGAAGAGAGTTATTTCTTTCAATATTCGTAAGGGTTGTTATTCCATTCTTTATTATTCTTTTAGAATAACCTGTCTTTGTGGTCTATCGCATGCCTGGTGAATTCTGTTGTTATTCCATTCTTTATTATTCTGTTGGAATAGCCTGTCTGTGCGGTCTATCGCATGCCTGGTGAATTGTGTTGTTATTCCATTCTTTATTATTCTGTTGGAATATCCTGTCTGTGCGAATTACGCATGACCTGGTTCCATTCTTTATTATTCTGTTGGAATATCCTGTCTGTGCGAGCTACGCATGACCTGGTTCCATTCTTTATCATTCTGTGGGAATAACCTGTTTGTGCGGATTACGCACGCCTGATGAATTCTTCTGTTATTCTATTCTTTATTATTTTGTTGGAATAACCTGTCTATGTGGATTACCACATGCATGGTGAATGATCCTTCGTATTCATTTCTTATTAAATTATGGAAATGATCTGCCTACGTGAATTACCGCATGGCGGGTAAAAATCCATTTCTGGTTTCATATATTCTATTATACTCAGTTGGTTAAAGTTTTGGCTTCTATACTCCATGAAATTAGTGGAATATCCTTAATATTTGCGCTTCATCCAGTATCTTTTCATGAAAATATTCTTCTGAGCATTCTTGAATTTTACTCCACAAAGCAGTATCATGTTGACAATTTGGACGTTATGGATTTCAGGATAAATTAACTTATAAATCTTTAAAATTTATTCTTGAACTTGTTTTATTGAATTATTATGTCATTGTCATCATAGTCATGCTTATATTGTGAAGAAAGTCATCTTTGGCTTACGTGCATAGATGGACTTGGTATGATTATGACCAGGGATCATTCGGTATAATCATGACCTATAATGTTATAAATGATGTGATAAAAGACCTCAGTGGCCTGTAGTGCATTGATGGACAATTTTTGGTATGATTATAACCAGGGATTATTCGGTATAGTCATGACCATTGATGATTTAATGAATATCCTTGGCCCGTAGTGCAGGGATGATTCGATGATGTGGTTTATTTATTAAGCTGAGTCTCAGCGATAAAGTTGATGAAAGACTTTTTAAATCATAGAAGATAGTAGATTTTATGCTCTACTTGACTCTTCTAATGGATTGTTTATTCCGCTGCAGTTGTTGATCTAAAACTTGTTGTCTATTATATTCTATCAGTTGTTATACTGTTGAAGGCTAAGGATAATTTATCCTGCATTATCTTAGTCATAATATTTCTTACTGGGCTAGTTATCCTCACCCTTTTCTTTCATTGATCTCTTCAGGAAATGAGAATATAACTGGGACGAGTCGGGGAACGGATTGACGGTCCAGATGGTTGTTTTAGTAGTCCTCACTATTCTATAAAATAGTGTAACAATAAATGTGATGCCCCCAAATTAGGTATACATCACCTATTCTGAGTCATCAAATACAAGGTACAGAATACAAATACAATCTTAAATATACAACATGAGCTGTGAGTTTTAATACAAATATTGTCTTCTAGACAGTATTCAAACTCAAAATAAGTCCTTAATACATTTATTATCACACTATTTCATAGATTACTGAGGAATACTAATGCTATCATCTGAACCGTCACTCCGTTCCCCGACTAGTCCTTGCTACGTTCTCATTTCCTGAAGAGAACAATAAAAGTAAAAGGGTGAACTAGCCCAGTAAGAAATATTATGACTAAGATAATGCAGAATAAATTATCGTTAGCCTTCAACAGTGTTAAATTGATAAAATATAACAAACATCAAGTTTAACTGCAGCGGAACAAGCTATCCATTAAAAGAGTCAAGTAGAGAATAAAATCTAATATCTTTTATGATTTAAAAAGGTTTTTCATCACTTTTATCGCTGCGACTCAGCTTAATAAATAATCCACATCATCCCTGCACTACGGCCAAGGATATTTATTAGTATCACAACCACAAATTATCCATGCACTACGGGCCAAGGATATTCGTGTATTCATCAATGGTTATGATCATGCCAACAACTGTCCATCAATGCACTATGGGCCAATGAGGACTTTTACCACATCATTTGTAATATTACGGTCATGATTACACCGAATAATCCTTGGTCATAATCATACCAAGTTCATCTATGCACTACAGGCCACAGATGACTTTCAACAAAATATAAACATAAGGATGATGACAATGATATAAGAATTCAATAAAACAAGTTCAAGAATTAATTTATCCAAGAACCAATAACGTCCAAATTGTCAATATGATACTGCTTTGTGGGGTAAAACTCAAGAATGCTAGGAAGAATATTTCTATGAAAGGATACTGGATGAAGCGCAATTATCAAGGATATTCCACTAATTTCATGGAGTATAGAAGCCAAAGCTTTAACCAACTGAGTATAATAGAATATATGAAACTGCAAATTAATTTTCGCCCGCCATGCGGTAATCCACGTAGACAGATCATTTCCACAATTTAATAAGGAATGAATACGAATGATCATTCACCATGCATGTGGTAATCCACATGGACAGGTTATTTTAACATAATAATAAAGAATGGAATAACAGAAGAATTCACCATGCATACAATAGACCGCACAGACATGTTATTCCAACAGAATAATAAATAATGGAACCAGGTCATGCGTAAACGCAAAGACAGGATATTCCGACAGAATAATAATGAATGGAATAACAACAGAATTTCACCATGTATGTTGTACTTCGCATAAACAGGTTATTCTAACATAATAATAAGGAATGGAATAACAGAAGAATTTCACCATGTATGCGGTACTTCGCATATACAGGTTATTCCAACATCATAATAAAAAATGGAATAACAGAAGAATTTTACCAAGTATAGGGTAGTCCACGTATACAGGTTATTCCAACATAATAATAAAGAATGGAATAATAGAAGTTCTCTTCATGAATACGAAAGAAATAATGCCCCTTATTTTAGTGGAAACTGGATATAGGAGTAGTGAAGTAGCAGAATACTTTTCTTCTTTCTCTCTATAGTTTATCTCTCTAGAGTTTCAGTGAATTCGTAAGAAATAATGAAGGAATGAGCTTCTATTTATAGGAGAATAGACTGAATAGTAACTAATTCATGAGCGGTCCAGATTGATTTACTTTTAAACGGACGGTCCATATTGATTTACTATGCAGTATTAATAAAATATTCAAATAAAACAAAATCTTTTAAATAAAATATAATATATTCTATTTATAATCTAATAAAACGAATAACTTTATAAAAATATTCTGTTTTATATAAAAAGATTTTACTATGCAAACACTATATAGGCACTATGCAAACACTATGCATAATAGAATATTATGTATTCTATTTATAGTCTAATAAAATAAATAACTTTATAAAAGTATTATGTTTTATATAAAAAGATTTTACTATGCAAATACTATGCATAATAGAATATCATATATTCTATTTATAGTCTAATAAAATAAATAACTTTATAAAAGTATTCTGTTTTATATAAAAAAAATTCTGTTTTATTACATTTATAATAATAATAAAACAAAACTTATCACATTTATTATAATTCACAATATTAATCGACCAGATCGTTCCCAGGAAAGAGGGGGCTTTCCAACAAGAATTTCTCCCTATTGACGCGCAATTAGGTGACCAAACCTCTCCTTGGCAGAACTTCTAGACATCGTTAATATTGCAAATAATAATATGAATAACTTTGCCGTCTTAATTATTGATTTAATAACATAACATATTATACAGATGCTACTGTGACAATAATTGAATCAATAATATGAGAGATATGATGCAGCAATTACTGTAGCAATAATTGAGTATAACTGAGTGACTTCTTACGTAAGCATCAATAATCAATACCGTGTGCTACTATGCAACCACACGTATTATTGTACTTTTACTACCGAGTAATTCAACAGTTTTAACGGTAACACTTTCGCCTTTATTTTTATAAAAAGATAATTCTGTCATTTTCTTACTACGACAATACTTCCGTTGTGGGATCCACCAATGATTATGTCGTCGTACGGATATTCCCCGACAAAAAGAATATTCCCCGACCAAACGAATATTATATAACAACTTGCATACTTTGCAAAATTTATAAATAGTACCCACAACTATAACACTATCTCAAATCCACACCATAATATTAAAAAAAATATTTCGAGAAAATTAAATCTTTATTCATAAAATTTGGGGTCTCACAATAAATGTAATGAGGACTCCATTGAGTGTGGATATTATCTAAATGACAATATTCTTATTAAAACTCTTAGATTATGTTATGTCGTATTTTACACGACTGTTGTATAATTAAGTTGTATTTGATTTATGTACCATGTATCTAACGACCCAAGATGGGTGATGTATACCTGTTTTGGGGACGTCACAGTTGGTATCAAAGCTTAGGGATATGATCCCTGGCTGAGATGTGAGACAAGAACTAGGAGGGGAGAGACGAGGAATTCCTTCGCTAGTATGACCTACCTAAGTTTATTTGGTATTTAATTGGTCGGTCAGAGTATAGGGATAATATGTGATATGTCAATTAACCCTTATTTTGTGACAGTGTTTAAAAATGACATCTGAAAATGTTGAGATCAGTAATGAAGCACATGAGACCGTTGAGTCACCAACGATCAATACCCAGGATAATGTGCAACAGGAAAACAATAATCCTCAGGTAAATAATAACACCGATGAAATGGTGAACGATGGGATGTTCAGAAGCTTTATGCAATTCATGCAACATCAAGCAAGAGAGACTCCTGTTCAAAATGCAGGTGGAAACACTGGCAACTCTCGGATGGTCACTGCTAAGCAGTTCAAGGAGCTGGGATCGCCAGAGTTTTTGGGAAAGCCAGAACCACTTAAGGCGGAGACGTAGATAAAGCAGATCACCAAGATATTTGATGTTTTGGAATGCTCAGAGGAGAAAAAAGTTCCCTTCGCCACCTTTATGTTGCGTGAAAAGGAAAATTATTGGTGGGAATCTGTAAAGCGTACCCAGCCTGACGCACTCAAGATGTCTTAGGAGAAGTTTGAAGAGCTGTTCAACGACAAGTACTTTTTTGAAAGTATTCGTCATATGAAGGAGGTGGAATTCATCAAGTTGGAGCAAAATAATATGACCGTATCGCAATACGAGGTTAAATTTGCGGAGTTATCCCGGTTTGCATCCCAGTTGGTCGATAATGAGGAACGAATGACGCGAATGTTTCTAAGAGATTTGAAAACCGATATACGTCAATACCTCATTTTTCACAAACTTTGTTTATATTCAGATGTAGTGAATAGGGCTCAGTTATTGGAGCGCGATAATGAGCCAGCCCAACGAAAGGATAACGAGCAACAACACGATAATAATCGTACCGGTGGCAACGGCCATCGGAACAATGATAACCATCGTGGGGAAAATTATCATGCCAAGAATGGTAACCACTTCGGTGGTAATCATGACCAAGATAATAGGAGTGGAAATTTTAAGAAGAGAAGGTTCAACAATGATGGAAAGATAGTAGCACCAACACCCGTTTTCAAGGAAGGAGAACGACCACCAATTGTATGCTTCAAATGCAGAGGGGAAGGACATATCAGTCCAAACTGTGTGATGCAGTCCAAAACATGTTACAATTATGGAAAAGAAGGTCACCTAGCCCGATTTTATCGTGCACCAAAGTCAAGTCCAGCTGGGACGGTGGCACCAAAGGCGGATACGGACAAAACAAAGTCGGTGGTTTCAGGAAGAGTATTTTTCGTGACTTCTCAAAAAGCGAGTAACCCGAACGAAGTTAGCACGGGTTAGTTAATTATAAATTCTTGCGAAGGCTATACCTTATTAGATACCGGTTCTACCCATTATTTTATCTCTCTTGCTTGCGCTCAACATTTAAATTTGACCCCAGAGAAGTTAGACTTTGACTTATTGGTTGAAACTTCGTTAGTAGAAACCTTCGTTACCTCCGCTGTTTATAAGTCTTATTTGATTCAAATCGACACTATCACGTTACCTGTCAATCTTATCTCTTTGAAAATACTTGCCCTTGATGTGATTTTGGGAATTGATTGGTTAACTACTCATCATGCCAAAATTGATTATTTTCGTAAGGTTGTTAGCTTTCATATTCCTAACCAACTTGTTATTCGAATTCAAGCAACCAAACCACTAAAATCAATCACTGTTATATTAAGCCATAAGTAAAGAGCCCTGAGCCTTTCGTTGGTGACTTCCAAGTCTTGGAATACACCGAAGCCAGACTATCCGTAGGGGACGCCATGAATAATGGTGGCAAGTTGATAGGTATCAATGTGACATACTATCCAAGTTTTGGGATGAGAGTCACATTTTTTTTTCTATCGGTAATAAATTTTCTGGCGTATTCTTGAAGACTTCCTAGCCTACCCCTAGAGCGTAAAATTGAATTTTGTATTGACCCCAGTATAAAACTCATTTCTAAAACCCTTAAATATTTCTTCAACAAAAATGAACGTATCATGCGCCAAGGACGTTGGCTCGAGCTGTTGAAGATTACGACTATACCATTCAATATCATCATGGAAGAGCGAACGTGGTAGCTGACGCGTTGAGTAAAAGATCATATGCGTTTAGGAGTGCGATGTTGTTAATATAAAAACACATTTCGTATAACTTACAAATGATGAAGATAGAGTTAAAGACTCTAGGGACCTACGTGGTGATATCAAATATACGAGTAGAATCGACTTTAATCGATAAAGTTAAAAGTCATTCAAGCTTCAGACCCAGAGCTGATGAATGTGAAGAAGAAGGTTCAAGAAGGAGTTATTCTATAAGCAAGAATCGATGAAGAGAGAAAAATCTCAACCCTCGATTTAATTAGCCCATTTGAAATCCTCGATTGAGTAGGAATTGTGGCCTATAGACTCGCTTTACCGCCAAGTATGTCGCGTGTTCATAATATTTTTTTTACGAATTGATGTTACGTAAATATGTGGATGACCCGAACCACATTATTGAATTAGAACTAGACGAGATAGCAGAAGATTTAACGTATGAGGAGATACGTGTTAAAATCTTGGATAAGAAGGATCACATTCGACACTCAAAGGTTATACCTCAAGAGTTAGAATTTGAAACGAAGTCATGGTATCCTCACCTATTCGGCATACCAGGTACGTACGTAAACTTCGAGGGCGAAATTTCATAAGGAGGGGAGATTGTAAGACCCCGAATTTTATAAAATGAAAGTATTCAATTTTCTTATAATTATTATTTTATTTCGTAAATGGTTAAATTGATAAAAGGTTAAAGTTAAGGGTGATATGTGAAATTTTTTACAAAGTAAGTAAATTGTTATAAAATATTCGTTTGGTCGGAGAATATTCTTTTTATCTGGAAATATCCATACGACGGCACAATCATTGGTGTACCCCACAACGGAAGTATTGTCGTAGTGAGAAAACGACAGAATTATCATTTAATAAAAATAACGGCGAAAGTGTTATCGTTAAAACTATTGAACTATCCGGTAGTAAAAATACAGTAATACGCGTGGTTGCATAGTAGCACACGGTATTAATTATTGATGCTTACGTGAGAAGTTACTCAGTTATACTCAATTATTGCTATAGTAATTGCTGCATCATATCTTTCATATTATTGATTCAATTATTGTCACAGTATCATCTGTATAATATGTTATATTATTAAATCAATAATTGAGATGACAAAGTTATTCATATTATTATTTACAATATTGACAATGTCTAGAAGTTCTGTCAAGGAGAGGTTTGGTCACCTAATTACGCGCCAATAAGGAGAAATCCTTATCGGAAAGCCCCATCTTTCCTGGGAACGACCTGGTTGTTAAATATTATGAGTTGTAATATTAATGATGAATAAGTTCGTGTTGATTAAAGATGAAATTGATAGTTTCATTGTGTGAAAATTATTAGTGTTAGTGGAAATCGACATTTATTTCGTTAATAATTAATGTCTGGAGGTTATATTGACCAATCGGGTAATTCACCGGATAAATGAGCAATTAATTGTAATTAATTCACATGCTTATAACTATGTGTTCACATGTATGTTCACATGATTTACTATTAGGGGAGTTGGTGCAAGATTGATAATACTTACATGACTAAATTAAAAATGGAGGTATAGTTGAAGGCACTATACTATAATTAATTTTTTCACATGTTTAGAACTATTGAGTTACATGATTTACTATTGATTCACATGATTTACTATTAGGGGAGGTGGTGCAAGTTTGATAATACTTGCAAGACTAAATTAAAAATGAAGAAAAAGAGGAAGGTATTATACTATAATATTTCGAGCCCCAAAATGTGCAATTATTGAAACTATATTTTTCTATAAATAGAAGCTCATTCTCACCAATTCACTAAGTCTCACAAGAGCAATTGTTATAGAGAGAAATTATAGAGAGAAAGAAGAAAAGAAGTCTGCTACCTCACTATTCTAGTATCCAGTTTTCTTCTAAGATAAGGGGTATTATTTCTTTCGTATTCATAAAGAGAGTTATTTCTTTCAATATTCGTAAGGGTTGTTATTCCATTCTTTATTATTCTGTTGGAATAACCTGTCTGTGCAGTCTATCGCATGCCTGGTGAATTCTGTTGTTATTCCATTCTTTATTATTTTGTTGGAATAACCTGTCTGTGCGGTCTATCGCATGCCTGGAGAATTCTATTGTTATTCCATTCTTTATTATTCTATTGAAATATCCTGTCTGTGCGGATTACGCATGTCCTGGTTCCATTCTTTATTATTCTGTTGGAATATCTTGTCTGTGCGGGTTACGCATGACCTGGTTCCATTCTTTATCATTCTGTGGGAACAACCTGTCTGTGCGGATTACGCACGCCTGGTGAATTCTTCTGTTATTCCATTCTTTATTATTTTGTTGGAATAACATGTCTATGTGGATTACCGCATGCATAGTGAATGATCCTTCGTATTCATTCGTTATTAAATTGTGAAAATGATCTATCTACGTAGATTACAGCATGGCGGGTATAAATCCATTTGCGGTTTCATATATTCTATTATACTCAGTTGGTTAAAGTTTTGGCTTCTATACTCCATGAAATTAGTGGAATATCCTTGATATTTGCGCTTCATGCAGTATCTTTTCATGGAAATATTCTTCTGAGCATTCTTGAATTTTACTCCACAAAGCAGTATCATGTTGACAATTTGGACGTTTTTGATTTTAGGATAAATTAACTTATAAATCTTTAAAATTTATTCTTGAACTTGTTTTATTGAATTATTATGTCATTGTCATCATCCTCATGCTTATATTGTGAAGAAAGTCATCTTTGGCTTACGTGCATAGATGGGCTTGGTATGATTATGACCAGTGATCATTCGGTATAATCATGACCTATAATGTTATAAATGATGCGGTAAAAGACCTCAATGGCCTGTAGTGCATTGATGGACAATTTTTGGTATGATTATAACTAGGGATTATTCGGTATAGTCATGACCAATGATAATTTAATGAATATCCTTGGCCCGTAGTACAGGGATGATTCGATGATGTGGTTTATTTATTAAGCTGAGTCTCAGCGATAAAGTTGATGAAAAACTTTTTAAATCATAGAAGATAGTAGATTTTATGCTCTACTTGACTCTTCTAATGGATTGCTTATTCCGCTGCAGTTGTTGATCTAAAACTTGTTGTCTATTATATTCTATCAGTTGTTATACTGTTGAAGGCTAAGGATAATTTATCCTGCATTATCTTAGTCATAATATTTCTTACTGGGCTAGTTGTCCTCACCCTTTTCTTTCATTGATCTCTTCAGGAAATGAGAATATAACTGGGACGAGTCGGGGAACGGATTGACGGTCCAGATGGTTGTTTTAGTAGTCCTCACTAATCTATAAAATAGTGTGATAATAAATGTAATGAGGACTCCATTGAGTGTGGATATTGTCTAGATGACAATATTCTTATTAAAACTCATAGATTATGTTATGTCGTATTTTACACGACTGTTGTATAATTAAGTTATATTTGATTTATGTACAATGTATCTGATGACCCAAGATGGGTGATGTATACCTGTTTTGGGGGCGTCACACGACACGTGGCAGAACTCCTAGAATCCGGGAACCGTGTTAGGGTTATTGGGATTCCAAGAGCCTTCTTCTTGAGTCCTTCCACCCCTAGAATCCGGAAACCTTGTTAGGGTTATTAGGATTCCAAGAGTGTTCTTGAGTGTTGAGAGAGAATGTTCAGGTCATTCGATCTTCCAAGAGTCCAAGTCCTGCGTCTGAAGAGAGGCACCCTTTCCAATGGAATGGAAGGGGTATTTATAGGGTTTTCTGAAAAGTGGTCATGTGTCAGGCACATGCTTTCAGAGAAATTCCAGAAATACCCTTTAATCATCAGAGTAATGCCAAGATCATCCTGTCTTTCTAGCCACCAATCCAATCCCTCAATTCGAATACCGAATATGGTCTTACAAAAACATGCTTATTAATTGGGATTATCTTAATTTAAGGCAATATTTTAATAGTCGTTGCAAAAAGTTGTATAAAATATGCAACGAAAATAAAAATTGTTGCCAATGAATGTGGTCCATATTAGGCAACGAAATCTAGCAACAAAAAAACTTTCGTTGCCTACAATGAGGGAAATCAAGTGGTTAAAAATTTTGCAACAAATTTCTAACGAATTTTGTTTCCAAATTTTGCAACGACTTATGAATTTCATTGTAGAAAGTGAAAGCCAGACACAATCTGCAACGAAGGACAAGTTTCGTTGCTAAACATACACTTTTAGAACGACTTATAAAGTTGTTGCCTGAAAAAGCGTTGCTAAAGCCCCATTTTTAGCAACAAAAAAACTTTCGTTGCCCACGATGACAGGAAATCAAGTGGCCGAAAATTTTATTTTCTAACGTACTTTTTTCCCGCCAATGAATTAGCAACGAAATTTTGCAACGACTTATGAATTTTGTTGTAAAAAGTGAAAGCCTGACATAATCTGCAACGAAGGACAAATTTCGTTGCTAAACATATACTTTTAGCAACGACTTATAAAGTCGTTGCCCAAAAAATCGTTGCTAAAGGCCCATTTTTTTGTAATGACATCTAGATTATGACAAATCAAATTTGTAGACCAATAAGGCAGTTCCCAAAAGATGCTTCTCCGAACCTAGTTATGAGATTCGCCAAACCCATTGATTATGTTTGTGGCATCAATCTTACCAAATGGGATAACCAGCAATCTCATCACACGATCTCGCATCTCCGTTCCCGACAATTGCGGTGCATGCATATCATTGTTTATTTTCCCTTTCCTGAAGTGTTCTCTATTTATTCGAAACGGGTGATCTACCGGTAAGAACCGACGATGACAGTCAAACCAGCAAGGCTTTCGACCTTTTGATAGATTGAAAGACTTTGTATGGTCCATACAATACGGACAAGCCAACTTCCCGTGTGTACTCCATCCAGCTAACATACCATAAGCTGGGAAGTCACTTAAAGTCCACATAACCGCTACCCTAAGGTTGAAATTTATTTTCGTTGCAACATCCTAAATCTGTACTCCATCCTCCCATTATACCTTCAACTCGTCTATAAGAGGTCTCAAGTAAACATCTAAGTTCTTTCCAGGACTCTTAGGACCAGGAACCACGAGTGAAAGAAACAAGTATGACTATTTCATACACATCCAAGGAGGCAAGTTGTACGGAGTAACAATCACAGGCCAACATGAGTACGGAACAGCTGAGTGGCCAAACGGATTGAAACCATTGGTGGACAATCCAAGCCTCACATTTTTAGGTTCCAATGCAAACCCAGGATGTGCTAAGTTGAAATCTTTCTAAGCCTGTCCATCTGCGGGATGATTTAGTTCTCCATCTTTAGCTGGAGATTTCGCATGCCAACTCATATGTTCAGCTGTTCTTCAAGACATGTACAATCTTTTTAGCCGATGTGTTATTGGAAAATACCTTAGAATCTTAAATGGTATACTTGATTTTTTTGTAGTCACACCCTCTTTATTAGGCCTAAACCGATCATGACTGCAAAACGTGCATCTTGTCATCTGTTCATTTTCCTTATAAAATAACATGCAATCGTTGGGACACGCATCGATCTTTTGGTATCCAAGACCCAACTTCTTCACCATTTTCTTACAAAAGTAATAGTTACCAGGTAATTTCTCACCGTCAGGCAACATACTCTTAATGGCCTTCAAGAGCGACTCAAAACACTCATGGCTCATGTTGTGATTAGCCTTGATGTTAAGTAATGTCGCCACTGCAGACAATGTAGTGCGTTTGGTGCAACCATGCCACAATGGCTCGCTACCCTCGTCTAATAACTTAAAGAAGTCTTTGGCATCAGAATTCATAGGTTGCTCTCTACCTTGTTCCCAATCAAAATCTGGCCCTACAATATCATGAATCATTTCATTCATACGATGAGTACTATTGCCCGAATTATGTACTTCTGTGATGCCACCATCTCTTCTCTGCCCATGTGCCCACCAGCATTCTTCGTAATTTTTCATGAACCCAGAAACAAGTAAATGATAGTTTACCACGTCTCTTTCCATATAATTTATATTCTTACACTTCAAACATGGACATCATATCTGCGACTGACCATTCATACATTTCGGGTGAATATACGCATATTCCAAAAACACTTGGCAACCAGCTCTAAATTCAGTTGTAGCACCTATCTGGGCACTTGACTTTCGTCGTGCCATCCAACTACGGTCTGAATAGAGGTCCATGATTCCACGGTTTCTACTACAGACAACATTATAAATGTTAACATATGACTTGAGCATACTTGTAAGCATATGACTTGAGCATACTTGTAACCATATGACTTGAGCATACTTGTAAGCATATGATTAACATTTAATCATACTTGTAAGCATATGACTTGAGCAACATATGATTAACATATTGCGCCCATACTTGTAAGCATATGACTTAAGCATACTTGTAACCATATGACTTGAGTATACTAGCTACTAAGCATATAACTTGAGCATACTTGTAAGCAAATGATTAGCTCGTTAATATTATAAATGTTTGCGACTACCTGACCAACAAAAAAATTTCGCCAGAGTCTCCCCTATAATATGGACTAGCCACATGCACGACGTCATGTATATATTGTCATTTCTAGGCACCCAAGACACAAACCAAGAGAAATATACAAATTTCCAATATAATAATGCAAATTAAAGCAGTAAAAAGTTATATACAATGGAGTTTGTAGGGAAAAATTGCAAATTTAGAGTTTGTTTGATAGGTGTGTAGGAAAATTTTATAATTTTACTTGTTTAAGTGGCCAACTAGATTATATATATATTTGTACTTTTCATTTTCTTTCTATTCTAAGCTAAGTCATACTTATGGCTCATATTGCCTCATGTTGTACTTTCATAGTAGATTATTGCCTCATATTCTTGGCCCATATCTGAACACAACAAAAACTCTTCTACATAGGATATTTGGGAAAGAAGAAGTGTGTCATTCATGTTAGAAACTGGTACTCTCTTAGTTGTCTCCATAACCATCTGCATATAGAGCTAGGTTAGGTTGATTTACAAGCTACACATTCATATCAGTGTTGCCCAAACTAATTAGTTCAAGTTATACCCTATGTAGATATGAATTGCATCTTTACCATTACTTTGACGTTGACTTTGAAATTGAAATTTATTTGTTCACTTCCCCATAAAAAATACATGAAGGATTTTCCTATAAACAAATTTTATTTATACCCTATGTAAATACTACCAAATTTATATAACCTATTTATACCCTATTTATAACAAACATTGGAGAAGAGGGTATTGTTTAAAAAAAATAGATATAAGCTAAAAAGGAGTTTTGCCGACACTCTTTTAAGTTTATAAGGTTGAAGCCAATTTAAGTTCCTTAACAATATAGTTATTTCTCAGTGATGACATGCATAGTGTAACATGTTTACTGTATTATGCCTTTTGAAGACTACAACTTTGTTGGTTTGTGGTGGATGTTGATTTAAATGATTTGTTGGTTTGTAGTGGATGTTGATTTGAATATAAGTTGTTCTTGCTTTTGGATAATTATATGTATACAATATCTAGCAATTGGATTTGAATAATGTTGCTTTGGAATATGGTGACAGTCTAAATTCTTCGCGAGGACCTGGAGTGTGGATTATACCCCTGATTACAACTCGGAAAACTTGTACTGTGAATATTTTCATTCTAAGGATTTCCCATTTACAGCCTTCCAAAAATTGCTCAGTAATCACCTAATTCTACCCTTGAAGCATTTTTCTACCAAGTGTCTTATCTTACCCTCCTAATTTTCTAATGGTACAGCCTGCACTTCCTAAACTAAGCTAGCGATTTAACTCAACAAACTCAAATTACTAAGAATGTTTGAAAACAAAAATCAAACTGTTTAAAAAATTAAAAAAATAATAATAAAGCAAATATCTACCCCTTGAGGCCTGGTACTGGTAGTTACCTACCACAATTCAACCCATAAAGATAAAATAAATAAATAAATTGCATTTGCAGAAGTTGGATGATAACCGTAAATAACTTTTTTTTTATTTTTGAAGAAAAGCATCAGAGCTTTTTGAATAGAGAAATTGAACTACAAAATTCATCAGATTAAATTCAAAATTCATCCTACCCAAACCAAGCAAGACAAGTAGAGAGAACAAAGGCATAATCAACGTCAAAAACCAAACAAGATTAAATCACAGGCCATGTGCGATAAATATGAATCTCTTACCTGTGCATGCAGCGGTGGCGTGGCGGCGGCTGTGGTGGTGGTGATGGTGGCGGCGGTTTTCCCCTCTAATCCCTCTTCTCTTTTACCCCTTCTCCCTCTTCTCCCTCTTCTTTTCTCCCTCTTTTTTTTCTTCTGTTGTGTCGAGAGTGACGAACTAATATTGGTTAATTGAAATAGATCAGCGACCGCCATCAGCAACCGCATGCGGTCGCTAATTTTTAATGATGTGGAAGTATCAGCGACCGAATGCGGTCGCTGATTGTGAGTGGTCACAAACAATTAGCGCGCCAACATTTCCTGCAAATTTTTTTGGAGGTAAAATTGAACCAGCGACTAATTAGCGACCGGGTTCGGTCGCTAACATAATCTAGCGACCAAATTCAAGGGCGGTCGCTACTGTCGATCGCTAATAATCCAATCTGCGACCGTAAATGCGGTCGCTGGTATTTTTGGTCGCTGTTAGAGCATTTTCTTGTAGTGAATACGACTTACACCTAGAATTATATAAAGATCGAAATAGAAAGAGAGAGAATACATAGATGGGTTTTTTTGATTAGTCAGAATGACAGCTTTCCAAGTTGTCACCTACTTTTAAAGTCGTCCCAAAATTTTATTTTTCACCAATTAAGTACTTGAAGGAATATTTTTTTGACATTTCCATTCTTTTACCCAATTTGAACCCTACCCATTTTGACCAAATTTTGTTCCACCCGACCTAGTTTAACCCAATCCCAATTTCACTAATTATTTTTTATAAAAAAAATTAAAAAGTTTTAAATTATTATAAAAGTAATTAATATTTTAAAAATAATATTTTATTTTAAAATATTAAAAATAATTATTATTTTAAATATTCTTAAAAATTATTATTATTTTCAGGAAAAAAATATTAGAAGCTTTTATTTTTTTATAAAATGAGTAAAGTTTCATAAAATATAGATTCACAAAAATTAAATAAGAAAATAAAACTTTATTTTCCAAAGAAATAGATTTTTTTTTATTTTTTTATGTAACACTTTATTTTTAGAAGAGAAAAAATGGTTTTTGTCTTTACCATTATTATATGTATTCTTAATATTAGAATTTTTAAAAACAAAAACTAAAAATAGAAATTAAAATACAAAAAATATTAAAAGATAAATAAAAAAATTGATTCATTTAAAAAAAGAAATTAAAAAGTTTTAAAAATAATTATTATTTTCAAGAAAAAAAATTAGAATTTTTTTTATATTTAAAAAATGAGTAAAGTTTTATAAAACATAGATTAAAAAAATAAAACAACAAAGTACAAATTTATTTTTAGTAAAAAATAAAAATATTTATTTTTTTAAAAAGTTAGTAAATTTCATAAAATATAGATTAAAAAAATAAAATTAGAAAACTTTATTTTCATTAAAAATAGAATTTTTATATTTTTTTAAACGATGTATATATTTTCATAAAAATAATAAAGAATTAAAAATTTTAAACTTTAATTTTTTGAATCTATATTTTATGAAACTTCACTCAATTTAGGAAAAAAAAGAAAAGTTTCTAATATTTTTTCCTAAAATTAATAACTCTTTTTAAAACTTTTTAAAAATTAAATTATATTTAAACATATAAAAAATAATATTTTATTTTAAAATAATAATACTAATTATTATTTTTGAAAAATAATATTTTATTTTAAAATATTAAATATAAGTATTATTTTAAAAATAATATTTTATTTAAAATGTTAAAAATAATTATTTTGTTTTAAAATATTAAAATTACTTAATATTTTAAAATATGAAAAATAATTATTATTTTAAAAATAATATTTATTTTAAAATATTTAAAATAATTATTTGGAAATAATTAATTCGTAAAATTGGGTTCGGGTCAAACTGGGCGTCTAGGTTGGGTAAAAATTTGGTCTAAATGGGTCGCGTTGTGGTCAAATTTGGTAAAAGGAACGAAAACGTCAAAAAAATATCGTTTTAAGGACCTAATTAGTGAAAAATGAATTTTAGGGAAGACTTTAAAAGTAAGTGACACAACTTGGAGGGACAAAAGTGACATTCAGTCTTTCGATTATGAAGAATGAGACGGAGAAGACGATGTGTGAGTGAAGAGAATTGGATTCTTTTGATTTTAGTTCGGAACAAATTAAAAAATAGGTTAAAATCAGTTAACTGGTTCGTGTTTGTTTATCTTTTAAGAAATATGGGTCTAAATTTAAATCAAATTAGATAATTTAAAGTAGTTATTAACCAATTCATATGGTCCAAGTTAATTTGGATTGAGCAACCAATTTGTAAGCCAAATTGCCAGGCCTATTCAAGACTATATTTTCTAGATACAATGAAAAGTTAAGCTCTTCGTATCCCATGAAATATAAAAATTATTTGTGTGTGTGTGTGTGTGTGTGTGTGTGTATATATATATATATATATATATATATATATATATATATATATATATATGCATACATGTTTGACATAGTTTGGGAACTAATGGATATGGAAAGATAACTTCTAAGTTCAAATTTATCACTATATATATAATTTTAATTTGACTCAAGAATGAACAAAAAGGGATATGTAACAAAAGGGTTATGATACAAACAAAAAAAGTGTTTTGTTAAAGTAAAATTAAGAAAACGGGTGTTATAACTCGGCTTGAGATGAATTTTGAATAAATAAATATTTTGACGTATAATAACTTATTTTGACGTAACGAAGAGATTTTCTTAAAATTTAGAATGTTTGAATTTATTTTTAAATTATAAGATTATTGGAGAAGGTAACAGGAATGTTAAAATTTAATTATGGGAAGTAAATTAATAAAAGTTAATATTATTCTGAGGAAGTTATTTTGTTGATAGAAAATATTTTATATTTAATGTTGTAGAAGACTCAGAATTAAGTATGGAAGAAAGAAATATTGAATGTGAATAATGTAGATGATGAACTATGGACGGAGACAAGTTTCCCGAACTTGTACAAATTGATTATTGTGTGCTAGTTTCCTTAAATTTTTGCAAGTTTCCTCACTTTGAGCAATTTCTTTAACTTGTAGTAAGATTGTTATTATTGCAAGTTCTAAACTTACGAAATTTTTTAATAATTGTGCAAGTTTCGGCACTACGTGCATTTGAATTTTTTTTATTAGCTAAACTTATGTTCGTTGTTATGTAATATCAAACTATTCAATATGTTGATCATGAATATTATTTTAAGAGTGAATGTCATTTGTTTCGGCTACTCTGTTGTGAAAGTAGTTAAGACTGAGGAAGAACAACCTCATAATATAAGGCCATATTTATGGAAAGTTTTTAAGTCTATGTGACTATTAACCACTTATGGAGAGTCAACAGTTTATATAACTGTAGGGACTTTTGGGCCATATAGTGTCCATCTAACTCTTTTAGTTTTGGCATAATTAAAAGATTTGACAATTTTTGTGGCTATTTACTTTTATAAAAGAGTTCAATTTCTCATGACCATGTATAGAATTAAGAGCAATTATGATTGTTGAATTATGTATGATGTGTTCATGGTCCTCATGACCATGTATAACAATCAAAGCAATTATGACTGTTGAAATCTGTATGATGAGTTCATGGTCCTCAAGACCATTCGTAAAAGTTTTCAGTTGTGTGACTGTTAAATAATTATTGTCCATTTAATGCCGACTTGGAGATTATATAGTCAGGCCATATATTGTCACGGTGAGGCTTTAGCTTGTAAGATTGTTAGGCTGCACTCTATCAAATAAATGTTCTTAAAAAATTAAGGAGTTCATGGTTTTAACGACCCCTCAGTAATAATCTAAAGAAAAAGACTATGATATTGTAGTTCTAATACTACTTATTTACTTTGTGTTGTCACACATTTCTGAAGTTTCACATGTTGAAAAGTCTCTTTAACGAGCTATTCATTTTTCCAAAGTATATTTATTCACTGTTAATTTATTATGACAAGTCACTGTGTACTACATATAGTAAGGTAACATGTTACAGGTCATATTCAGTGTTGTTACGTTGATCGCATATAGTACTATTCGACATAACTCTCTTTCCTTTAAGTCGACCATTCAAGTAACTAAAGTTGATAATCCTTACAATTTAGAAATATTAAATTATTGATTCATGTTTATTCATTAAATTGTTTCATTTCAATTTTATACTTATTGAGCATATTTGATGCTAACTCTTGCCAAACATTAACTTCATGCAGGTAGAAAATAATGATAGGACCAAAATGGTCAGATTTAAACTACAGAATGGAAGATTAAAATTATATAAAGGTTACAGGTTGGTATTAGGTTAAATGAATAAGATCTAACTTGCGATACCGCGATGAAGTATGTGATATAATGTTTAACTAGACTAGTTAAATAAAAAAAATATTGATAGATGTTGAGGATGATGATGATGAATAGTGAACGTCAAGTCTGTTGTAGCGAGTACTTAGATTTGGGGGCATTATAGTTTCCTCCTCTGCCGCCGCAGTAAACATTTCTCTCTCTTACACTCACTCTCTCTTTCTTTCCTCGCTTCTCCCTCACGTGGCTCTCAAATCTCACCTCCTTCCCGTCATCTCCCTCAATTCTGGTCCTCCGATCCTCCTCGTCCCCTTTAATAGATTAACGACGTAGCGCGCATTGGTGGTGGTGGTGGCATAACGCAACGGTGGTGCTTCTTTTCCCCTTTAACACTGGATAACATGCAAACAAAGGGGCTCCATTTTAGTAAGTTACATTTCAATTTGCCTAAGAAATAGGTTAAGTACAATATTAATTTTGTTTGCCCTAGTAATTGAATGTATATATTTCTTACGGTCCAAATTAGAAGCCAATAATGTCCTCTTTGTATTGCGTTAAAATGTTAATTAGTTTAAATTTGTTCATTATAGTTATGTTTTGCTTCTTACACAAACACATTAAGAAAGTTTGAGCACATATATGTCAAGTATATCATTTTATAAGATATAGAATAGCAACAATGAAAGTTAAGATCTTGCAAGTAAGATTTATGATAAATAAACCAATGATCAAAATAAATATAGCA
This sequence comes from Panax notoginseng, assembly GCA_016801055.1. Lineage (NCBI taxonomy): Eukaryota > Viridiplantae > Streptophyta > Magnoliopsida > Apiales > Araliaceae > Panax > Panax notoginseng. The sequence continues at coordinate 31,609,551 of CM029019.1, forward strand.
CTTTATAGTTTAGGATCAATTTGGTTTAGTGTTTATCACTCTAAAAAATATGGCTATATACGAATCAACGTTTTATACACAAAGGACAATTTTCCTTGCAAGAATGATAAGGATAATGTCAACTGCACTAAGAATAAACTGATTATTCAATCTCAAAAGAATAAATTGCCTTTATCCGAAAATTATTGGCATCAGATTTACATTCAAAAATAACTCAACGGAAGAAGAGAAACATGTATGAATTTGTAAAGTCCTCTGATACAAATGTCATCCTTCGAAAAGCTCTACAGTTACATATTTCAAGGAACTTGTAAAATCCTTGACCAGATTTATACTACATGTTGCCTTCTACCAAAAAATAAAATAAAATATTGCATTTGTCTATTTTTTTTTAATATGTGTGACCAATACAATAATATAAATAAAACTTTATTTCATAAAATGAATACGTAAAATACAATGTCCGACTAGATATCCTTCTGAATACGAAGGAATAAAGCGACAATTGAATAAATCAATAAAGAATTAAATAATATGGAGTGTAGTATGACTTCCCTTATTTGTTACAACAATCTAGTCATACTCTTGTAAAAATGATGGGCATTATGTTTTTTGTTTGTATAAGAAATTGTTTAGATACGAATTTTAGGCACAAGAAACAAGTGTTGGATTCGTGGAATTGTTAACCCAGATTTCTCAGTCATATCTAAGTCACCAGTTGAAATCCCACTAGGTAGCTCCCAATCAAAGCAATGCAACAACTGAGCCAACACAAATTGAATGTTGATCAATCCTAGCTGCATTCCAGGGCACCCTCTTCTACCTGACCCAAATGGTAAGAGCTGGAAATCACATCCTCGAAGATATATTTTGCTCCTAGTAAACCTTTCAGGAAGGAATTCTTCAACGTCTTTAGACCACACATTAGGATCTCGTCCTAGGGCCCAAGCATTTACGATTACTCGTGATTTCTTAGGTATGTAATACCCGTCGATCACAATATCCTCCCTAGACTCATGAGGACCCAATAATGGTGCAATAGGATGCAGTCTTAAACCTTCTTTAACCACCATATATAGGTATTCTAACTTTGGCAGATCAGTCTCCTCCACCATTCGATCAAGTCCTACAATGGTATTTACTTCCTCTTGACACTTTTTCATCACCCTTGGATGCCTTATGAGCTCTGCTAGTATCCATTCGATGGAGGTATATGAAGTATCGATTGCTGCTGTGATAATGTCTACCATGATAGATTTAATACCCGACCTGTCAATTGCTTTAGCTAACTCGTGATGGGTGCTTGTTGAATTTTTCATCAATGATAGCATTTCATCAACAAAGTCGGTATTTTCCTTTGGAAGTCCATTACTTGCGTTTTGTTCATGCTCATCAATAATTAGCTCCAACATTTTGTCAAGTTTCTTGCCGGCTTCCTTAAAGCTTCGAGTCAATCCCTATATAGAGGAAATATATATTGAGATGCATGTTTTGTGGTTATTAAAATGTTAAAAATATATATAAACAAAATAAACTTTCTTTAAAGCTAGAGATATATATTTATTACCTGAAGGTCAAGTGGGGCTAGGAAAGGCACAAAATCTGTAAGATTGAACTTTCCAGCCAACAGGAAGGCCTCATTCATAATACCCTTGAGATCAAACCTATCATCTTTGCTACGTCCCAAAAGCAACCTATAAGTCATGTTCTCAATAAAATCAGCCACCTTTGCACTAATATCCACCACCTCACATTTAGCGGCGGCAACCTTAAGCTCCTTCACCAATAACCCAAGCTCCTCCTTTCTCATCCCAACAAAAGAATTAATCTTTGAAGGAGCAAGAAGCTCTTGTACAACAAACTTTCTTACATTGCGCCAGTATGGACCGTCCGTGAATGTGATGCCCTTATTACCATATGCCATATATTCCGCGGCCTGAAACTTGGGGCGGTTAGCAAAATGAATGTCATGAGTCTTGAGAAAAAGCTCGGCAGCTTGAGGGGAGGACACTACAATAGTTGGGACGGAACCTAAATGCATGGACATGATAGGACCGTACTGCTTGGCTAACTGGTGGAGGGTGCGGTGGGGGAGGTTACCTAACATCGGGAGGCTACCGATAATTAAATGGGAAGCCTCGAAGACCTGGTAGTAGTACTTTACGGTGGCGTTTTGAAGTGGTGATGATCAACCAGAGTGCTCCAAGGAGAAGGAAGACAAGAGTTAATGCCCATGCAAACATTTTGTGTTTTAGGGTATCTGGTAAATGTGTTAATTTGATAACTCAAAGATTGTGTGATTTACACATACTTTAGATCTGACTTTATATAGGAAATCCCCCGAGCATAGTTTTGTACAACTTGTTGAGATATAAACTTAGATTCATGTATTAGGATATAATGTTTTGGAGTATTCTAGATTCATGTATTAGGATATTAAAGGAGTTTTAATGTGGTTCATGTACTAGTGATATGCATGTATTGGTGATATGCATGTATCCTTAGTCTGTTGCAAATTAGTGAAACTTACAGTTGTCAAGCAGCTAAATTAGTCTTTGTTGAACAAGTCTAGTTTGTTTAAGTATTCCACTTATTTAAGTCTTCCTTTTATTTAGGCAAATAATCTCATAAGAATGTTGGTGTTGGTTGAGACTTTTTAGGAAAACTTTTAGTATTTATAACCTTTGTAATCTTTAGTTTTGCTTCAGTTCTTCATTTTGAGTAATAAAACTCAGTTTTAGCATATCTCTGTTTTCCTTGGTCATCTCTGTTTTTCTTTGGTTGCTTCCAATTTATATATTTAATTCATGGTATCAGAGCTTGGTCGTCTACTAGGTGTTTGATTTTATTACTCAGTGAAGATGAATGGTGGAAGCAACGTTTCTATAGATAAGCTTGTTGGTAATAACTATAATTACTGGAAGTTATGCATGGAAGCTTATTTACAAGGGCAGAACTTGTGGGATCTTATCTCTGGTGATGATGATGTAATTCCAGAAGATACACCCCAAAATGTTAACTTACGGCGAAAGTGGAAGATTAAGTGTGGAAAAGCCTTGTTTGCCTTACGAACTTCGATCAGCCAAGACTACATCGCACATGTTTGTGATGTCTCGTCGCCAAAACAAGTGTGGGAAACACTTAAATGGTTGTTCACGCAAAAGAATACAATGCGGTTGCAGTTCTTGGAGAATGAACTTGCTAGAATGACTCAAGGTACTTTTTCAATTCCAGAATAGTTTTTGACAGTCAAAACCTTGTGTGCTGAAATTTTAGAACTAGATACGGAGGAACCCTGAGTGATGCTCGCTTGTATCGTTATCTCATCCGTGGACTACGAAAAGAGTTTATGCCCTTTATTTTTTCTATACAAGGGTGGACAACACAACCTTTAATTATTGATTTAGAGAATCTTCTTTCTAATCAAGAAGCCTTGGTGAAACAAATGACCAGCAATGATAAGCAATCTCTCTGTCAAGTGGAGGATGCTCTGTACACGAAGGACCAAAGGAATAAGAACTTCTCCAAGCAAGGTTCTGACGACACCGAGCAGTTCAACAGTGAAGGGAAATTCAGTGGAAATTCAAAAAGATGTTTTCGGTGTGGACAGTTGGGGCACATGAAGCGTGATTATCATGTAAGAGTTGTGTGTAATAGATGCGAAAGACCTGGCCATATTAAAGCCAACTGTCGTGTCAAACTTATGGTAGCAGGTGCAAATGTTGCTCATGAAAAAGATGAGTCTTAACAATCCAAATGGGAGCATTGCTTGTCTATTACAGCCGATCAATCAACTATTGTGACCTCTGTACAGACAGATGTTAATACCTCCGTAGACTACAACAACGAATAGATTGTTGACTCTGGTTGCTCTTATCATGCAATGGGAAATGACTCTTTATTGTCGGACGTTCGTCCACATTTTGGGAAGAAAACCATTGTGACAGCTGATAATTCCTTATATCCTGTTGAGAAAGAAGGACATTTTGAGGTAGATATTTCTAATAATAGAGGAGTTTCTCTCAAAGATATTTATCATGTACCAGGCCTGAAAAAGAATCTTGCCTCAGTTTCTCAAATAACCGACGCTGGGAGGTATGTTCTCTTTGGTCCTGAAAATGTCCAAATTCGTTCTAATATAAAGCATATAGAAGCTGATGTTTTATTTACTGGGAGAAGGAAAGAATCATTATATGTTTTGTCTGCAAGTGATGCATATGTTGAAAAAACATGTAAGAATGAAAGTGCAACGCTTTGGCACAATCGGTTAGGCCATATTGGGTATTAATTGCTGTAGAAAATCTCCACAAAAAAGCTTCTTGATGGAGTTCCTCTTTTTAATGAGATTCACCATAATGTGGTTTGTCCTGGGTGACAATATGGAAAATCACATCGCCTTCCTTTTCCGAATTCAAAGAATAGAGCTTCCGCTGCGTTACAACTAGTTCATTCAGATTTGATGGGGCCGATAAAAACATCCAGTTACTCAGGTTTTCGCTATGTAATGGTTCTTGTGGATGACTTTTCTCGGTTCACTTGGGTGTACTTCTTGGAAAACAAAAGTGAGGCTTTCTCTATTTTTGTTCAGTTCAAGGAACATGTAGAGAAAGAATTCGGGCTGTAAATTAAGTGTCTACGCACCGACAATGGAGGAGAATACATGTCTGATCAATTCCTAAATTACTGCAGAGAACATGGTGTTCAACGTCAAATGACTTACCCGGAAACTCCACAGCAAAATGGAGTTGCTGAGCGCAAGTTGGCACATCTTACATCTATGTGTTTGTCATGGTTGCATTCAAAGAACCTTCCAAGAGAGCTGTGGGCAGCAGCTGTTCAAACAGCTTGTCATGTCATAAATTGTTTACCTTCATGGCCAGGGACAGAACCATCTCCTTTTGAAGCACTATACCATCACAAACCAAATGTGAGTTATTTTCGAGTTTTTAGTTCAGTTTGTTATGTCCATGTCTCAAAAACTAACCGGACTAAACTGGACCCAAGGGTAAGGCGCTGTATTTTTGTTGGTTATGACACTCACAGGAAAGGATGGAAATGTATGGATCCAGAAACAAAGAAAGTTGATGTTTCCCGTGACGTGGTGTTTGATGAAGTTTTATCACTTCAAATTGACACCGATAGAGGCACAATTGATCTTTCACCCTTCCCTAATGGTGCATCTATGGAAAGGGGGAGTAATATTACTCATACTGAATAAAATATTCAGCAAGAGGAGACTACGGGGACGGTGCTTCGGAGGACCACCAGACAAAGAAGGCAACCTGATTATTTAGATGATTATGACTGCTCTGTTGTGTCCTGTTTTTTTACAGGAGGGCTATGTAAAGATGAGCCTACATCTTACAATAAAGCAAAGGGTATTTCTGAATGGGAAGAAGCGATGCAGGAGGAAATATCAACATTAAACAAGAACTGCACATGGGAGCTTGTTCCGAAACCAAAGAATGTTGCACCAGTTACTTGCAAATGGGTTTACAAATTGAAGAAGAAGGCCGATGGAACTATTGACAGGTACAAGGCTCGTCTTGTTGCTCGTGGTTTTTCACAACAATACGGTCTCGATTACGAGGAGACTTTTAGTCCTGTTGCTAAAATGGTAACAATTCGAACAATTATTTCGTTAGCTGCTTACAAAGGTTGGAAATTGTGGCAATTAGATGTAAAGAACGCATTTCTTTATGGGGAGTTAGATCGTGATATCTTTATGGAGCAGCCACATGGATTTATATCTAAAGAGTTCCCTAATCATGTGTGTCGACTCAAGAAGGCCTCATATGACCTCAAGCAAGCACCACATGCATGGTATGGTAAAATTGCTCAATATCTTGATTTTTGTGGTTTCAAGTCTTCAAATGCAGATTCAAGTTTATTTGTTAAGAAAACGTCCTCAGTATGCACAATGCTTCTTCTCTATATGGATGACATGATTATCACGGGTGAAAACGAGGCTGAAATAACTAGTCTTCAAGATGCTTTGTCTCTTCGCTTTGAAATGAAGAGTTTGGGTGAAGCTAGCTGTTTTCTTGGACTGGAGGTTAAAAAGTCAGATGGATATTTTGTCTCTCAAACCAGATATGCAACAAGGTTGCTAGACCGTTTTCGTATGGGGGAGTCAAAGATAATGGCTACTCCTATGGACTCTTGCTTGAAGTTAGTCAAAGATGAAGGAAGATTTTTGGAAGATGCAACATTCTTCCGACAGATTGTTGGCAGCTTATTCTATATAACTATCACAAGACCTGACATTTCTTTCTCTATGGGAGTCGTTTCTCAGTTTATGGACAAACCATGTGAATGTCACTTAAATGCAGCCAAGAGGATTCTTCGCTACATAAAAGGCACTCTGAATTTTGGGTTAGTTTATCAGCAGCATACACCATTCATGTTGACTGGTTTTGTAGATGCAGATTGGGCTGGTGATGTAAATGATAGGTGCTCCACAACAGGGTATTGTTTTAATATGGGATCATCAACAATTTCGTGGTGCAGCAAGAAGCAATCTACTGTTGCTCTTTCCAGTTGTGAAGCCGAGTATGTTGCAGCTTCTATGGCCACTCAAGAGTATATTTGGCTTAAGAGACTTATTCAAGAAATGTTTTCTGTCTTGGACCATCCAATTCATATTCATTGTGACAGTGAAAGTGCAATCAAGCTTGCTGGAAATCCAGTGTTCCATGCCCGCACAAAACACATTGAAACACATTATCATTTTGTTCAAGAGATGGTTTTGACTCAGGATATTCAGCTGCAGAAAATTCGAACCGATGATCAAATTGCTGATATATTTACCAAAGCACTTGGCAAAACAAAGTTTGAAGTATTTCGAGGTGCTCTTGGTATTGTTGACAGTAAGTTTGCACTAAGGGGGAGTGTTGCAAATTAGTGAAACTTACAGTTGTCAAGCAGCTGAATTAGTCTTTGTTGAATAAGTCTAGTTTGTTTAAGTATTCCATTTATTTAAGTCTTCCTTTTATTTAGGCAAATAATCTCATAGGAACGTTGGTGTTGGTTGAGATTTTTTAGGAAAACTTTTAGTATTTATAACCTTTGTAATCTTTAGTTTTGCTTCAGTTCTTCATTTTAAGTAATAAAACTCAGTTTTAGCATATCTCTATTTTCCTTGGTCATCTCTGTTTTTCTTTGGTTGCTTCCAATTTCTATATTTATTTCATAGTCCTATACATACCTATGTAAGTATTTGAGTCTTGTAAGAGAGAGCAGTGAGCAAAAGTGAATTAAAATTATAATTCAAGTCTCTTCATATATTACAACAAATTGGTATCAGAGCTATTTATTTTGTGATCCTGGAGATGGATAATTCTAGTTTCCATTTCAATTCCCTCGCCTTACAAAAGAAAATTATGAGAATTGTTGCATTCGTATGAAGGCTTTGCTTGGTTCCCAAGATGTGTGGGAGATCGTGGATAAAGGTTATGACGAGCCTAGTGAGGAAGCTACGTTGACTCTTGCTCAAAAGGAGAATCTGCAAAAGATGCGGAAGAAAGATCAACAAGCTCTCACTCTCATTCATCAATGTTTGGATGAAGTCATGTTTGAAAGAGTTGCTAATGCAACCACCGCCAAGCAAGCATGGGAGATATTACTAAACTCCAATCAAGGGGTTGATAAAGTTAAGAAAGTGCGCCTTCAATTGTTACGAGGAGAATTTGAAGGTTTACGAATGCAAGAATCCGAATCTGTTGCGGATTTCTTTTCGAGGGTGTTGGCCATAATCAATCAAATGAAGCGATATGGAGAAAAAATGGAGGAAGTCCGGGTCATTGAGAAGATTTTTCGCTCGTTGCTTCCAAAGTTCGATTATGTCGTCGTAGCCATTGAGGAGTCCAAAAATTTAGAGACTATGACGGTTGATCAACTCATGGGTTCTCTACAAGCCCATGAAGAAAGAAGTAACAAGGAACTAAGTTTAAGAGGGAGTGTTGAGAATTAAACTTAGATTCATGTATTAGGATATAATGTTTTGGAGTATTCTAGATTGATGTATTGGGATATTAAAGGAGTTTTAATGTGGTTCATGTATTGGTGATATGCATGTATCCTTAGTCCTATAAATACCTATGTAAGTATTTGAGTCTTGTAAGAGAGAGCAGTGAGCAAAAGTGAATTAAAATTATAATTCAAGTCTCTTCATATATTACAACACAACTACCATATGAAGTTACCCCGTGCTCACAAACTTAGAACGTTCCCGTATAATATTTTATCTTCTTGGACATGTGGTAATTAGAGAATGTTCCTGAGTTAGAACTCTTCCGTACATCATGAGTTCTTTTTTATTTATTTATATGATAAGCCTAAGTGTGAAGAGTCAATGGAGGCCATGCATGTAGCGTCTGATATTGACCGCTTGTACGTACCCTCTAAACTTAGTTATTCATCACCCACCTACCACAGATTTTACATCAATAATCAATAACTATATATAATAAGGCATTAATAGATTTTATGAAATAATTTTATGAGTTTTTTAGTCGATCACGAGTCAATATATATCGAGTCAATTATTCATGGCTGGGGCCCGTCGGAAGAATCAAGGATCGAGGCGTCCAAACCAGCATCAACAAGCTTCGCTCGGGCCTTCTCCCGATAAGCTTCAACACCCTCGGCAAACTGGGTCATAATCTTATCGGTCAGGGCAGGCGATTCTTCGTATTCCCTGATGGCAGCCTGTTTGATGATGGCCTGTTCGGCCATCAAAGTGTTGTTCGCGTGGATCAAATTACTCAGCTGAGCGTGGACCCCCGCGAACTTTCCTTCGATGACCTGAAGGTTTCCCACCAAGGTCCTATTCTCTTCGACCAGAAGTTCCTTATCCTGCACCAGCTTTTTGGCATGATCGTTGAGACCGATGAACTCATGTTGAAGTAGGGTATTTTGTTCTTCGAGTTCGCCAATCCGGCGATTAGCCTGGGATACTTTATTACGGGTATCCGCATGGAGATCCCGCTCCCTCTTCAGCTCCGAATCCCGACCCGATAATTCGGCCTGGAGAAGCTCCACGTCGGTTCTTAGCTGGACCTCTCTCTTGGTAGATCGGGCAAGGGGAGCGATAGCTCGAGCAAGGATGGCGTTGGCCTAAATACATAGGCGAATTGGTCAGACAACAAAAAAAATAAAAAATGAATGAAGACATATATACAAATGAGGATAAATACCTGAGTCTGGGCTTGGAGATAGGTAACCAGAAAATCCTCTGACGAAAAGTTCTTGAACCGTTCATCATCACCGGAAAGCTTGAATTGATCAAGCAAGTGGAAAGGGAATTTGTCAGCTGGGCTCTTCGGCCAGCAGGTGGTTGGGGATCCTCCGGAAGAGCTAGCCTTGGACTTCGGGGAAGAAGCATTGATCGGGGCAACGACCTCCTCGGCATGGGAGGGCCCCTCGACCAACCGCGGCTTCTTCGAAGCGGGCTCCAGAAGCTGATCTTCGGTACCCTCCGAATCTTCGGCCACTGTCACTATGATCGGAGGTGGAGGAGTTGATTTCAGAGCAGGCTTCGGCGGGAGCGCGACGATGGCCTTGGGGGGAGCTCGAACAGAAGGTCTTTTCTTCGACTTCTTTAGCAAAGCCATCTTGTCGGCCCCCTTCATCTGCAACACACTTTTCGTGGAAGCATCAGCCTTGGAAGGTTCGGGAAGAGGGCCGGTTGACGAACCGACAGACATTTCGGCAATTAGAACAGCCTCGTCTGAAGGAGAGTCGTCGGCGGCTGGGAGATGGATTGGCTCGACAAGGATCGGCAGTGGGGACAGGGCCTCTTCAGTATTGTTTGGCTTGAAGATGGTCACTACAACATAAAATAAAAGGATCATTATGAAAATCGAAGCAAAAGATCGGGTGAATAAGAAAACAAGGTCGGATAGATTAACTTACAGCCGTGTTCGTAGAGCCAGGATTCGTTGGACACGATTCCTAGACCCCAATTAGTCTGCCTCAGAAGGGCGTAAAACTTCTTGAAGGCTGCCGAACGACTCTTCGGAAATTTGTTGACCTTCATGGGGACATCTTCGGGACCGGCCCAGTTGGGGAGAAGGTTAAGATCGGTTCCCCTCATGAAGAACCATTGTGAATGCCACCCCTTGTTGCTGGATGGGGTCTTCACGAAGGTGTCCCGTCCAGGAACACGGTTCAGATGGCGAAGGCCGGGCTCCTTTGACCGACCCACCGAGAACAGGACGAAGAAGAAATCCAGCCCGGGGGTGATGCCAGCCTCCTGGCAGAGGGCGATGAAGCTGATCAGCTGGATATAGGAGTTGGGAGCCAACTGGGAGAACCCGATCCCTACCAGGCAGAGGAAAGAGGAGATGAATTCGTGGAGGGGGAACCGAACCCCGTACCTTAGGGCATACAGATGGACGGCTACCCATTCGCCCTCGGGTCGGTGGTACATCCTCTCGCTGGCCTCGGGAACCCGAAGCTTGTATTCTTTGGGGATGTTGAATAAAGTTTGGATGTCCGACAGTTGAGAGTAGGTGATGGAAGATTTGGTGTTGATGACAGCGTAGTCGGTTTCCGAAGCGTAGAATTGGCGAATTCTGGTTTCGGCGTTCTCCACGGAGAGTTCGACCGGAGTAGCCTCCAGCTCGATTTGGAGAAGGTCACCGGAGTTAAGAGTGGGAGTGCCGGCTGCTATGGTTGGTAGAGGACGAGGATCGCTGGAATCAGCCATTTATGGTGGGAAGAAGGGAAGAGAGGTACAAGACAAGAGCTTGGTGGAGAAATGGCACGGACTGAAGAAATCTGGAAAAATGAGTGTCTCGCCGGAAATCGCTCTTGCCGGAAAAGTTCGACAGAGATTCAAAATATTAAAGGCTCGAAAAAGTGACGCTGCTGAATGTTGGGGGGCTTATATAGCCCGTCTGGCACGGCTTCCAAAGGCGGCTATTTATGGCAGGTGGGCCCAGTTATGAGAAAACGTGTACTAGCTCGCGGACCGAGGAGAAACCGTTTGGGTTCCCGAGACAACTCATCATTATGGCGTGACTATCCGAATTCATGTCCTTTCAAGTCTCGTGTCATAAATATCTTATAACAAGAGACTGGGGGGCAATGTTCGGGAGTGTTTTCCCGACCCTCTTTTGTTCTGAAGGCTTGGGTCGGGTCAAAGGAGGTCGGGCTCGTATGTTCAGAGATGTGAGATCGGGGTCGGTTACCCGATCCCAATAGGCTGGGGCCCGTGGTCATCGTGAGGGTTGAGTTCGGGTATGTTGGGTTTGGCTATTGGTTTGGGCCTGAGCGTATGAGCAGTCCACATGCAGAGTTGGTGCGACAAGGAGTTTACATGATTAAGGGCATCAACCCTAATCCTACGTCAACAAGGTAACTCTGGATGTAGTGATGGAAAGGGATTCCACTTGCACTTTTTAAGGAGATTGTGTTGGACCCAAATATGGTAGCTAACATATTTAGGAGTCCTACTCTAATCCAAAGAAGAGGATACCAATGTGGTGGGAGCTCTATAAATACAAGGCCAAGGTTACAATTAACGGGTAATATCTACTTTGAGCACTAAACATATAAACCTCCATTGTTAAACCTTGTGAACGGCCTGTGCTTATTCTCACACCGGAGCTATCCCCCGGCGGTACGGCCGTCAAGCTTCTGTGTGATCTGTTATTGTGCAGGATTCAGCGCGTGGATTTTGTGATTGGACGCGCGGACGAAACTTGGCGTTAACAGGAAATAAAAAAATTTGGTTTGTTTATGGATTATAAAATATGATTATGGTAAGAACTAAAAACATACAACTTGTTTTTAATAAGTTGAATCAGTTGCAACCAAATGATTACGTGTCCAATATAGGTCAATTCATTTTTTAAATTTAAAACTTACGTACTATTATTATGATCAAATGAAGTAAATTATTTAATATATTAGTTTTTTATATTCGTTCAATTTCTCTTTCTAATTTTTTTGAACATATTTTCTCTTTCTAAAAAATTTTCAGACTCCAGGACTAAAGTTGTAAACGAACCGAGTCAATCCGAGTATTGAGTTGCTTAGATTTGGTTCACAAAATTTATTGAGTATAAAATAAGGTTTGATTGAGGCTCATTTAGCTACTGAGTCGAGCACGATTCCGAATCGAGCCCGAACAGTTTGAACTTTTCAAACGAATATGATCCGAGTATCAATAGAAAATTACAATTTAAGGAGGTTCGGTTAATTTATCGAACTTTAAAATATGCTCATATTTGACTCATTTATATTTCGAATCGAGCTCAAATCGAACTTTTAGTCGAGCGAATACGAATCGAGCCCGAACTGTTTGCTCATTTTACCGCCTTATCCAGGACTATGTGATGCGATCACTTGGTTATATTTCTTAGTTATTAACTTATTACATATGTCTTTTGCTAAAAAAAATAAATAAATAAATTGACAAAACTGAAAGAGCTATTAAGCCAGAAAAAATGAACATGAAGCTACCTACAACTCGAATTTTATGTTATTTTTTCCCAAATCTAAAAGATATGAAAAGGAAAGACAATAGGAAATATAAAAAACATATAAAAATAAATATAAAATATAAAAGAAATTCTTGTACCAAATTGAAAACAAAGCTAAAATGACAAGAATAGGAACTGAGAAGGTTATAAAAAAAGTAGTGGAATAATAACACATGATCAGAGGGTAGCAAAAAAAATTCCCAAGGCTTTTTGGCAGACAACTCATAATGCGACTTACACCTAGAATTATATAGAGATCGAAATAGAAAGAGAGAGAATACATAGATGGGTTTTTTTGATTAGTCAGAATGACAGCTTTTCAAGTTGTCACTTACTTTTAAAGTCGTCCCTAAAGTTTATTTTTGACCAATTAAGTACTTAAAGGAACATTTTTTTTACATTTCCGTTCTTTTACCCGATTTGAACCCTACCTATTTTGACCAAATTTGGTTCCACCCGACCTAGTTTAACCCAATCTCAATTTCAATTTCACCAATTATTTTTTATAAAAAAAACTAAAAAGTTTTAAATTATTATAAAAGTAATTAATATTTTAAAAATAATATTTTATTTTAAAATATTAAAAATAATTATTATTTCAGGAAAAAATATTAGAAGCTTTTATTTTTTCATAAAATGAGTAAAGTTTCAAAAAATATAGATACAAAAAAATTAAATAAGAAAATAAAGCTTTATTTTCCAAAGAAATAGAATTTTTTTTTCATTTTTTTATGTAACACTTTATTTTTAGAAGAAACAAAATGGTTTTTGTCTTTACCACTATTATATATATTTTTATATTAGAATTTTTAAAAACAAAAACTAAAAATAGGAATTAAAAAACAAAAAACATTAAAAGATAAATAAAAAAACTGATTCATTTAAAAAAAAGAAATTAAAAAGTTTCAAAAATAATTATTATTTTCAAGAAAAAAATTAGAAATTTTTTTATATTTAAAAAATGAGTAAAGTTTTATAAAATATAGATTAAAAAAAAACAACAGGAGCTATTGAAACTAGTCTTGCCCATGGACCAGTTTATTTTAATATTTAAAGTTTTATAAAATATAGATTAAAAAAAATAAAATTAGAAAACTTTATTTTCATAAACGATGTGTATATTTTCATAAAAATAATAAAGAATTAAAATTTTTAAACTTTAATTTTTTGAATCTATATTTTATGAAACTTCACTCAATTTAGGAAAAAATAAAAGTTTCTAATATTTTTTTCTAAAATTAATAACTATTTTTAAAACTTTTTAAAAATTAAATTATATTTAAAAATATTAAAAATAATATTTTATTTTAAAATAATAAAATTAATTATTATTTTTGAAAAATAATATTTTATTTTAAAATATTAAATATAAGTATTATTTTAAAAATAATATTTTATTTAAAATGTTAAAAATAATTATTTTATTTTAAAATATTAAAATTAATTAATATTTTAAAATATGAAAAATAATTATTATTTTAAAAATAATATTTATTTTAAATTATTTAAAATAATTATTTAAAAATAATTAATTCATAAAATTGGGTTCGGGTCAAACTGGGCGTCTAGGTTGGGTAAAAAATTGGTCTAAATGGGTCGCGTTGTGGTCAAATTTGGTAAAAAGAACGAAAACGTCAAAAAATATCGTTTTAAGGACCTAATTAGCTAAAAATGAATTTTAAGGAAGACTTTAAAAGTAAGTGACACAACTTGGAGGGACAAAAGTGACATTCAGTCTTTCGATTATGAAGAAGGAGACGGAGAAGACGATGTGTGAGAGAAGAGAATTGGATTCTTTTGATTTTAGTTCGGAACAAATTAAAAAATAGGTTGAAATCAGTTAACTGATTCGTGTTTGTTTATCTTTTAAGAAATATGGGTCTAAATTTAAATCAAATTAGATAATTTAAAGTAGTTATAACCAATTCATATGGTCCAAGTTAATTTGGATTGAGCTACCAATTTGTAAGTCAAATTGTCAAGCCTATTCAAGACTATATTTTCTAGATATAATGAAAAAATTAAGCTCTTCGTATCCCATGAAATATAAAAAATATTTGTGTGTGTGTGTCTATATATATATATATATATGTGTGTGTGTGTGTGTGTGTGTGTGTGTGTGTGCATACATGTTTGACATAGTTTGGGAACTAATGGATATGGAAAGATAACTTCTAAGTTCAAATTTATCACTATATATATAATTTTAATTTGACTCAAGAATGAACAAAAAGGGATAAGTAACAAAAGGGTTATGATACAAACAAAAAAAGTGTAAAAAGGGTGTTATAACTCGGCTTGAGATGAATTTTGAATAAATAAATATTTTGACGTATAATAACTTATTTTGACGTAACGAAGAGATTTTCTTAAAATTTAGAATGTTTGAATTTATTTTTGAATTATAAGATTATTGGAGAAGTTAACAGGAATGTTAAAATATAATTATGGGAAGTAAATTAATAAAAGTTAATATTATTCTGAGGAAGTTATTTTGTTGACAGAAAATATTTTATATTTAATGTTGTAGAAGACTCAGAATTGAGTATGGAAGAAAGAAATATTGAATGTGAATAATATAGATGATGAACTATGGACGGAGACAAGTTTCCCGAACTTGTACAAATTGATTATTGTGTGCTTAGTTTCCCTAAATTTTTGCAAGTTTCCTCACTTTGAGCAATTTCTTTAACTTGTAGTAAGATTGTTATTATTGCAAGTTCTAAACTTACGAAATTTTTTAATAATTGTGCAAGTTTCGGCACTACATGCATTTGAATTTTTTTTATTAGCTAAACTTATGTTCGTTGTTATGTAATATCAAACTATTCAATATGTTGATCATGAATATTATTTTAAGAGTGAATGTCATTTGTTTCGGCTACTCTGTTGTGAAAGTAGTTAAGACTGAGGAAGAACAACCTCATAATATAAGGCCATATTTATGGAAAGTTTTTAAGTCTATGCGACTATTAACCACTTATGGAGAGTCAACAGTTTATATAACTGTAGGGACTTTTGGGCCATATAGTGTCCACTTAACTCTTTTAGTTTTGGCATAATTAAAAGATTTGACAATTTTTGTGGTTATTAACTTTTATAAAAGATTTCAATTTCTCATGACCATGTATAGAATTAAGAGCAATTATGACTGTTGAATTATGTATGATGTGTTCATGGTCCTCATGACCATGTATAACAATCAAAGCAATTATGATTATTGAAATCTGTATGATGAGTTCATAGTCCTCAAGACCATTGATAAAAGTTTTCACTTGTGTGACTGTTAAATAATTATTGTCCATATAATGCCAACTTGGAGATTATATTGCCAGGCCATATATTGTCATGGTGAGGCTTTAGCTTGTAAGATTGTTAGGCTGCACTCTAAAGAAACAGACTATGATATTGAAGTTCCAATACTACTTATTTACTTTGTGTTGTCACACATTTCTGAAGTTTCACATGTTGAAAAGTCACTTTAACGAGCTATTCATTTTTCCAAAGTATATTTATTCACTGTTAATTTATTATGACAAGTCACTGTGTACTACATATAGTAAGGTAACATGTTACAGGTCATATTCAATGTTGTTACGTTGATCACATATAGTACTATTCGACATAACTCTCTTTCCTTTAAGTCGACCATTCAAGTAACTAAAGTTGATAATCCTTACAATTTAGAAATATTAAATTATTGATTCATGTTTATTCATTAAATTGTTTCATTTTAATTTTATACTTATTGAGCATATTTGATGCTAACTCTTGCCAAACATTAACTTCATGCAGGCCGAAAATAATGATAGGACCAAAAATGGTCAGATTTAAACTACAGAATGGAAGATTAAAATTATATAAAGGTTACAGGTTAGTATTAGGTTAAGATTGTAATATAATGTTTAAATAGACTAGTTAAATAAAAAAAATATTGATAGATGTTGAGGATGATGATGATGAATAGTGAACGTTAAGTCTGTTGTAGTGAGTACTCAAATTTGGGGGCATTATAGTTTCCTCCTCTGCCGCCGCAGTAAACATTTCTCTCTCTCTCTCTCTCTCTCTCTCTCTCTCTCTCCTCGCTTCTCCCTCACGTGGCTCTCAAATCTCACCTCCTTCCCGTCGTCTCCCTCAATTCCGGTCCTTCGATCCTCCTCATCCCCTTTAACAGATCAACGACGTAGCGCGCATTGGTGGTGGTGGTGGTATAACGCAGCGGTGGTGCTTCTTTTCCCCTTTAACACTGGATAAGATCTATTTTATTTTATTTTATTTTATTTTCCATTCCCACTTAAATAACAACCAAAAATTAAATGCTTCATTTTATTTTCTCTAATGAACAGTACTGTGGTGGTAGGGGGGGGTGACACTGCAAATAACATGCAAACAAAGGGGCTCCATTTTAGTAAGTTACATTTCAATTTGCCTAAGAAATAGGTTAAGTACAATATTAATTTTGTTTGCCCTAATAATTGAATGTATATATTTCATACGGTCCAAATTAGAAGCCAATAATGTCCTCTTTGTATTGCGTTAAAATGTTAATTAGTTTAAATTTGTTATTTATAGTTATGTTTTGCTTCTTACACAAACACATTAACAAAGTTTGAGCACATATATGTCAAGTATATCATTTTATAAGATATAGAATAGCAACAATGAAAGTTAAGATCTTGCAAGTAAGATTTATGATAAATAAACCAATGATCAAAATAAATATAGCACTTTATAGTTTCGGATCAATATGGTTTAGTGCTTATCACTCTCAAAGATTTGGCTATATATGAATCAATGTTTTATACACAAAGGACAATTTTCCTTGTAAGAATGATAAGGATAATGCCGACTGCACTAAGAATAAATTGATTATTCAATCTCAAAAGAATAAATTGCCTTTATGCAAAAATTATTGGCATCAAATTTACATTCAAAAATAACTCAACGGAAGAAGAGAAACATGTATGAATTTGTAAAGTCCTCTGATACAAATGTCATCCTTTGAAAAGTTCTATATTCACATATTTCAAGGAAATTGTAAAATCCTTGACCAGATTTATACTACTTGTTGCCTTCTACCAAAAAATAAAATAAAATATTGCATTTGTCTATTTTTTTCAATGTTTGTGACCAATACAATAATATAAATAAAACTTTATTTCATAAAATGAATACGTAAAATACAATGTCCGACTAGATATCCTTCTGAATACGAAGGAATAAAGCGGGAATTGAATAAATTAATAAAAAATTAAATAATATGGAGTGTCAATATGACTTCCCTTATTTGTTACAACAATCTAGTCATACTCTTGTAAAAATGATGGGCATTGTGTTTTTTGTTTGTATAAGAACTTGTTTATATACAGATTTTAGGCACAAGAAGCAAGTGTTGGATTCGTGAAATTGTTAACCCAGATTTCTCAGTCATATCCAAGTCACCAGTTGAAATCCCACTCGGTAGCTCCCAATCAAAGCAATGCAACAACTAAGCCAACACAAATTGAATGTTGATCAATCCTAGCTGCATTCCAGGGCACCCTCTTCAACCTGACCCAAATGGTAAGAGCTGGAAACCACGTCCTCGAAGATCTATTTTGCTCCTAGTAAACCCCTCAGGAAGGAATTCTTCAACGTCTTTAGACCACACACTAGGATCTCGTCCTAGGGCCCAAGCATTTACGATTACTCGTGATTTCTTAGGTATGTAATACCCGTCAATCACAACATCCACCCTAGACTCATGAGGACCCAATAATGGTGCAATTGGATGCAGTCTTAAACCTTCTTTAACCACCATATATAGGTATTCTAACTTTGGCAGATCAGTCTCCTCCACCATTCGATCAAGTCCTACAATGGTATTTACTTCCTCTTGACACTTTTTCATCACCCTTGGATGCCTTATGAGTTCTGCTAGTATCCATTCGATGGAGGTATATAAAGTATCGATCGCTACTGTGATAATGTCTGCCATGATAGATTTAATGTGACGCCCCCAAAATAGGTATACATCACCCATTCTGAGTCGCCAAATATATGCTACAGGAACAAATACAACTTCAGTAATACAATTGTCGTGCAGAATACGACAACACATATACTGTGAGTTTGAATACAAATATTGTCTACTAGAGAGTGTACAAACTCAAAAGGAGTCCTCATTACAATTATCACACTATTTCACATAATAGTGAGGACTACTAATGCAACCATCTGGACCGTCAATCCATTCCCCGACTAGTCCCAGCTATATTCTCATTTCCTGAAGAGAACAGTGAAAGAAAGGGTGAGCTCAACTAGCCCAGTAAGAAATATTATGACTAAGATAATGTACAACAAATTATCATTAGTCTTCAACAGGGAAAAATCTGATAAAATATAATAGACAACAAGTTTTAGATCAACAACTGCAGCGGAAAAAGCAATCCATTAGAAGAGTCAAGTAGAGCATAAAACCTACTATCTTCTATGATTTAAAAGATTTATCATCAATTTTATTGCTGAGATTCAACTTAATAAATAATCCACATCATCGAATCATCCCTGCACTACGGGCCAAAGATAATCGTGTTTTCATCAACGGTCATGATCATGCCATAAAATAATTCATCTTTGCACCCTTGGCCGAAGAGAATCCATGGTCATAATCATACCAAAAACTGTCCATCAGTGCACTACGGGCCAATGAGGACTTTTACCACATTATTTGTAACATTACGGTCATGATTATACCGAATAATCCCTGGTCATAATCATACCAAGTCCATCTATGCACTACAGGCCACAGATGACTTTCAACAGAATATAAACATGAGGATGAAGACAATGATATAATAATTCAATAAAACAAGTTCAAGGATAAATTTTAAAGATTTATAATTTAATTTATCCAGAAATCAATAACGTCCAAATTGTCAACATGATACTACTTTGTGGAGTAAAATTCAAGAATAATACTCAGTTGGTCATGTTCATCTCAACACCTGTTCATCTTTGCACTACGGGCCAAATATATTCATCAGTTAATCATTCATCTTTGCACTACAGGCCAAAGATATTCAGTAATATCATCATTTAGGACTGAGGATGATGAAAAATATCTTAAAGAAAACGAATCCAGTGAGATAAAAGAACAAATATTAGGGATTCGTATTACAGTTTATCCAAGTTCAATAATACTCCGAAATAACCAATTTCGAAGCAGAATTCAAAAATAATGATCAAAACATGGATACAATCAAAGATAGTAACCATAATAGCCATCTTGGATAAAAAGAAGAAAATTTCATTTTTCGGTGAATAGTGCCGTATTCGTGAATAGTGTCGTATACGTGAATAGTGCCGTATACGTGAAAAGTAACCCCGACACAAAAAGTTCCAAATTTGATAAAAAGTTCAAACCAATATTTCGGCATAATGATATCGAAAGAAATAATATCATTTACGGAAAAAATAACATCCCTTACCTCAGAATAACCGTAATTCTGACTGAATTTCGGATGTAGTGCTGACAGAAACTTGCACTGAATAGCAACTCTCAAAGTATCAAAATACTCACAAAATACGCTCGAGAATATAGAGAGAGAAAGAGAGAAAACTTATGAATTCTAGTGTGATTTTCAATTCTAACTTAGCCCTCTATTTATAGGAAAATGTTAGCACGCCGAAGCAGACTTGACCTGCAACCTGATGGCTTTACCTGCTACTATTTCCACCCACCACATTTGAAATAAAATTCAATACATTTCTTCACCAACCACAAGTGGGGCCCACTCAATTCTAGAATTTTCCACCAAAATTATTTATAAACCTAATTTCTGAATCAGTCATCTCTTAAAATTCATAACAAATCATACATTCATTTTTAACGGTTCAAAATTTGTGGACATATACTCAACTTATATATGAATAACATATCCAAAAATCACAACGATCCAACGGTCAGATTAAAAATTATAGCTCACGCAATAAATCTCAAGAACAGTGATTTAATTTTTAATACCTCCATTCCGACAAAAATACCTCAACATTAATTCATTCACATAAAATAAGTATATCCATCAATTATATCCACATAAAATAAATATTTCCTTATCATATAAATCAATAATTAATTATTCACAAATAATATTACAGAATCACAATTATGACAACCAAGCCGTTCCGAGGAAAGAGGGGGCTTTCCAATAAGGATTTCTCCTTACTGGCGCGTAATTAGGTGATCAAACATCTCCTTAGACAGAACTTTCTAGACATTGCCAATAATGCTATCTAATAATATTATTCAAATAATATGAATTATTGATCTGATAATGGAAAATACTGTGCAGTAACAATTATTGAAACAACAATAATATAAAATATCAACGCAATAATTATTGAATCAATAAAATAAAATATTGAACAGTAACTACTATAATAATTATTGAGTCGTGCCTTCTTACGTAAGAATCAATAATTCAAAAATACTGTACAAAATCGTGTGCTACTGTGCAACCACGCGTATTACTGTATTTTAACCACCGGGTATTCCAACAGTGTTAACGGTAACAACTACGCCATTATTTATAAAAACTCAATTTTGGTGTTATCTTCATCCGACCATTTTCCGTTATGGGGCCCACAAATAGTTGTGCCGTCGTACGAATATTTTCCGACAGAAAGAATATTCCACGACCAAACGAATATTCCCCGACAACAATGAGTATTTTATAACCACTTGTTTATTTTGTAAAATTTGCACATTTTACCCATAACCAAAATATTATATCAAATTAACACCTTATTATTCACAATAATAATTAGAGGAAATTTTATTTTATTCATTAATAAGTTGGGGTCTTACAACCTCCCCTCCTTATGAAATTTCGTCCTCGAAATTGACGTACGTACCTGATATGCCGAACAGATGGGGATACCTTGACTTCATTTAAAATTCTAACTCTTGAGGTATCTCCTTATACGTTAAATCTTCCGCTATCTCATCCGGTTCTTAATCAATAATGTGGTTCGGATCATCCATATATTTACGTAATATCGATACGAAATAAACGTTATGAACACGCGACATACTTGGCGTTTAAAACGAGTCTATAGGTCACAGTTCCTACTCGATCGAGGATTTCAAATAGACCAATAAAATCGAGAATTGAGATTTCCTCTCTTCATCGACTCTTGCTCCTAGAATAACGCCCTCTTGAACCTTCTTCTTTACATTCATCAGCTCTGAGTCTGTAGCTTGAGCGGCTTTAACTTTATCGATTTAAAGTCGGTTCTAATCGTATATTTGCTATCTTCACGTAGGTTCGTATATTCGCACTCGTAAATGCATACGATCTTCTGCTTAACGCGCCAGCTACCACATTCGCTTTTCCCACGATGGTATTAAATGGTATAATCGTAATCTTCAACAGCTCGAGCCAACGTCTTCAGCGCATAATACGTTCGTTTTAGGTGAAGAAATATTTTAAGGGTTTTATACTGGGGTCAAATTTAAATGTTGAGCGCAAGTAGGAGAAACAAAAGAATATGTAGAACCGGTATTGAATAAGGTATAAACTTTGCAAGAGTTTATGATTAACTTATCCGTGATAACTTCGTTCGGGTTCCTCGACAAACGCTCTTACTTAAACTACCGACTTTGACTTGTCTGGGACATCCTTTGGCATCACTATCCCTGCTGGACTTGACTTCACTACAGGACAAAATCGAGCTAGGTAACCTTCTCTTTCGCAATTGAAACACACTTTGGGTTGCTGCGTACAGTTTGGACAGATGTGTCCCGATCAAGCCGAGCATTGCTGAAGAAAGGGATTTTGCAGATTTTCTATCTGGAAAGTCTACGAAAGCTGCCGAGGCACCCTTCGTGGAAGGTTTACCTAAAGATATCCCAATCATAGAGACTCATACTGCCAAACCTCAAACCGTTGAATCAGAAGCTGAAGATTCCATTCCACCGGAAGAGCCCCTCCAACCACGCCGAAAAAAGAGAGCCATCCGAAAACCTAGGTCCAACCTAACTGAAATAGAATTTGAGCCCGTTACAGAACCTGAACCAATCACCAAACCAACTCGAGGGAGTCTACTCGATCTACCTGTAGACGATCAAAAATAACTCCTTCGAGTCAAAAAATTGAGAACCAAGATCACCCCCCTGACCATCGACGAACTCAGAGTGCCTCCTCCTTCAACCGATCTCCCCCCAACAACTCCAATTGAGATTCAAATTTCTGGTGATGAGGAACAAATCGAACCCATTCCAGCACTATCCTGAAAGAGAAAACAACCATCCACTAGTCACCCAAGTTCAGCGTCTGCTTCGTCGTCACCTCGAGAACCCATCCTAATTCGATCTCCATCTCCTGAGAACATAAACACAGATCCTATACCATCATCTCCTCGAAAAGAATCTGCACCCTTTTCTTCAAGACCTTCTGTCGACGAGTTTCAGAATGATGCGATGGGGTCTCCAACTTTATGGCCCTAATTCAATGCCAATTTCCATTTCCAGCTCTTCAATTCATTTGTCAGAGACACCGACGAGCATCGGTTCGGTAACAGTTCCATCATGGACTTGATCAAGGAGGGCATGAGCTATCACGCCAAGGTAAATAGTCGTTTATATGTTCATTTGAAATTACGGCTATCTCTTGCAGATTTAACTTACTATCTTCGGATTTCTACAGGCAAATGTCGTCTTTGGACGTCTTCTTCCTCGATACCAAGAAGTCGAAGCCGAGGAAGACGCGGCTAGAAAAGAAAACATCATTCTGAAGTCAGTATTGGCCCGAGAGAGGAGTCAGCATGGGGATACTCTTTATACAAATGAGGGTCTTCGGAGAGAGCTGGATCAAACTAAGGAAGATCTGAAGACATCTAAGAACGAACTGAAATCGAATAAGGAAGAGCTGAAGGCGACTAAAATCAGTGAACAAAAGTTGGCTGATATGAACGTCAGTTTTGTTGAAGAGAATGAACTCTAAAAGCTAACAGCGAAGAACTTGTTACAGCCAATCAAAACTTGGTGAAGCAAGTCCACGATCTTCAAGTGAAGGCCCGTGAAGATAAGGAAAGGCATTCGGCCAAACGTCGAAATCTCCGGCATAAGCTGAAGGCCTTGGAGGAGCGAGGTCCTCCCTTGACTGAAGAATTGCGTAAGCATATACAGACTGAATATCGGGTATCTGACGAGTTAAATGCAGAAATACTTCGGGTGTACTCTGAAGGCTATGAATTCTGTCGAAGTCGAGGGAAGGAAAACCTGATTGCAGCCAAGGTAGATCCGGCCCTGCTTAATTCCGAAGATGAAGATAATGCCTGAATTTATCATTGCTACATTCTACTTTTTAGGACTTTTGTATAGAAATTTCGGTCTTTATGTAATAGTTTAAGTATTAATGAAATATTGAGTTCGTGACTTATGGCTTCTGTGCAATTAATTTTTTGTCGATGCTTCAACATCGATTCAACTTGAAAAATGTACAAGCTCTTTCATGGACTTAACTTAAACTGTTAATTAACAACTAGGCAAGTCATATAACAGATAAGATGAAGTTAAAGAATGAGAAAATTTAGGTAATAAAGTAAAGGGATACTTATTCGTTACCGAAGTGTGAGATAGATCTGCTTCACTAGGGATTTGTTTACCACGAAGGGCCTAAAAACTTGCACAAGATGACATTTGCCTACCACGAAGGGCTTGACAAAGTCTAAAAGATGACACTTTCCTACCACGAAGGGCCTGACAAGGTCTAAAGGTCGGTAATTGCCTACCACATAGGGTCTGACAACGTCTTACGGATAACACTTGCCTACCACGAAGGGCCTGACAAGGTCATAAGGACCACCTGCCATAAGGCTACCAACGAATGGTCAGCGAGTCCACCCGAACCTCCTTACACCGATGACCTTTGCCTACCACGAAGGGTCTGACAAACTCATAAGGACCACCTGCCGATGAGGCTACCATCGAATGGTCAGCGAGTCCACCCGAACCTCCTTACACTGATGACGTTTGCCTACCACGAAGGGCCTGACAAACTCATAAGGACCACCTGCCGATGAGGTTACCATCGAATGGTTAGCGAGTCCACCCGAACCTCCTTACACCGATGACGTTTACCTACCACGAAGGGCCTGACAAACTCATAAGGACCACCTACCGATGAGGCTACCATCGAATGGTCAGCGAGTCCACCCGAACCTGCTTACACCGATGACGTTAACAGCAACGAAGACAAGAATTGTTTGAGAAAAAGGGAACTTTTATTGATGATGACTTAAACATTTACAGACTTCCGGTGTATTGACATTGTATCTACTGAAAATACTTTCGAAGTCTGCCTGCATGCCAAGTATTCTTGATCTCTGATCTGTTTAGTGTCCTCAACCGATAAGTTTTCAGCTTCGGTACCTCAACGATTTCATAAGGTCCTTCCCAGTTCGGCATTAGCTTTCCCAAATTATGAGGTGTAGATGCTTCAACTTCTCTAAGGACAAAATCTCCCACTTCGAATTTACGAAGCTTTACCCCCTTATTGTAGTGTTTAGCCACTCTTCGCTGGTAGGCTGCCAATCTAATCAAAGCTATTTCTCTGACCTCTTCGAGCAAATCCAGATTAGCTTTCAACCCCTCTTCATTGTATATCTCCTTGAATTGACTAACTCGAAGACTTGGAGAACCAATTTCAATAGGGACTAAGGCATCAGTACCATAGGCCAGTCTAAAAGGTGAGTCCCCTGTTGTAGTCCTTGGTGAAGTCCGATAAGCCCATAACACGTTGAGCAGCTTCTCTGGCCATCTTCCCTTAGCCTCATCCAGCCTACGCTTGATCCCATTCAGCAGCGTCCTGTTGGTCACTTCGACTTGTCCATTCGACTGAGGATGAGCTACTGAAGTCTTTCTGTGCTGAACTCCCAATTCCTTCAAAAATACTTCAAACTTTGATCCCACAAATTGACGTCCGTTGTTCGATATCACCACCTTAGGAATTCCAAAACGAAACACTACTGACTCCTTCGTGAACTTCAAGCATTCCTGTTCTGTTATGAACCTAAGTGGCTTCACTTCTACCCATTTGGTCATATAATCGATGACAAATATAACAAAACTAACTTGACCTTTGGCTTTCGGCAATGGAACCAGTATATCAACCCCCAGACATCAAAAGGTATACAAGATAAGATCGAGTTTTACTCTTCTGGTGGCTAATATGGGATTGGACTGTTTAGTTGACACTTCTCACACTTCTTGACGTATTCCGTAGCTTCCTTGAAGATGGTAGGCCAATAGTACCCCTGACGAAGTACTTTGTAAGCTAATGACTTAGTAGCCATATGGTCACCACAGATGCCCTCGTGAACGTCTCTAAGAGCATATTCAGTTTCGGACAGAGTCAAACATTTTAACAGTGGAGATGAGAAGGCCCTTCGAAACAGATCCCTGTCTATCAGAATGAAGTTAGCACTCTTGTACTTGATTTTCTTGGCCAGCATCTGATCCGAAGGTAAAATGTCATCTGCCAGATACTCCAGATATGGAGTCAACCAGCAGTTGGTTCGGTCAACGCACATTACCGATTCATGATGAACACTAGGATGTTGTAAAATTTGTAAGTAAACCGATCCATCAAAAACGTTAACATCCGTAGTGGCTAATTTGGAGAGTGCATCGGTAATGGAATTGTCATTACGTTCGACCCCTTAAAACTCATAAGACTGGAAATACTGAAGCCGTTCTTTCAATTCTGCCAAATACTTGACCATTTTATGACCTCGGGCTTCGTATTCCCCAGAGACTTGTTTAACAACTAACTGAGAGTCACTGAAGATGACTATTCTTTGTACTTCGAGACTCTTAGCTAGTCGTAATCTAGCCAGCACTGCCTCATACTCTGCTTCGTTGTTCGTCACTTTGAACTGAAATCTGATGGCCTGTTGCACTTTGAATCCCTCCGGACTCGTCAGAATAATCCCTGCTCCACTGATGTCCATAGTAGAAGACCCATCTGCATACAGCGTCCACGAACTCTGCTTCTGCTGAAGAACTGCAACTGCTCTGTCAGATCCTTCAGCTTCTACCATAACTTCATCAGCTTTTGAAAACAAATATTCGACTACAAAATCAGCCAAGGCCTGCCCCTTGATGGCGGTTCTGGGATGATATTCAATAAAAAATTGAGATAATTCCATCGTCCATGCAGCTAATCTCCCCGATACCTCAGGTTTGCCCATAATCTTCTTCAAAGGCTAATCTGTGTATACTACTAACAACCTACCCTGGAAGTATTGCCTAAGCTTTTGACTAGCAGTTATTAAAGCAAAAGTAAACTTTTCAATGTTTGGGTACCTTGTTTCAGCATCCCGAAGGATATGGCTTACATAATAAACCGGGTGCTACTTACCCCCAACGTCACGCACCAAAACTACTCCTACTGCCAACGAACTAGCTGCTAAGTACAAATACAGAGGCTCAGCAGGAGCGGGCTTCACCAACAAAGACGCCGAAGATAAGTAGGACTTGATGCTATGAAAGGCGTCCTCACACTCTGAAGTCTATTGGAACGTCTTTGCATTCTTCGGCCCTTTCAACGTATCAAAAAACGGTAAACACCTTTCTGCCGACTTGGACATGAACCTCCTCAAAGCTTCAATCCTTCCAGTCAGACGTTGAACATCTTTAAATGACTGAGGAGTTTTCATGTTCAGGATCGCTTGAATCTTCTCTAGATTGGCTTCAATTCCTCTTTGACTGACAAGATAACCTAGAAACTTACCAGCCCCTAATCTGAAGGTGCACTTAACAGGATTCAGTCTCAATTTATGATGACGAACTGTCTGAAAGCATTCTTCTAAATCATTCAGATATTTATGTACCATCATGCTCTTGACAATCATGTCATCCACGTATACCTCCATATTCTTGCCTAACTGATATCTGAAAACGTAGTTCATCATCCTCTGGTATGTGGCCCCAGCATTGATGAGGCCGAAGGTCATTTTCTTATAGGCATATACCGAACGATGCGTAATGAACGCCGTCTTCGGTATATCCTCTTTACACATGGAAATCTGATGATACCCAGAGAATGCGTCCATAAAACTTAATAAAGCATACCCCGAAGTTGCATCGATGAGCTGGTCGATGTGGGGCAGCAGGTAGAAATCCTTTGGACAAGCTTTATTCAGATCTGTATAGTCGATGCAGACTCACCATTTCCCATTCTGCTTCTGGACCAGCACCACATTTGCCATCCACTGCGGGTAGTCGATCTCAAAGATGAAGTCAGCAGCTAATAATTTTGTAATCTCTTCATTGATGATCCGCTGGCGCTCAGGTGCAAAGATCCTCCTCTTCTGTCGAACTGGCTTCTTTGATGGGTCCATTTCTAATCGATGCTCAACAATATCCCTGCTCACTCCCGGCATGTCTTGAGGTTCCTATGCGAAGATGTCAACATAGCATCCCAGGAGTTCCATGAGGTTCGTCTGGAGAGGTTTCGGCAGACCCGAAACTATTTTTACTGTCTTGTTCGCCTTGCCAGGGATGAGCTCTATCTCCTCTGTTTCTTCAGCTGGCATAACCAATAGCTCTGAACTGCTAGCAGTGAAGGGTTCGATCTCTATTGCCATGGTCTATTTTTGCTTCGATACCCCCACTCCCGAAGTGATCACGACATTTCTATAACATCTTCTGGCCAGATCCAAATCTCCTTTCACCTCTCCAACCCCATGAGCCGTAGGAAATTTGATTTTAAAATGAGGGATTGAGGTTACAGCTTGTAAAGCAGTTAAAGTAGGCCTCTCTAAATTAGCATTATAAGCAGAATCTACATGCACAATATAAAATTTGTAAATAATTTCTACTTGCTGGGAGGCCATTTCGAAGATGATCGACAGCTCAATGGTTCCAGCCACCTTGACTAGATCGTTGCTGAAACCGTACAAGGGAGCCTCCTACCCGATTTCCATCTTCTGTCCTTCCAGATTCATCCTCTGATAAGCGTGGGCATATAGGATATCCACAGAAGACCCATTGTCGATCATCATTCGCTTCATATCCATCAAACTCACTTGTGCAATCACTACCAATGATCCTTCACGTGGTTCGATGGTTTTCGAAGGGTAATCTTCATCAGTGAAGGAGATTACCGTACCTGGATAAAGTTTGTCAGTCTTCGGGAGGGTACCCGCCACCGGCATGACTGAATCCAGATAACTTCGGCGCTTCTTTTCAACAAGTTTACCAGAAGTGCCCCCGGTGATAACATCTATCACTTATCTTGCTGGCGGTCCAGGAGCTGGGAACACTTACTGAACTGGCTAGCCTACCTAAATAGGTCTTCTATCTTGCTGTTGATTCATTCTGGCAGCCACATACTGAACTAAAGCCCTGCCTTGTACCTTTCTTTTAATAAAATCCTTCAAACTAGTGCAGTCGTTCGTATCGTGACCCGAGGCTTGATGATAGTCACAATACTTACGAGAATTTCCTTTTCCGGGCTTAATGTTATCTCGAGGTGTCTCGAAGATAGGTTGATTCTTAATCTGATCCAAGATAACATCCCTGTCAGTGTTGAGTGCAGTATACGTCCTATTTACTTTCTGGGCTGGAGTGGACGAACGTCCTCCACCTTGTCTCCAATTATTGTTGTATTTCTTTGACCCGCCATCATAACAGTCTTTATTTCCTTCATTCTTCTTCCGGTCCCCTTCTGTTCTGTCCCGATCTGTCTCCTTAAGCCAATCTGAAGAAGGACGTTTGAGGCTATTCATGGCTTCTTCTATCACGATATAACCTTCAGCTTTGTCGAAGGCTTCAGCGAGACTCTTTGGGTGGTGAAACATTAACTTCTTCACCAACTTCTCTGATTTGACCAGATCTAACCCATTCTAAAACAGTCCCACGGCTTATAGATCGTTCAGGTCTGTCACTTGGCCGACTGCTTCACGAAACCTCTTTACATATTGGCCCAAAGATTCATTCGAATACTGTCGAACCTGAGCCAACGAGCCAGTTGGTTTCCCCCTCCTTTTGTTGCTCCAGAAGCGAGCATGGAACTTATTGCACATGTCCACCCAAGATGAAATTGAATCTGAAGGAAAAGTCCCCATCCACTGCCTGACATCCTTTCGGAGTGTCGTGACAAAAGTATGACACTTAGCAGCATCGCTAAAGTCATAATAATTCATCAGTCGGTCGAACGCCTGACTGTGGTCGTAGGGATCCCCCGATCCATCATAACTTTCAATGTGGGGCAACTTCTTCGTGGGGTCAGCCTTCTCTTTTAGAATCTCCGCAGAAAAAGGGGATGCCTTCTTTCCCGAAGTATCTTTCGTTTTCTGTACCTCGACAAGTTGCTTCTGAAGTTCCTTCAATTCTTTAACCAGATACTCCACGCCTTCTGGTTAGGATGATGCTTCTTTTTCGGTGACTCCTTCCTCTTCTGAGTGGACCGGTTTCTTACAATAGAACCCCCAAATTTCGACGGACTTTTCCGATGAAGATGGTCCACAGGGTGGAGTGCCCTCGGTGGACTTTCTGGTGTACGACCCCTAGATCTGCTTCGCCTTTGAGCTCTGCTGCTGTGGTGGGAATGCGTAACAACGAGCGCCTTCTTTGTATTCTCAGGAGTGCGATCTCTGGATCGACCTCTTCGTTTGCTTCGACCCTGCTCCTTAGAACCGACAGGGTGATGTGCCCTCTTCGATCTTTGAGGAGTAGGGCTTCTGGATCTTCTTCTTTCTCGAGGTTTGCCTCGAGACTCATGTCCTGAATGAGCAGGTTCCTTCCCACTCCGATGCCCACGTTCTTCGGTTTGAACATAACTGGACGCCTCTTCCCTCAACTCTGCCATTTGGGATATCTGCTCAGCTATATCCTGTCGTTGCTTTACAAGTACCTCCATGGCCCTATCTGCTTCGTCTGCCATCTTAGCTAGTCGGGAGGCCTTTTCGTCTTGGTCATCTCGGTATCGAGTTCTAGGCGAGGTGCCTTCTACTCGTTTCCGACCATGACCAGACCCTTTCTCTGCCGTGAAAACTAGCTTTCGCTTAACGTTGCTCACAGCCCTCAGGTGAGAATCTTCATGTGAATGTTTGGACGCTGTGCTGGCATGAATACTTAGTGCCGGTCCCAAACGATCCTTGACAGATACTCGTGGTGCTGATTCACTGACAGTCATCGGCTGCCCTTCGGGTGTAGGTGTTCTACTCTTTCCCATGAACACTGACGTAAAACAAACACAGTTTGTGATTGAAAAATACTCAGGACACTAGAACTCAGCCCTCCTTCTAGAGCCAATGTTAACGCCAAGATCTTTCCCCATGTCCCAATCACCAAGACGCGTCCGATATCCTGCACAGTTCAACAAGTCAATACCAAAAGCTTGACGGCTTGACCGTCGGGGGATAGCTCCGGCGTGAGAGTCAGTATTGGCGATCACAAGGTTAACAATGGAGGAAAAATAATGTCTAGTACTTGAGAGAGAATAATAATATGATTGTGTATGGTGTAATATTTTTTTTACCTCCTTTTCTTGTGTGATCCTTGCCCCATACGTACTCCAGACCCGGTTTACCGTGCCACCCACTCCCGGTCATCTCAGCTAAAAGTATGTAGCTCACTTCCCTACCTGCTATCACTGTTTGCCACCGCCGGTCATCTGAGTCTCATCCTCATTAATGCCATGCAGAAAGGTGGCAGACATAACAGTCAACTATTATTTGGTGTAATGATTACCGGTCAAAGATAGGTTAAGTGGCAATTTGTGTAATGGACCGATCCAATGATTTAGCCCAATACGATAAAGATGGTCCAGACTGACCGGATCCAACCGAAATAACCCAATAACATAATCAAATAACTGGGCCCAAATCATTCGACCAAACAGGACAAAAGTAACATGGTCCAAAGGAGGAGCCCATTAGGTCCAATCCAATTATGAAAAGTATCACGGCCCAACAAAAACTATGCTCGGGGGATTTCCTATATAAAGCCAGATCTAAAGTATGTGTAAATCACATAATCTTTGAGTTATCAAATTAACACATTTACCAGATACCCTAAAACACAAAATGTTTACATGGGCATTAACTCTTGTCTTCCTTCTCCTTGGAGCACTTTGGTGGATCATTACCACCTCAAAACGCCACCGTAAAGTACTACCATCAGGTCCTCGAGGCTTCCCAATTATCGGTAGCCTCCCGATGTTAGGTAACCTCCCCCACCGCACCCTCCACCAGTTAGCCAAGCAGTATGGTCCTATCATGTCCATGCGTTTAGGTTCCGTCCCAACTATAGTAGTGTCCTCCCCTCAAGCTGCCGAGCTTTTTATCAAGACTCATGGCATTCATTTTGCTAACCGCCCCAAGTTTCAGGCCGCAAAATATATGGCATATGGTAATAAGGGCATCGCATTCAAGGACGGTCCATACTGGCGCAATGTAAGAAAGTTTGTTGTACAAGAGCTTCTTGCTCCTTCAAAGATTAATTCTTTTGTTGGGATGAGAAAGGAGGAGCTTGGGTTATTGGTGAAGGAGCTTAAGGATGCCGCCGCTAAATGTGAGGTGGTGGATATTAGTGCAAAGGTGGCTGATCTTATTGAGAACATGACTTATAGGTTGCTTTTGGGACGTAGCAAAGATGATAGGTTTGATCTCAAGGGTATTATGAATGAGGCCTTTCTATTGGCTAGAAAGTTCAATCTTGCAGATTTTGTGCCTTTCCTAGCCCCAGTTGACCTTCAGGTAATTAATATATAGAAAAAGTCTTGGGGGACCGGCCTTTTCCGACCGGGGTAGTGACCGACTGGAAATTTTATTTTATTTTTTTATTTTTTTGCTTTTGACTACAAAACAATTAATGTGATTTATTGGAACTGAAATTTTTACAAAATGCAGTAATTTAGGTGTCATTTGGATACACGTAAAAAACAGGGTTGTACAGACTGTATAACCCTGTTTGTTACTTGTATCCAAAAAGACACCTAATTCACTGTATTTTGTAAAAATTTCTGTTTTAATAAATCACATTAATTATTTTGTAGTCAAAAGCAAAAAAAAAAAAATTTCGGCCGGCCACTACCCCGGTCGAAAAAGGCCGGTCCCCTAAAAGGACTCTAATATATATCTCTAGCTTTAAAGAAAGTTTATTTTGTTTATATATATTTTTAACATTTTAATAACAACCAAGCATGCATCTCAATATATATTTCCTCTATATAGGGATTGACTCGAAGCTTTAAGGAAGCCGGCAAGAAACTTGACAAAATGTTGGAGCTAATTATTGATGAGCATGAACAAAACGCAAGTAATGGACTTCAAAAGGAAAATACCAACTTTGTTGATGAAATGCTATCATTGATGAAAAATTCCACAAGCACCCATCACGAGTTAGCTAAAGTAATTGACAGGTCGGGTATTAAATGTAAGACCCCAACTTATTAATGAATAAAATCAAATTTCCTCTAATTATTATTGTGAATAATAAGGTGTTAATTTGATATAATATTTTGGTTATGGGTAAAATGTGCAAATTATGCAAAATAAACAAGTGGTTATAAAATACTCATTGTTGTCGGGGAATATTCGTTTGGTCGTGGAATATTCTTTTTGTCGGGGAATATTCGTACGACGGCGCAGCTATTTGTGGTCCCCATAACGGAAAATGGTCGGATGAAGATAACGAAAAAATTGAGTTTTTATAAATAATGACGTAGTTGTTACCGTTAACACTGTTGGAATACCCGGTGGTTAAAATACAGTAATACGCGTGGTTGCACAGTAGCACACAGTTTTGCACAGTATTTTTGAATTATTGATCATTACGTAAGAAGGCACTACTCAATAATTGTTATAGTCGTTACTGTTCAATATTTTATTTTATTGATTCAATAATTGATGTGTTGATATTTTATATTATTGTTATTTCAATAATTGTTACTGCATAGTATTTCCCATTATCAGATCAATAATTCATATTATTTGAATAATATTATTAGATAGCATTATTGGCAATGTCTAGAAAGTTCTGTCTAAGGAGAGGTTTGGTCACTTAATTGCCCGCCAGTAAGGAGAAATCCTTATTGGAAAGCCCCCTCTTTCCTGGAAACGGCCTGGTTGTCATAATTGTGATTCTGTAATATTATTTGTGAATAATTAATTATTGATTTATATGGTAAGGAAATATTTATTTTATGTGGATATAATTGATAGATATACTTATTTTATGTGAAAGAATTAATATTGAGGTGTTTTTGTCGGAATGGAGGTATTAAAAATTAAATCACTATTCTTGAGATTTATTGCGTGAGTTATAATTTTTAATCCGACCGTTGGATCGTTGTGATTTTTGGATATGTTATTCATATATAAGTTGAGTATATGTCCACAAATTTTGAACCGTTAAAAATGAACGTATGATTTGTTATGAATTTTAAGAGATGACTACTTCGGAAATTAGGTTTATAAATGATTTTGGTGGAAAATTCTAGAATTGAGTGGGCCCCACTTGTGGTTGGTGAAGAAATGTGCTGAATTTTATTTCAAATGTGGTGGGTAGCAATAGTAGCAGGTAAAGTCATCAGGTTGCAGGTCAAGTCTACTTCAGCGTGCTAATATTTTCCTATAAATGGAGGGCTAAGTTAGAATTGAAAATCACACCAGAATTCATAAGTTTTCTCTCTTTCTCTCTCTATATTCTTGAGCGTATTTTGTGAGTATTTTGATACTTTGAGAGTTGCTATTCAGTGCAAGTTTCTGTCAGCACTACATCCGAAATTCAGTCAGAATTACGGTTATTCTGAGGTAAGGGATGTTATTTTCTTCATAAATGATATTATTTCTTTTGATATCATTATGCCGAAATATTGGTTTGAACTTTTTATCAAATTTGAAACTTTTTGTGTCGGGAATACTTTTCACGTATACAGCACTATTCACGTATACGACACTATTCACGAATACAACACTATTCACCGAAAAATGAAATTTTCTTCTTTTTATCCAAGATGGCTATTATGGTTACTATCTTTGATTGTATCCATGTTTTGATCATTATTTTTGAATTCTGCTTCGAAATTGGTTATTTCGGAGTATTATTGAATTTGGATAAACTGTAATACGAATCCCTAATATTTGTTCTTTTATCTCACTGGATTCGTTTTCTTTAAGATATTTTTCATCATCCTCATTCCTAAATGATGATATTACTGAATATCTTTGGCCTGTAGTGCAAAGATGAATGATTAACTGATGAATATCTTTGGCTCGTAGTGCAAAGATGAACAGGTGTTGAGATGAACATGACCAACTGAGTATTATTCTTGAATTTTACTCCACAAAATAGTATCATGTTGACAATGTGGACGTTATTGATTTCTGGATAAATTAAATTATAAATCTTTAAAATTTATCCTTAAACTTATTTTATTGAATTATTATATCATTGTCATCATCCTCATGCTTATATTCTGTTGAAAGTCATCTGTGGCCTGTAGTGCATAGATGGACTTGGTATGATTATGACCAGGGATTATTCGGTATAATCATGACCGTAATATTACAAATGATGTGGTAAAAGTTTTCATTGGCCCGTAGTGCATTGATGGACAGTTTTTGGTATGATTATGGCCATGGATTCTCTTCGACCAAGGGTGCAAAGATGAATTGTTTTATGGCATGATCATGACCGTTGATGAAAACACGATTATCTTTGGCCCGTAGTGCAGGGATGATTCGATGATGTGGATTATTTATTAAGCTGAATCTCAGCAATTAAATTGATGATAAATCTTTTAAATCATAGAAGATAGTTGATTTTATGCTCTACTTAACTCTTCTAATGGATTGCTTTTTCCACTGCAGTTGTTGATCTAAAACTTGTTGTCTATTATATTTTATCAGATTTTTCCCTGTCGAAGACTAATAATAATTTGTTGTACATTATGTTAGTCATAATATTTCTTACTGGGCTAGCTGTTCTCTTCAGGAAATGAGAATATAGCTGGGACTAGTCGGGGAATGGATTGACGATCCATATGGTTGCATTAGTAGTCCTTACTATTATGTGAAATAGTGTGATAATTGTGTAAAACCCCAAATTTTACGAATAAGATTTAATTTTCTCGAAATAAATTTTTTAATATTATGGTTTGAATTTGAGATAATGTTATAGTTGTGGGTAGTATTTATAAATTTTACAAAGTATGCAAGTTGTTGTATTATATTCGATTGGTCGGAGAATATTATTTTTGTCGGGGAATATTCGTACGACGGCACAATTATTGGTGGACCCCACAACGGAATTATTGTCGGATTGAGAAAACGACAAAAATATTTTATGAAAATAACGGCGGAAGTTTTACCGTTAATACTGTTGAACTACTCGGTAGTAAAAGTACAGTAATACGTGTAGTTGCATAGTAGCATACGGTATTGATTATTGAGGTTTACGTGATAAGTTACTCAGTTTTATTTTATTGATATTATTAATGTAATAAAATAGAAAATCTTTTTATATAAAACAGAATACTTTTATAAAGTTATTTGTTTTATTAGACAATAATTAGAATATATTATATTTTATTATGCATAGTATTTGCATAGTGCCTGCATAGTATTTGCATTGTAAAATCTTTTATAAAGTTATTCGTTTTATTAGATTATATATAGAATATATTATATTTTATTTAAAAGATTTTGCTTTAAATATGGACCGTCAGATTAAAGTAAATCAATCTGGACCGTTCATGAATTAGTTACTATGCAGTCCATTCTTCTATAAATAGAAGCTCATTCCTTCATTATTTCTTACGAATTTACTGAAACTCTAGAGAGAGAAACTATAGAGAGAGTTCTTCTTCTATAATCTTAAGCGTATTTATTTAGAGTTTAAGAAAGCTTTAAGCGTAGTGCAAGTTTTCTTCGAGTATATCCTCGCCCTACCAGTCGGAATACTCTTCTTTCAAAGGTAAGGGATATTATTTGTTGTACCTGTAAGGGGTATTATTTGTTGTACTCGGTATTCTTTCTTTCTTATTCATGAAGAGAACTTCTGTTATTCCATTCTTTATTATTCTATTGGAATAACATGTATACGCGGGCTACCCTATACTTGGTGAAATTCTTCTGTTATTACATTTTTATTATTCTGTTGGAATATCCTGTCTATGCTTTACGCCGGACCTGGTTCCATTATTTATTATTCTGTCAGAATATCCTGTCTGTGCGTTTACGCCGGACCTGGTTCCATTATTTATTATTCTGTCGGGATATTCTGTCTGTGCTTTACGCCGGACCTGGTTCCATTATTTATTATTCTGTCGGAATATCATGTCTGTGCGTTTACGCCGGACCTGGTTCCATTATTTATTATTCTGTCGGGATATCCTGTCTGTGCGTTTTACGCCAGACCTGGTTCCATTCTTTATTATTCTGTTGGAATATCCTGTCTATGCGTTTTACGCCGGACCTGGTTCCGTTATTTATTATTTTGTTAGAATAACCTGCCTGTGCGGTCTATCACATGCATGGTGATTTCTTTTGTTATTCCATTCTTTATTATATTCAGTTGGTTAAAACTTTGACTTCTATACTCCATGAAATTAGTGGAATATCCTTGATATTTGCGCTTCATACAGTATCTTTTCATGGAAATATTCTTCTGAGCATTCTTGAATTTTACTCTACAAAGCAGTATCATGTTGACAATTTGGACGTTATCAGTTCCTAGATAAATTAATTCTTGAACTTGTTTTATTAAATTCTTATATCATTTTCATCATCCTCATACGTATATTATGTTGAAAGTTATCTGTGGCCTGTAGTGCATAGATGAACTTGGTATGATTATGACCAGGGATTATTCGGTATAATCATAACCGTAATGTTACAAATAATGTGGAAAAAGTCCTCATTGGCCCGTAGTGCATTGATGGACAATTTTTAGTATGATTATGGCTATGGATTCTCTTTGGCCGTAGTGCAGAGATGAATTATTTTATGGCATGATCAGGGCCGTTGATGAAAACATGATTATCTTTAGCCGTAGTGCATGGATAATTCGTGGTCGTGATACTAAAGAATATCTTTGGCTGTAGTGCAGGGGTGATTCTATGATGTGAATTATTTATTAAGCTGAGTCCCATCGATAAAAGTGATGAAAAATCTTTTAAATCATAAAAGATAGTAGATTTTGTTCTCTACTTGACTCTTTTAATGGATTGCTTATTTCGCTGCAGTTAAACTTGATGTTTGTTATATTGTATCAGTTTAACACAGTTTAAGGCTAATGATAATTTATTCTGCATTATCTTAGTCATAATATTTCTTACTGGGCTAGTTGAGCTCACCCTTTTTGCTTTCATTGTTCTCTTCAGGAAATGAGAATATAGTTGGGACGAGTCGGGAAACGGAGTGATAGACCAGATGATAGCATTAGTAGTCCTCACTATTCTATGTAATAGTGTGATAATAATTGTAATGAAGACTCCTTTTGAGTATGGATACTCTCTGGAAGACAATATTTGTATTCAAACTCACAGTTTATGTTCTGTCGTATTATACACGACAGTTGTATTATTAAGTTGTATTTGAATTCTGTACCATGTATCTGGCGACTCAAGATGGGTGATGTATACCTAATTTTGGGGGCATC
This sequence comes from Panax notoginseng, assembly GCA_016801055.1. Taxonomy (NCBI): domain Eukaryota; kingdom Viridiplantae; phylum Streptophyta; class Magnoliopsida; order Apiales; family Araliaceae; genus Panax; species Panax notoginseng. Next base: position 31,647,699 of record CM029019.1, read on the forward strand.
ACAATTGTAATGAGGACTCCTTTTGAGTTTGTATACTCTCTAGTAGACAATATTTGTATTCAAACTCACAGTATATGTGTTGTCGTATTCTGCACGACAATTGTATTACTGAAGTTATATTTATTTCTGTACCATGTATTTGGCGACTCAGAATGGGTGATGTATACTTATTTTGGGGGCGTTACAGTTGGTATCAGAGCTTAGGGATATGATCCCTAACTAAGATATGAGACAAAAACTAGGAGGGGAGAGACGGGGAATTCCTTCACTAATATGACCTGACTAAGTTTATTTGGTATTTGTTTGGTCGGTCAGAATATAGGGGTAATATGTTGCATGTCAATTAACCTTTGTTTTGTGACAGTATTTAAAAATGACATCTGAGAATGTTGAGAATAGCAATGGAGCACAGGAGACCGTTGAGTCACCACAGATCAATACTCAGGATAATGTGCATCAAGAAGGCAACAATCCTCAGGTGAACACCGGCACCGAGCAAATGACGAACGACGGTACGTTTAGGAGCTTTTTAGAATTCATGCAGCACCAAATGAGAGAGACTCCTGTTCATAATGCAGGTGGAAACACTGGCAACTCACGGTTGGTCACCGCTAAGCAGTTCAAGGAGCTAGGACCACCGGTGTTTTTGGGAAAGCCAAAACCACTTAAGGCAGAGACATTGATAAAGCAGATCACCAAGATATTTGATGTCTTGGAATGCTCAGAGGAGCAAAAGGTTCCATTCGCCACCTTTATGTTGCGTGAAGAAGCAGATCATTAGTGGAAATCTATAAAACGTACCCAACCTGACGCACTCAAGATGTCTTGGGAGAAGTTCCAAGAATTTTTCAACGACAAGTACTTTCCCGAAAGTATTCGTCACATGAAGGAAGTGAAATTCATCAAGCTGGAGCAAAACAATATGACTGTGTCGCAGTACGAAGCTAAGTTTGCCGAGTTGTCCCGGTTTGCGTCCCACTTAGTTGATAACGAGGAGAGAATGATGCGGATGTTTCTAAGAGGTTTAAAACCCGAGATACGTCAATACCTAATTTCTCACAAACTGTGTTTGTATTCAGATGTTGTAAATAGGGCTCAGTTATTGGAGCGCGATAACGAGTTAACCCAACCAAGAGAAAGCAGCCGGCAAAATGATAATACCAATGGTAGCAGTCATCGAAGCGGTGACAACAATCGTGGAAGAAATTATCATGCCAAGAATGGTAACCACTTCGGTGGTAATCATGACCAAGATAATAGAAGTGGAAATTTCAAGAAAAGGAGGTTCAATAATGATGGAAAGACAGCAACACCAGTACCCATTTCAAAAGAAGAAGAATGACCACCGGAGTTTAAGGAAGTGCCAAAACCACTTATAGCGAAAACATGGATAAAGCAGATCACCAAGATATTTGATGTCTTGGGATGCTTCGAGGAGCAAAAGGTTCCCTTTACCGCCTTTATGTTGCGAGGAGAGGCAGATTACTGGTGGGAATCGATTAAGCATACTCAACTTGCCGCACTGAAGATGTCTTGGGAGAAGTTCCAAGGGCTGTTCAATGACAAATACTTTCCCGAAAGTGTTTGCCACATGAAGGAGGTGGAGTTCATCAAATTAGAGCAGAATAATATGACCGTGTCGCAGTATGAGGCTAAATTTGCTGAGTTGTCCCAGTTTACGTCCCACTTGGTGGATAATGAAGAGCGAATGACGGGAATATTTTTGCGAGGTTTGAAACCTGAGATACGTCAATATCTTATTTCTCATAAATTGTGTTTGTATTCAGATATTGTGAATAGGGCTCAGTTAGTGGAGCGCGATAACGAGTCCACGCAACTAAAAGAGAGCAGTCGGCAAAATGATAATACCAGTGAGACCAGTCATCGAAGCGGTGACAACAAGCGTGGAGGGAATCAACAGGCCAGCAATGGTAACCACTTCAGTGGTAATCAGAGCCAAAACAATAAGAATGGTCATTTCAAGAAGAGGAGATTCAACAATGATGGAAAGACGTCAGTGTGCGGACTTGTACTCTAAATACTGAGATGAACAACCCTATTATTAGGGGAAATTTACGCTTAGCGTTGAAATGTTTGTGCACAATACATTGTACGAAGGGCTGATCCCACTAAGTACGAGGAGTCCTTATAGTCTTATGACTGTTAAAGTTGAAGTTGAAAGATTACTTGCAACTGTGGACATAGTTTGTGGTCTTATGACCCTCAGTTTTATATATTCTATATTTTGATTCCAGTCGTTGGTTATTATTGATAGAGTACTATTCAGTATTGATGAGTCTATTCATTGACAGTTATTATATTCTTGTTGACTCATTGCTATACCTAGTGAGCATTTGTTTTGCTCACTTTTGCCTATTTATACACTCATTGCAGCTAAGGTTGAGAAGGTAGATGAGCCTTCAACTAGCAAAGGAAAGGAAAAAATGTACAAGTGATGAAGGCTTGTAAAGTTTATTTATTGATTATGCTCATAGACTTTTAAACAATGATGTGATGTAATAATTTTATTTTCGCATTTAAATGATGTTTAAAGGTTAGACAACCTCGGAAGATTTTTTATTTCATGATGTAACCCTATTTAAAGGGAGGATTTATGATTTAGTTTTTTTTTATTTGGGTAGATAGATGTGAATGTTTGGATAGTGAACACCAAATCTTGTGAGAATGAAGTACCTAGATTTGGGGGTGTCACAGAACTAGTCGGGGTGTGGAGAAATGTTTTCAGTCAGCTGTTTTAGCAGTCTTCACTATTTTGTAAAATAGTGTTTTAATAATTGTAGTGATGACTCCTTTTGAGTTTGAATACTGCCTATTAGACAATATTTGTATTTAAACTCACAGTATATGTGTTGTCGTATTCTGCACGATAATTGTATTAATGAAGTTGTATTTGTTTCTGTACCATGTATTTGTCGACTCAGAATGGGTGATGTATACCTATTTTGGGGGCGTCACAGAAAAGGTTATAAAAAAGTAGTGGAATAATAACACATGATCAGAGGGTAGCAAAAAAAATTCCCAAGGCCTTTTGGCAGACAACTCATAATGCGACTTACACCTAGAATTATATAGCGATCGAAATAGAAAGAGAGAGAATACATTGATGGGTTTTTTTGATTAGTCAGAATGACAGCTCTCCAAGTTGCCACCCACTTTTAAAGGCGTCCCTAAAGTTTATTTTTCACCATAAGTCCTTAATGAGACATTTTTTTAACATTTCCGTTCTTTTTCCTGATTTGAACCCTACCCATTTTGACCAAATTTTGTTCCACCCGACCTAGTTTAACCCAATCCCAATTTCACCAATTATTTTTTATACAAAAAAACTAAAAAGTTTTAAATTATTATAAAAGTAATTAATATTTTGAAAATAATATTGTATTTTAAAATATTAAAAGTAATTATTATTTTAAATATTCTTAAAAATTATTATTATTTTCAAGAACAAAATATTAGAAGCTTTTATTTTTTCATAAAATGAGTAAAGTTTCATAAAATATAGATTCAAAAAAATTAAATAAGAAAATAAAACTTTATTTTCCAAAGAAATAGATATTTTTTTTCATTTCTTTATGTAACACTTTATTTTTAGAAGAAAAAAAATGGTTTTTGTCTTTACCATTATTATATGTATTCTTAATATTAGAATTTTTAAAAACAAAAACTAAAAATAGAAATTAAAATACAAAAAACTTAAAAGATAAATAAAAATACTGATTCATTTAAAAAATAAGAAATTAAAAAGTTTTAAAAATTATTATTATTTTCAAGAAAAAAATTAGAAAATTTCTTATATTTAAAAAATGAGTAAAGTTTTATAAAATATAGATTAAAATAATAAAACAACAAAATACAACTTTATTTTTAGTAAAAAATAGAAAACTTTATTTTCATTAAAAAATAGAATTTTTATATTTTTTAAACGATGTGTATATTTTCATAAAAATAATAAAGAATTATAAATTTTAAACTTTAATTTTCTGAATCTATATTTTATGAAACTTCACTCAATTTAGGAAAAAATAAAAGTATCTAATATTTTTTTCTAAAATTAATAACTTATTTAAAAACTTTTTAAAAATTAAATTATATTTTAAAATATAAAAAATAAATATTATTTTAAAAATAATTTTTTGTTTTAAAATATTAAAATTAATTAATTTTTTTGAAAAATAATATTTTATTTTAAAATATTAAATATAAGTGTTATTTTTAAAATAATATTTTATTTAAAATGATAAAAATAATTATTTTATTTTAAAATATTTAAATTAATTAATATTTTAAAATATTAAAAATAATTATTATTGTAAAAATAATAATTTATTTTAAAATATTTAAAATACTTATTTGAAAATAATTAATCGGTAAAATTGGGTTCGGGTCAAACTGGGCGTCTATGTTGGGTAAAAATTTGGTCTATATAGGTTGAGATGGGGTCAAATTTGGTAAAAGAAACGAAAACGTCAAAAAATATCGTTTTAAGGACCTAATTAGCGAAAAATCAATTTTAGGAAAGACTTTAAAAGTGAGTGACACAACTTGGAGGGACAAAAGTGACATTCAGTCTTTCGATTATGAAGAAGGAGACGGAGAAGACGATGTGTGAGAGGAGAGAGAATTGGATTCTTTTGATTTTAGTTCGGAACAAATTAAAAAATAAGTTGAAATCAGTTAACTGGTTCGCGTTTGTTTATCTTTTAGGAAATATGGATCTAAATTTGAACCAACTTAGATAATTTAAAGTAGTTATTAACCAATTCATATGGTCCAAGTTAATTTGGATTAATCTACCAATTTGTAAGCTAAATTGTCAGGCCTATTCAAGACTATATTTTCTAGATACAATGAAAAAATTAAATTCTTTGTATCCCATGAAATATAAAAAATATTTGTGTGTGTGTGTGTGTGTGTGTGTGTATATATATATATATATATATATATATATATATGTGTGTGTGTGTGTGTGTGTGTGTGTGTGTGTGTGTGTGTGTGTGTTTGACATAGTTTGGGAACTAATGGATATGGAAAGACAACTTCTAAGTTCAAATTTATCACTATATATATAGTTTTAATTTGACTCAAGAATGAACAAAAAGGGATAAGTAACGAAAGGGTCATGATACAAACAAAAAAAGTGGTTTGTTAAAGTAAAATTAAGAAAACGGGTGTTATAACTCGGCTTGAGATGAATTTTGAATAAAGATATATTTTGACGTATAATAACTTATTTTGACGTAACGAAGAGATTTTCTTAAAATTTAGAATGTTTGAATTTAATTTTGAATTATAAGATTATTGGAGAAGTTAACAGGAATGTTAAAATATAATTATGGGAAGTAAATTAATAAAAGTGAATATTATTCTGAGGAAGTTATTTTGTTGACAGAAAATATTTTATATTTAATGTTGTAGAAGACTCAGAATTGAGCATGGAAGAAAGAAATATTGAATGTGAATAATGTAGATGATGAACTATGGACGGAGACAAGTTTCCCTAACTTGTACAAATTGATTATTGTGTGCTAGTTTCCTTAAATTTTTGCAAGTTTCCTCACTTTGAGCAATTTCTTTAACTTGTAGTAAGGTTGTTATTATTGCAAGTTCTAAACTTACGAATTTTTTTAATAATTGTGCAAGTTTCGGCATTACGTGCATTTGAATTTTTTTTATTAGCTAAACTTATGTTCGTTGTTATGTAATATCAAACTATTCAATATGTTGATCATGAATATTATTTTAAGAGTGAATGTCATTTGTTTCGGCAACTCTGTTGTGAAAGTAGTTAAGACTGAGAAAGAACAACCTCATAATATAATGCCATATTTATGGAAAGTTTTTAAGTCTATGTGACTATTAACCACTTATGGAGAGTCAACAATTTATATAACTGTAGGGACTTTTGGGCCATATAGTGTCCACTTGACTCTTTTAGTTTTGGCATAATTAAATGATTATGGTAAGAACTAAAAACATACAACTTGTTTTTAATGAGTTGAATCAATTGCAACCAAATGATTATGTGTCCAATATAGGTCAACTCATTTTTTAAATTTAAAACTTGCGTACTATTATTATGTCCAAACGAAGTAAATTACATAATATATTAATTTTTTATATTCGTTCAATTTCTCTTTCCAATTTTTTTGAACATATTTTTTCACTCTAAAATTTTTTCCGACTCTGGGACAAGGTGATGCGATCACTTGGTTATATTTCTTAGTTATTAACTTATTACATTTGTCTTTTGCTAAAAAAAAAATAAATAAATTGACAAAACTGAAGGAGCTATTAAGCCAGAAAAAATGAACATGAAGCAACCTACAACTCGAATTTTATGTTATTTTTTCCCAAATCTAAAAGATATGAAAAGGAAAGACAATAGGAAATATAAAAAACATATAAAAATAAATATAAAATGTAAGACCCCAAATTATTAATAAATAAAATTTAATTTCCTCTATTTATTATTCTGAAATAGTAAGGGTTGATTTGATTAATGTGGTTAGTTATGGGTAAAATGCGCAAATATTTCAAATAAGCAAGTGGTCCTAAAATATTCATTGTTGTCGGGGAATATTTGTTTGGTCGTGGAATATTCTTGTTGTCGGGGAATATTCGTACGACGGCGCAGCCTTGTGTGGGCCCCATAACAGAAAGTGATTGGATGAAGAAAACGACAAAAACAAGTTGTTTATAAATAACGGCGTAGTTGTTACCGTTAATACTGTTGGAATACCCGGAGGTTAAAACACGGTAATACGCGTTGTTGCATAGTAGCACACGGTATTGCACCAATTATTGATTCTTACGTAAGAAGGCACTACTCAATAATTGTTACAGTAATTACTGTTCAATATTGTATTTTATTGATTCAATAATTGCTGCGTTGATATTTTATATTACTGTTGTTTCAATAATTGTCACTACGCAGTATTTTTTATTATCGGAGCAATAATTCATAATATTATTAGATAACATTATTGGCAATGTCTAGAAAGTTCTGTCTAAGGAGAGGTTTGGTCATCTAATTGCGCGCCAGTAAGGAGAGATCCTTATTGGAAAGCCACATCTTTCCTGGTAACGGCCTGGTTGCTAGTACTGTGATTCTGTAATATTATTTGTGTATAATTAATTATTGATTTATATGACGAGGAAAATAGTGATTTTATGTGGATATAGATAGAGAAAAATTTTAATGTGACAATTGTTGAAAATTAATATTTTATCTTTTTCTGATAAAATAATTCATTTAAATATATTATTTTAATAATATATTGATGGTGGTATTTTTACAATGAATGTGGGATATATGAGTATATGAGGAGGAAGAGTATTTTTGTGGCATTAAAGGATTAACACATGTTTTGTGTGTTGGTGGACATAATTCTTGACCGAAAATTTATTATTGACTATAAAATCGCCTGTTTGTGAATTTCGATCAATTTTTGTTTGGAATTTAGAAAACCTTTCTTCTGCAAAGTTGTAGAGAATTGAATTTCCTATAAAAACTCGCGAGATTCGAATTTTCTGATAAAAGGGCTATTTATTATGAATTATTGAAGTTCTGAAGTTCCGAAATAATTGATTTTTGAAAGTTTTATTTATTATTTTGAAGAAAAACGTTTTTTGGCATTTAAGTGGGCTAACATGTGATATAAATGGGCTGAGATCAGATGTCTAGAGGTGGGCTAAGGAAAATTTGATAAATATATTATTATTATATTAAATTTTCTGCTTTGGTGTTCTAAGCATTTTCCTATAAATAGGGTGCTTAGGTTAGAATTGAAATCACACCAGAAACACAAGTTTCTCTCTATTTCTCTCTCTATAACGAGCGTATTCTTGTGAGTATTTGATACTTTGAGTGTTGCTTTACGGTGCAAGTTTCCTTCAGCACTATATCTAGTATTCCAGTCAGAAATACCGTCTTTCCGAGGTAAGGGATGTTATTTCTTCTTAAATGATATTATTTTCTTCAATATCATTATGCCGAAATATTGATCTAAATTTTTATCAAATTTGGAACTTTTTATGTCGGGATTACTATTCATGAGTTACTATTCATGAGTTACTATTCACGAGTTACTATTCACCGAAAAATGAAATTTCCTTCTTTTCGTCCAAATATCTATTCTGGATACTAGCTTTGATTGTATCCATGTTTTGATCATTCTTGAATTTTACTTCACTATGATAAGGTATTTTTGGACATAGATAAATTGAAATACGAATCCTTAATATTTGTTATTTTGCTTCACTGGATTCGTTTTCTTTAAAATATTTTTCATCATCCTCAGTCTTAAATGATGATATAACTGAATATCTTTGGCCTGTAGTGCAAAGATGAATAATTTCTGATGAATATCTTTGGCCCGTAGTGCAAAGATGAACAGGTGTTGAGGTGAACATGACCAACTGATGGATATCTTTGGCATGTAGTGCAAAGATGACTATTTGATTCAAGATATTTATTGATTGATGTTACAGAGATAAAATGTTGATGATGGGCTTTTAAATTCATAGATAATCGTAGATTTCATTCTCTACGTAACTTCTCTATGAATTATTATTTTCCGCTGCGAATATTGAATGAAAACTTGTTGTCTATTGTATTCTATTAAATTTTTCCCTGTTGAAGACTAACGATAATTTGTTGTATATTATCTTAGTCATAATATTCTTTACTGGGCTAGTTGAGCTCACCCTTTTCCTTGTTGTTCCATTTTCTTCTCAGGAGGCGAGAATGTAGCAGGTACTAGTCGGGGTATGGAATGAAGGTTCTAGGAAGTTGTTTTAGTAGTCCTCACCATTTTTTTTTGTAAAATATTGTTCCAATAATTGTAATGAGGACTTATTTGAGTGTGGATATTGTCTAGATGACAATATTTGTATTTACACTCACAGTTTTTATGTTGTATTAATAAAGTTGTAGTTGTTTCTGTACCATGTTATTGACGACTCAGAATAGGTGTTGTATACCTGTTTTGGGGGCGTCACAGTTGGTATCAGAGCTTAGGGATATGATCTCTGGCGGAGATCGGGGAATAGAACTAGGAGGGGAGAGACGAGTAAATCCTTCGCTAGTGTGTCCTACCTAAGCTTATTGTTGGTCGGTCATAATATAGGGATATTATGTGATTTGTTAATTTGTTAAATTAACCCTTGTTTTATGGCAGTATTTGAGAATGTCGACTGAGAATGTTAACAGTGGAGTAAATGAAACTGTGGAGATACCTGTACTCACCAACGAGGAGAACGTGCAACAGGCTGGCAATGTTCCTCCTGTGAACAACACCACTGGGCAGACGATGAACGATGAGATGTTTAGAAGCTTTTTGCGATTCATGCAAAACCAGACGAAAGAGATTCCTGTTCAAAATATAGGAAGAAACAATGGCAACGCACAGCTGGTCACAGCCAAGCAGTTCAAAGAGTTGGGACCACCAGAATTCTGGGGAAAGCCAGATCCGATTAAGGTGGAGACATGGGTCAAGCAAATTACCAAGATATTTGATGTCTTGGGATGCACGGAGGAACAGAAGGTTCCATTCGCCACCTTTATGTTCCGTGGCGAGGCAGACTACTGGTGGGAATCTGTGAAGCGTACCCATCCAGCCGCACTCAGCATGTCTTGGGAGACATTTCAGAAACTATTCAATGACAAGTACTTTCCTAAAAGTATTCATCATATGAAGGAGGTAGAGTTTATTAGACTGGAGCAGAATAACATGACGGTGTCCCAGTACGAGGCGAAGTTTGCAGAGTTGTCCAGGTTTGCACCTCATTTGGTGGAGAATGAGGAACGTATGACACGGATGTTTCTGAGAGGTTTGAAACCCGGCATACGTCAATATCTCATTTCTCATAAATTTTCTCTCTATTCAGATGTTGTCAACAGGGCTCAATTGTTGGAGCGAGATAACGAGTACGGTCAACCGAGGGACCACAACCAGGATCATATCGGTGACAACAGTCATCAGAATAATGATAATCAGCGGAGAAAGAAAAGTACAGACAAGAACGGCAACCACTCTGGTGGTAATCGTGGCTATGAAAATAGAAGAAGCGAGTCGGGAAGAGATTTTAAAAAGAGGAGATTCAATAATGATAATACGAAGACGTCAGCACCGGCAGCAACTGGTTCCAAGGGAGGAGAACGACCACCGGTCATATGCTATAAATGTGGAAAAGAGGGACATATCAGCCCAAACTGTCCACAACAGTTCAAGGTATGCTATAATTGTGGAAAGGAAGGACATATCGCTCGAGATTGTACAATAGCAAAACCAAGTTCAGCGGGGACGATGACTCAAAAGGCTGCCCCAGAAAAGTCAAAGTCAACGGTTCCTGGAAGAGCGTTTGTCGTGACTGGTCAACATGCGAGGAACCCAAACGAGGTGATCACGGGTAAGCTAATCATAAATTCATGTGAAGTTTATACCTTACTAGATACCGGTGCTACCCATTCATTTATTTCTCCTACTTGTGCTCAACGTTTAAACTTGACTCCGGAGAAATTAGACTTTGATTTATCTGTGGAGACTCCGTTAGGGAAAACTTTCATCACATCCACTGTTTATAAATCTTGTTTGATCTAAGTTGGCACCATCACCTTACCTGTTGACCTTATCTCTTTAAAGATACTTGCATTTGACGTGATTTTAGGAATTGATTGGTTAACTACTCATCATGCCAAAATTGATTGTTTTCGTAAGGTGGTTAGTTTTCATATTCCTAATCAACCTGTTGTTCGAATTCAAGCAACAAAGACATTAAAATCAATCACTGTCATATCAAGTCATAAAGTCATTCGTTTATTGAAAAACGGATGTCAAGCTTTCCTAGCCCATGTTATGGATTTGAATAAAGACACGTCAAATTTGAATAATATTCCTGTTGTTAGTAACTTTCCTGACGTATTTCCTGAAGAACTTCCCGGTCTACCCCCAGAACGTGAAGTTGAATTCTTCATTGATCTTGAACCTGGTACAAAGCCCATTTCTAAAACCCCATATCGAATGGCTCCTATTGAACTTCAGGAGTTAAAAGTCTAACTACAAGAGTTGTTGGACATCGGTTTCATTCGTCCTAGTACATCTCCTTGGGGTGCTCCTGTTTTATTTGTAAAGAAGAAAGACGGGAGTATGCGACTTTATATCGATTACCGGGAATTAAACCATGTCACCATCAAGAATAGGTATCCGCTACCTCGTATTGATGACCTGTTTGACCAGTTACAAGGAGCACAATTCTTTTCAAAAATCGATCTTCGTTCTGGATATCATCAGCTGAAGGTTAAAACTGAGGATATTCCAAAGACTGCCTTTAGAACTCGGTACAGGCATTATGAATTCTTAGTCATGTCTTTTGGATTGACTAATGCTCCTGCGGCTTTCATGGATATGATGAACCGAGTATTGAAGGATTATTTGGATCAGTTCGTTGTTGTCTTTATTGATGACATCCTCATATATTCCAAAAGCCGTGAAGATCATGAGCACCATTTGAAGCTGGTACTCCAAAGGCTGCGTGAAAATAAGCTATATGCTAAGTTGAAGAAATGCGAGTTCTGGCTTGAGGAAGTTGCATTCCTAGGGCACGTGGTGTCAAAACATGGAGTATCTGTGGACCCGGCGAAGATTGAAGCAATACAAAGCTGGGAGCAACCGAAGACGGTGACCGATGTACGTAGCTTTCTGGGCTTAGCTGGTTATTATCGGAGATTCGTAGAAGGGTTTTCTCGAATCGCTACCCCGTTAACTCAGCTGACTCGGAAGGATATCAAATTCGTATGGAGCGAAGAATGCGAGAAGAGTTTCCATGAGCTTAAGAGGAGACTCATTTCGGCACCTGTTCTGACAATACCATCTGGTTCGGATGGATTTGTTATCTACAGCGATGCTTCAGGTAAAGGGTTAGGATATGTTCTCATGCAACGTGGAAAAGTCATAGCCTATGCCTCGCGACAACTTAAAGAATATGAGAGGAATTATCCTACTCATGATCTAGAGTTGGCAGCAGTCGTTTTTGCGCTAAAGATCTGGAGGCACTATCTATATGGGGAGAAGGTGGAGATATATTCAGACCATAAAAGCCTCAAATATTTCTTCACTCAAAAAGAACTCAACATGCGGCAACGACGTTGGCTCGAGTTGTTAAAAGATTACGACCACACTATTCAATACAATCTTGGAAAAGCAAACGTGGTAGCTGACGCGTTGAGTAGAAGATCATATGCAGGAATGAGTGCGATGATGTCAAGTATACGCGTAGAACCAACTTTAATCGATAAAGTTAAAGTTGCTCAAGCTACAGACCCGGAGCTGATGCGTATGAAGAAGAAAGTGCAAGAAGGTGCTATTCCAGAAGCAAGAATTGATGAAGAAGGAATACTTCGAGTCCACTCCAGACTTTGTGTTCCTAACGATTCTGATTTAAAGTACAAGATCATGATGGAGGCACACAATACACCATTTGCAATCCATCCTGGAAGTACTAAAATGTATCGTGATCTTCGACATACATTTTGGTGGAACAATATGAAGAGAGAGATTGCAAAGTTTATCTCGAGGTGTTTAACTTGTCAACGTGTAAAGGCGGAGCATCAAGTACCAAAGGGTCCATTACAACCACTTGAGATTCTGAAATGGAAGTGGGAACACATTATCATGGATTTTGTTACGGGTCTTCCCACGGTTTCTCAAGGTATAAATGCTATTTGGGTTATAGTTGATAGATTAACCAAGTCTGCTCATTTCTTGCCGATACGAGAGACTTATTCCCTTGAACGTCTTGCTAATATGTACGTGAATGAGATTGTAAGGTTGCATGGCATGCCAGTATCCATAGTTTCGGATCGTGACCCAAGAATCACTTCAAGATTTTGGGTTAGCTTGCAAAAAGCTATGGGCACGGATTTACGGTTCAGTTCGGCATACCATCCTCAAACGGACAGGCAATCAGAGAGGACTATTCAAACTCTTGAAGATTTATTAAGACTTTGTGTCCTAGATTTCAAAGGAAGTTGGGATAAGTACCTACCATTGGTGGAATTCTCCTACAACAACAGTTATCAGGCAAGTATAGGTGTGGCTTCCTTTGAAGCATTGTATGGACGAAAGTGTCGCTCTCCAGTATGTTGGGATGAGGTGGGAGAAGCAACGTTGTTGGGACCAGAGTTGGTACGAATGACTACAGAGAAGATCCAAACGATTCGACAACGTATACAAACGGCACAGGATCGACAAAAGAGTTATGTGGATCTTCATCGAAAGGACGTGGAATTTGACATTGGGGATCATGTATTATTACGTGTAGCTCCATGGAAAGGAGTTACAAGATTTGGGAAGAGAGGAAAGCTCAATCCACGATTTATTGGTCCATTTCAGATTCTTGACCGAGTAGGAAATGTGGCCTATAGACTCGCGTTACCTCCAAGTATGTCTCGTGTTCATAATATTTTTCATATATATGTGCTTCGTAAATATGTGAAAGACCCGAACCACGTTATTGAGTTAGAATCGGACGAGATAGCCGAAGACTTAACGTACGAGGAGGTACCTGTCAAGATTCTGGATAGGAAGGAGCATGTCCTACGCACGAAGGTCATACCACAAGTTAAAGTTTTGTGGAGAAACCATGCTATTGAGGAAATGACCTGGGAGTTAGAAACGGAAATGAAAGCGAGGTATCCTCATCTTTTCGAAACACCAGGTACGTATGTCAATTTCGGGGACGAAATTTCATAAGGAGGGGAGGTTGTAAGACTCCAAATTATTAATAAATGAAATTTAATTTCCTCTATTTATTATTCTGAAATAGTAAGGGTGGATTTGATTAATGTGGTTAGTTATGGGTAAAATGCGCAAATATTTCAAATAAGCAAGTGGTCCTAAAATATTCATTGTTGTCGGGGAATATTTGTTTGGTCGTGGAATATTCTTGTTGTCGGGGAATATTCGTACGACGGCGCAGCCTTGTGTGGGCCCCATAACAGAAAGTGATTGGATGAAGAAAACGACAAAAACAAGTTGTTTATAAATAACGGCGTAGTTGTTACCGTTAATACTGTTGGAATACCCGGAGGTTAAAACACGGTAATACGCGTTGTTGCATAGTAGCACACGGTATTGCACCAATTATTGATTCTTACGTAAGAAGACACTACTCAATAATTGTTACAGTAATTACTGTTTAATATTGTATTTTATTGATTCAATAATTGCTGCGTTGATATTTTATATTACTGTTGTTTCAATAATTATCACTACGCAGTATTTTTTATTATCGGAGCAATAATTCATAATATTATTAGATAACATTATTGGCAATGTCTAGAAAGTTCTGTCTAAGGAGAGGTTTGGTCATCTAATTGCGCGCCAGTAAGGAGAGATCCTTATTGGAAAGCCCCCTCTTTCCTGGGAACGGCCTGGTTGCTAGTACTGTGATTCTGTAATATTATTTATGTATAATTAATTATTGATTTATATGACGAGGAAAATAGTGATTTTATGTGGATATAGATAGAGAAAAATTTTAATGTGACAATTGTTGAAAATTAATATTTTATCTTTTTCTGATAAAATAATTCATTTAAATATATTATTTTAATAATATATTGATGGTGGTATTTTTACAATGAATGTGGGATATATGAGTATATGAGGAGGAAGATTATTTTTGTGGCATTAAATGATTAACACATGTTTTGTGTGTTGGTGGACATAATTCTTGACCGAAAATTTATTATTGACTATAAAATCGCCTGTTTGTGAATTTCGGTCAATTTTTGTTTGGAATTTAGAAAAAACTTTCTTATGCAAAGTTGTAGAGAATTGAATTTCCTATAAAAACTCGCGAGATTCGAATTTTCTGATAAAAGGGCTATTTATTATGAATTATTGAAGTTCTGAAGTTCCGAAATAATTGATTTTTGAAAGTTTTATTTATTATTTTGAAGAAAAACGTTTTTTGGCATTTAAGTGGGCTAACATGTGATATAAATGGGCTGAGGTCAGATGTCTAGAGGTGGGCTAAGGAAAATTTGATAAACATATTATTATTATATTAAATTTTCTGCTTTGGTGTTCTAAGCATTTTCCTATAAATAGGGTGCTTGATTTTTGAAAGTTTTATTTATTATTTTGAAGAAAAACGTTTTTTGGCATTTAAGTGGGCTAACATGTGATATAAATGGGCTGAGATCAGATGTCTAGAGGTGGGCTAAGGAAAATTTGATAAATATATTATTATTATATTAAATTTTCTGCTTTGGTGTTCTAAGCATTTTCCTATAAATAGGGTGCTTAGGTTAGAATTGAAATCACACCAGAAACACAAGTTTCTCTCTATTTCTCTCTCTATAACGAGCGTATTCTTGTGAGTATTTGATACTTTGAGTGTTGCTTTACGGTGCAAGTTTCCTTCAGCACTATATCTAGTATTCCAGTCAGAAGTACCGTCTTTCCGAGGTAAGGGATGTTATTTCTTCTTAAATGATATTATTTTCTTCAATATCATTATGCCGAAGTATTGATCTAAATTTTTATCAAATTTAGAACTTTTTATGTCGGGGTTACTATTCATGAGTTACTATTCACGAGTTACTATTCACCGAAAAATGAAATTTCCTTCTTTTCGTCCAAATATCTATTCTGGATACTAGCTTTGATTGTATCCATGTTTTGATCATTCTTGAATTTTACTTCACTATGATAAGGTATTTTTGGACATGGATAAATTGAAATACGAATCCTTAATATTTGTTATTTTGCTTCACTGGATTCGTTTTCTTTAAAATATTTTTCATCATCCTCAGTCTTAAATGATGATATAACTGAATATCTTTGGCCTGTAGTGCAAAGATGAATAATTTCTGATGAATATCTTTGGCCCGTAGTGCAAAGATGAACAGGTGTTGAGGTGAACATGACCAACTGATGGATATCTTTGGCCTGTAGTGCAAAGATGACTATTTGATTCAAGATATTTATTGATTGATGTTACAGAGATAAAATGTTGATGATGGGCTTTTAAATTCATAGATAATCGTAGATTTCATTCTCTACGTAACTTCTCTATGAATTATTATTTTCCGCTGCGAATATTGAATGAAAACTTGTTGTCTATTGTATTCTATTAAATTTTTCCCTGTTGAAGACTAACGATAATTTGTTGTATATTATCTTAGTCATAATATTCTTTACTGGGCTAGTTGAGCTCACCCTTTTCCTTGTTGTTCCATTTTCTTCTCAGGAGGCGAGAATGTAGCAGGTACTAGTCGGGGTATGGAATGAAGGTTCTAGGAAGTTGTTTTAGTAGTCCTCACCATTTTTTTTTTGTAAAATATTGTTCCAATAATTGTAATGAGGACTTATTTGAGTGTGGATATTGTCTAGATGACAATATTTGTATTTACACTCACAGTTTTATATTGTATTAATAAAGTTGTAGTTGTTTCTGTACCATGTTATTGACGACTCAGAATAGGTGTTGTATACCTGTTTTGGGGGCGTCACATAAAATATAAAAGAAATACTTGTACCAAATTGAAAACAAAGCTAAAATGACAAGAATAGGAACTGAGAAGGTTATAAAAAAGTAGTGGAATAATAACACATGATCAGAGAGTAGCAAAATCAAATTCCCAAGGCCTTTTGGCAGACAACTCATTATGCGACTTACACCTAGAATTATATAGAGATTGAAATAGAAAGAGAGAGAATACATAGATGGGCTTTTTGATTAGTCAGAATGACAGCTTTCCAAGTTGCCACCCACTTTTAAAGTCGTCCCTAAAGTTTATTTTTCACCAATTAAGTCCTTAAAGGGACATTTTTTTGACATTTTCGTTCTTTTACCCGATTTGAACCCTACCCATTTTGACCAAATTTTGTTCCACCCGAGCTAGTTTAACCCAATCCCAATTTTACCAATTATTTTTTATAAAAAAAAACTAAATAGTTTTAAATTATTATAAAAGTAATTAATATTTTAAAAATAATATTTTATTTTAAATATTCTTAAAAATTATTATTATTTTCAGGAAAAAATATTAGAAGCTTTTATTTTTTCATAAAATGAGTAAAATTTCATATAATATAGATTCAAAAAAATTAAATAAGAAAATAAAACTTAATTTTCCAAAGAAATAGATTATTTTTTTCATTTTTTTATGTAACACTTTATTTTTAGAAGAAAAAAATGGTTTTTGTCTTTACCATTATTATATGTATTCTTAATATTAGAATTTTTAAAAACAAAAACTAAAAATAGAAATTAAAATGCAAAAAATATTAAAAGATAAATAAAAAACTGATTCATTTTTTTAAAAAAAGAAATTAAAAAGTTTTAAAAATAATTATTATTGTCAAGAAAAAAATTAGAAAATTTTTTATATTTTAAAAATGAGTAAAGTTTTATAAAGTATAGATTAAAAAAATAAAACAACAAAATACGACTTTATTTTTAGTAAAAAATAGAAAACTTTATTTTCATTAAAAAATAGAATTTTTATATTTTTTAAATGATGTATATATTTTCATAAAAATAATAAAGAATTAAAAATTTTAAACTTTAATTTTTTGAATCTATATTTTATGAAACTTCATTCAATTTAGGAAAAAATAAAAGTTTCTAATATTTTTTTCTAAAATTAATAACTATTTTTAAAACTTTTTAAAAATTAAATTATATTTTAAAATATAAAAAATAAATATTATTTTAAAAATATTTTTTTATTTTAAAATATTAAAATTAATTATTATTTTTGAAAAATAATAATTTGTTTTAAAATATTAAATATAAGTATTATTTTAAAAATAATATTTTATTTAAAATGTTAAAATTTTATTATTTTATTTTAAAATATTAAAATTAATTAATATTTTAAAATATTAAAATTAATTATTATTTTAAATATAATATTTTATTTTAAATATAATATTTTATTTTAAAATAATTATTTAAAAATAATTAATTAATAAAATTGGATTCGGGTCAAACTGGGCGTCTAGGTTGGGTAAAAATTTGGTCTAAATGGGTCGAGTTGGGGTCAAATTTGGTAAAAGGAATGAAAACGTCAAAAAATATCGTTTTAAAGACCTAATTAGCGAAAAATGAATTTAAGGGAAGACTTTAAAAGTGAGTGACACAACTTGGTGGGACAAAAGTGACATTCAGTCTTTCGATTATGAAGGAGGAGACGGAGAAGATTGTGTGTGAAAGGAGAGAATTGGATTCTTTTGATTTTAGTTCGGAACAAATTAAAAAATAGGTCGAAATCAGTTAACTGGTTCGTGTTTGTTTATCTTTTAAGAAATATAGGTCTAAATTTAAATCAACTTAGATAATTTAAAGTAGTTATTAACCAATTCATATGGTCCAAGTTAATTTGGATTGAGCTACCAATTTGTAAGCCAAATTGTCAGGCCTATTCAAGACTATATTTTCTAGATACAATGAAAAAATTAAACTCAATATATATATATATATATATATATATATATATATATATATATATATATATATATATATATATATGTTTGACATAGTTTGGGAACTAATGGATATGGAAAGACAACTTCCAAGTTCAAATTTATCACTATATATATAGTTTTAATTTGACTCAAGAATGAACAAAAAGGGATACGTAACGAAAGGGTTATGATACAAACAAAAATAGTGTTTTGTTAGAGTAAAATTAGGAAAACGGGTGTTATAACTCGGCTTGAGATGAATTTTGAATAAAGAAATATTTTGACGTATAATAACTTATTTTGACGTAACGAAGAGATTTTCTTAAAATTTAGACGAAGAAATATTTTGACGTATAATAACTTATTTTGACGTAACTTATTCTTAACAGGAATTTTAAAATATAATTATGGGAAGTAAATTAATAAAAGTGAATATTATTCTGAGGAAGTTATTTTTTTGACAGAAAATATTTTATATTTAATATTGTAGAAGACTCAGAATTGAGTATGGAAGAAAGAAATATTGAATGTGAATAATGTAGATGATGAACTATGGACGGAGACAAGTTTCCCTAACTTGTACAAATTGATTATTGTGTGCTAGTTTCCTTAAATTTTTGCAAGTTTCCTCACTTTGAGCAATTTCTTTAACTTGTAGTAAGATTGTTATTATTGCGAGTTCTAAACTTAATAAAGTTTTTAATAATTGTGCAAGTTTCGGCAATGCGTGCATTTGAATTTTTTTTAATAGCTAAACTTATTTTCGTTGTTATATAATATCAAACTATTCAATATGTTGATCATGAATATTATTTTAAGAGTGACTGTCATTTGTTTCGGCTACTCTATTGTGAAAGTAGTTAAGATTGAGGAAGAACAACCTCATAATATAAGGCCATATTTATGGAAAGTTTTTAAGTCTATGTGACTATTAACCACTTATGGAGAGTCAATAGTTTATATAACTGTAGGGGCTTTTGGGCCATATAGTGTCCACTTAACTCTTTTAGTTTTGGCATAATTAAAAGATGTAACAATTTTTGTGGTTATTAACTTTTATAAAAGAGTTCAATTTCTCATGACCATGTATAGAATTAAGAGCAAGTATGACTATTGAATTATGTATGATGTGTTCATGGTCCTGGTCCTCATGACCATGTATAACAATCAAAGCAATTATGACTGTTGAAATCTGTATGATGAGTTCATGGTCCTCAAAGACCATTGGTAAAAGTTTTCACTTGTGTGACTGTTAAATAATTATTGTCCATATAATGTTGACTTGGAGATTATATAGCCATGGCATATATTGTCGTGGTGAGGCTTTAGCTTGTAAGATTGTTAGGATGCACTCTATCAAATAAATGTTTTTGAAAAATTAAAGAGTTCATAGTTCTAACGACCCCTCAGTAATAATCTAAAGAAAAAGACTATGATATTGAAGTTCTAATACTACTTATTTACTTTGTGTTGTCACACATTTCTAAAGTTTCACATGTTGAAAAGTCGCTTTAACGAGCTATTCATTGTTCCAAAGTATATTTATTCACTGTTAAGTTATTATGACAAGTCACTGTGTACTACATATAGTAAGGTAACATGTTACAGGTCATATTCAGTGTTGTTACGTTGATCACATATAGTACAATTCGACATAAGTCTCTTTTGTAACGCCCCCAAAATAGGTCCATTCCATCCAACCTATTCTGAGTCGTCAAATACATGGTACAGAAAATAACTATAACTTTATTACAACAATTATCGTGCAAAATACAACAACACATATGCTGTGAGTTTGGATACAAATATATATCAAATGTGACTCATGTTCCAACCTTGGACATCACCTCACAATGACACCTTACATAAAGGTATAGTCAAAAACTGTTTTAGAAATTAGAATCTTTGGGAAGTGCTCAAGGAAACCTTCGTACATGGGAGGCCATGCGTCTAGATTATGATAGATATCATATGGCCACAGAATTATTCTTGGTTGACCCAATAGACCCCAAAGAAAAACGAGAAGATTACTATCATATTCTTCCCAATGGTGAGTCTTCTCTTGACATATCATTATCTCTACTGTCTCTAATTTAGAATTATACTTCAAACAAACACCAAGATTATATAGGTAGTGCTCGTATATATACTCAGCAAGTGGATGAGCACATCCCTGTCTTATGATGACACGAGGTTGTATGTCGTTAGACATCTTGTATGATAGTGGCAAACCACCCTTCCAACGTTGGGTACACCTTACCCTATTGGATTCACCAAATAAGACTACTAAATGAACTTTTCTATACTGCTTCGGGAGAACATCATAGCTAGATACCACCGTTCTATTTTCTCGTTACCCTCGCTCGACCCAGCTACACTCTTATTACCTGAAAGGAATTGTGAAGCAAAAGGGTGAGCACAACTAGCTCAGTAAAGAATATCATGACTAAAGATAATTAAATTATCAATAGCCTTCATCAATAATAAATCAGAGATTTAGAACATATGGTAAATGATAAAAATTTCAACCATAGTTGCAGCGGAACGAGCAATCCATTAGAAGAGTCAAATAGACTATAAAGTCTATTATCTTCTCCATGTTAAAAATCCACCAACAATGTTTTATCCCGGTAACATCAATCAACAATTCTGATCCACAATCATATGAATAACTCATAATCATAACTGTAGTTCTAAATTCCTCTTCTCATCCAGGACGAAGATAATTTTCATCACCTATCTTTACCTGAAACATCAAAGATCATAGTTACACCAAATCACATTTCCTGTTCATAATCATACTAATAACTTCATCTTTGCACTACGGCCAAAGATATTCATTTGTATCACCAGTTGGTCATGTTCATCTCAACATCTGTTCATCTTTGCACTACTGGCCAAAGATATTCAACAACATGTCATCTTTGCACTACGGGCCAAAGATATTCATCAACAATTCATCTTTGCACTACAGGCCAAAGATATTCCTCAACAGTTCATATTTGCACTACGGCCAAATATATTCATCAACAGTTCATATTTGCACTACAGACCAAATATATTAATATCTCAAAGAAATATATTTCCCCGTTACCCTCGCTCGACCCAGCTACACTCTTATTACCTGAAAGGAATTGTGAAGCAAAAGGGTGAGCACAACTAGCTCAGTAAAGAATATCTTGACTAAAGATAATTAAATTATCAATAGCCTCCATCAATAATAAATCAGAGATTTAGAACATATGGTAAATGATAAAAATTTCAACCATAGTTGCAGCGGAACGAGCAATCCATTAGAAGAGTCAAATAGACCATAAAGTCTATT
Organism: Panax notoginseng; assembly: GCA_016801055.1. NCBI lineage: Eukaryota > Viridiplantae > Streptophyta > Magnoliopsida > Apiales > Araliaceae > Panax > Panax notoginseng. Next base: position 31,669,524 of record CM029019.1, read on the forward strand.
ATCTTCTCCATGTTAAAAGTCCACCAACAATGTTTTATCCCTGTAACATCAATCAACAGTTCCTTTCCACAATCATATGAATAATTCATAATCATAATTGTGATTCTAAATTTCACATCCAAGACAAAGATAATTTTCATCACCTGTCTTTACCTGAAACATCAAATATCATGGTTATACTAAATCACAGTTCCTGTTCATAATCATACTAATAAATTCATCTTTGCACCACGGGCCAAAGATATTCATCAACAATTCATCTTTACACTACATGCCAAAGATATTCAACAACAAGTCATCTTTGCACTACGACCAAAGATATTCATCAACAACTCATCTTTGCAGTACAGGCCAAAGATATTCCTCAATAGTTCATATTTGCGCTACAGGCCAAATATATTATTATCTCAAAAAAATATATAATCATTTCAGAATTTATATAACCAATAATTATAACCATGTTGATCATTTTACCTTTGCACTTAAGATAAAGATATTCAATTATAAATTCAATGGCCATGATCATACCAGTCAAAAATTCAACTTTGCACTACTGGCCAAAGAGAACCCATAGTCATGATCGTACCAAAAATCTACCAATCTTTATACTCAAGTCAAAGAGAAATATCATCATTAGGGTTATAAAAATGTTATATATGATAATAAAAAATAATATGATCAACATATAGTTTTAATCTCAAGAGTAATATTCATAAATCAACTATAATTTGGTTAGAAAAAAAAAACCAATTTTGTCATGAATAGTAACTCGTGAATAGTAACTCATGAATAGTAACTCGTGAATAGTAACTCATGAATAGTAACTCGTGAATAGTAACTCATAAATAGTAACTCGTGAATAGTAACTCATGAATAGTAATCCCGACATGAAAAGATAAGAATTTCACAAGAAAAATCTTACCAATATTCCGGTATAATGATATTGAAAGAAATAATATCATTTTTAAAAAAAATAACATCCCTTATTATCCCTTACCATCCCTTACCTCAAAAGAGCAGTACTCCTGACTGGAATAACGCTGAACGAACTTGCACCGTATAGCAACACTCAAGATATCAAAATACTCACAAGAATACACTCGATAATATAGAGAGAGAAATAGAGAGAAAACTTCAGTTTCTGGTGTGATTTTCAATTCTAACCTAAGCACCCTATTTATAGGAAATTGCTTAGAACACCAAAGCAGAAAATTTAATATAATATTAATATATATATATATATATATATATATATATATATATATATATATATATATATAAATTTTCAAGCCCACCTTTGAAGATCTGAATTCAGCACATTTTAACAACCAGTGGGCCCCACCATCTCACAAAAAAACGTTTTTCTCAAAATAATTAACTTAAACTCCCAAAAATCAATTATTTCAGAACTTCAGAACTTCAATAATTCATAATAAATAGTCCTTTTATCAGAAAATTCGAATCTCGCAAGTTTTTATAGGAAATTCAATTCTCTACAACTTTGTAGAAGAAAATTTTTCCAAATTCCAAACAGAAATTCACCGAAATCCACAAACGGGCGATTTTACAGTCAATAATAAATTTTCGGTCAAGAATTGTGTCCACCAACACACAAAACATGTGTTAATCATTTAATGCCACAAAAATACTCTTCCTCCTCATATACTCATATATCCCACATTCATTGTAAAAATACCATCATCAATATATTATTAAAATAATATATTTAAATGAATTATTTTATCAGAAAAAGATAAAATATTAATTTTCAACAATTGTCACATTAAAAATTTTCTCCATCTATATCCACATAAAATCAATATTTATTCATCATATAAATCAATAATTAATTATACACAAATAATATTACAGAATCACAGTACTGGCAACCAGGCCGTTCCTAGGAAAGAGGGGGCTTTCCAATAAGGATCTCTCCTTACTGGCGCGCAATTAGATGACCAAACCTCTCCTTAGACAGAACTTTCTAGACATTACTAATAATGTTATCTAATAATATTATTCAGATAATATGAATTATTGTTCCGATAATAGAAAATACTGTGTAGTGACCATTAAAACAACAGTAATATAAAATATCAACGCAACAATTATTGAATCAATAAAATACAATATTGAACAGTAATTACTGTAACAATTATTGAGTAATGCCTTCTTACGTAAAAATCAATAATTGGTGCAATACCGTGAGCTACTGTGCAACAACGCGTATTACTGTGTTTTAACCACCGGGTATTCCAACAGTGTTAACGGTAACAACTACGCCGTTATTTATAAACAACTTACTCTTGTCGTTTTCTTCATCCAATCGCTTTCCGTTATGGGGCCCATAAAAGACTGCGCCGTCGTACGAATATTCTCCGACAGTAAGAATATTCCACGACCAAGCGAATATTCCCCGACAACAATGAATATTTTATAACCACTTGTGTATTTCGAAAAAAAAATTTCATATATCACCCTTAACTTTAACATTTATCAATTTAACCATTTACTAAATAGTAATTATAAGAAAAATTGAATACTTTTATTTCATAAAATTCGGGGTCTTACATCTTTCCTTTAAGTCGACCATTCAAGTAACTAAAGTTGATAATCCTTACAATTTAGAAATATTAAATTATTGATTCATGTTTATTCATTAAATTGTTTCATTTCAATTTTATACTTATTGAGCATATTTGATGCTAACTCTTGCCAAACATTAATGTAAGACCCCAACTTTTTATGAATAAAATTAAATTTTCTCTATTTATTATTTTGATATGGTAAGGGGTTGATTTGATTAATGTGGTTAGTTATGGGTAAAATGCGCAAATATTTTAAGTAAGCAAGTGGTTATAAAATATTCATTGTTGTCGGGAAATATTCGTTTGGTCGTGGAACACTACAAAAAAATGGGGCTTCAGCAACAACCGATTTTCGTTGTTAAAGGTGTCAAATTTCGTTGCTAAAGGGTTTTGGCAACGACTTTACTGTCGTTGCGTCTTTCGTTGCGCAATGAGCATTGCTAATTGTTCCGCAACGAACGTATTTTTTTCGTTGCCAAAAGTAATACATTTTACAACGAAATTTGGCTTTCGTACAGAGACATCGATCCTTTAGCAACAAAATGTATTGTTGCAGAATAATTAAAATGTCGTTGCTAAAAATCCCATTTCGTTGCAAAAGCCTGCTAATTGGCAACGAAATGAACTCTTTTTTTTTTGCAACGACCATGTATTTTCGTTGCAATTGACACTATTTTGCAACGACATTTTTTGTTGCAGTAAATTATGAAAATTGTTGCCTAAGCTTGCTTTCGTTGCGGAATGTATACTTTTTAGCAACGATTTTCGTTGCTGATTATATTATTTGGCAACGACATTATGCTGAATCAGTAACAAAAATATTGTTGCTGGTTATTTTTCAATACCAACGAAAGTCGTCGATTAGCAACGACATTATATGTTGTCATTTCTTTATATGTGCAACGAAAGTTGACATGATTTGCAACGATAAAAAATGTTGCCTTTTATTTTAGTATTAACAACTATCCTCTTCGTTGCTATTAGGTTAATTTTTGATTGCCAAATATTATATTTTTAATGTCATTAGCAATGAAAATTTGTTGCTAAATGTATAAAAAATTGTTGCTATATTAAAACTTGTTCAATGCTTTGGTAACGAATTATATTGTTGCCAAATCAAAATTTGACATTCTTTTTATGTACCTAACTGGCTCAATGTCCCCATAGCAAATAATGGGAAAAATACAAAAAACTAAAATATTATTAACTTAATAAAATCATCCACTACATAATCATTCATTATCTTTACAATTAACCATCTAAAGCTACCACAGTTCTTCAATCAAAGTATATATCTACATATATAGAGAGTACACTTCATAATTCCGTCCCTTGTCTTCCATAAACGTAGCACGTAAATTTGATACCCAATATTGTAAGGCAGGTCGTAAAAGCAGTCTTCCTGCACATTTAAAAATAATAGCAAGTCAAAAAACTGAAGCAAATAGGTCACCAAAGGCATTTAGTGCCAAAATCAATACACAAAGACAATAGAGTTGCTACCCATAAATATTGACATACCTGACTTCGCAAGACGAGAGAATTCACTAGGATCTTTTCCAAAAAGTTTGAAAACAATACGATCAGTACGACACTGAAATCAGTCAAAAACACATTTAGTTAAGACAAATATCCTTTTGAGGCCAAATTCAAATGACAAAGGAATAATTAATCTTCGAAGATGTATATAACAATACTTTTGGCCATCTCATGTAGCACTACACCAACTGACCAAGGTGTTTTTGTACAAAAAGAAAAACAATTATACATAACAAATGAAACTAAACATAACCCAATTCCTATAAAATTCAAGATACGGAACTTAACTTTTATTATAAGAGAAACACAAAATACAGGAAGAATATTGACTAAAAACCTTGTTTAACTTTGATTTATTCAAGGCTTTGATTTATTCATGTTGAAATTTAGCTACTATATAGGTGATATATCCACCCTTTATAATTCAAGTATGTTAATTGAATGCCCAAGGGAGGCCCCAACCCTTGCCCATTAAGCCTACTGCTGCTGCCGAGGCAGTAACTTTACACTTCACCAAGCAAGATTTCGCTCCTTATGATAGCTCACAAATTACAGCAACATGTAACCTATATAAACCCAAGACAGTAGCCTATTTGAGTTAAACCAAAAGAAGTATCTAATTTAACAACTGAGAGCTCAATAAGAGCGCCCCCATCCATCTCATGTCGCTGCTACCGCTGTTGTTGCTGCTGCCACAAGCAGCCACCCTGTGCTCAACATAGCTACTTTCCTAATTTCTTACTTCTATGATCAATTATATCCATTATTAGATATATTGCACATAGCATATGTGTAAGACCCCGAATTTTATGAAATAAAAGTATTCAATTTTTCTTATAATTACTATTCAGTAAATGGTTAAATTGATAAATGTTAAAGTTAAGGGTGATATATGGATTTTTTTTTCAAAATACACAAGTGGTTATAAAATATTCATTGTTGTCGGGGAATATTCGTTTGGTCGTGGAATATTCGTACGACGGCGCAGCCATTTGTGGGCCCCATAACAAAATAACTGTCGGGTGAAGAAAACGATAAATTTGAGTTTTAACAAATAACGGCGTAGTTGTTACCGTTAACACTGTTGGAATACCCGGTGGTTAAAATACAGTAATACGCGTTATTGCATAGTAGCACACGGTATTGCACAGTATTTTTGAATTATTGATCCTTGCGTAAGAAGACACTACTCAATAATTGTTACAGTAATTACTGTTCAATATTTTATTTTATTGATTCAATAATTGCTGCGTTGATATTTTATATTATTGTTGTTTCAATAATTGTTGCTGCACAGTATTTTCCATTATCAGATCAATAATTCATATTATTTGAATAATATTATTAGATAACATTATTGGCAATGTCTAGAAAGTTCTGTCTAAGGAGAGGTTTGGTCATCTAATTGCGCGCCAGTAAGGAGAAATCCTTATTAGAAAGCCCCCTCTTTCCTGGGAACGGCCTGGTTGTCATAAATGTGATTCTGTAATATTATTTGTGAATAATTAATTATTGATTCATATGATAAAGAAATATTTATTTTATGTGGATATAAACGAGGGATATATTTTTGTGGTTAAAAATGAAGGAGTTAATGTTGAGGTTTTTATCCGTATTTTTGTCTGAATGGAGGTATTAAAAATCAAGGTTTTTGAGATATTTTGCGGGGGTCATAATTTTTAATCCGACCGTTGGATCGTGGTAATTTTTGGATATGTTATACATATATAAGTTGAGTATATGTCCACAAATTTTAAATCATTAAAAATGAGCGTATGATTTATTATGAATTTTACAAGATGACTGGTTCAGAAATTGTTAAATTTTCGGAGTTAATCATTTTTGTGGAAAATTCTAGAATTGGTGGGCCCCACTTGTGGTTGGTAAAGAAATGTGCTGAATTATATTTCAAATGTGGTGGGTGGGAATAGTAGCAGGTAAAGTCATCAGGTTGCAGGTCAAGCCTACTAAAATTTTCCTATAAATAGAGGACTAAGTTAGAATTGAAAATCACACTAGAAACAAGTTTTCTCTCTTTCTCTCTCTATATTATGAAGTATATTTTGTGAGTATTTAGATACTTTGAGAGTTGCTATTCAGTGCAAGTTTCCTTCGGCTTTGCATACCGATCAGAAGTACTGCTCTTTTGAGGTAAGGGATAATAAGGGATTTTAAGAATTGTTATGTTTTTCAGTTTCATAATTTTTATAACCTTCAAAAATTCTGAAAAAATTTGAAATGATATTTTGATGAGTTTTCTTGATTGTGTCCAAAAATGGTAATTTTTGGATGTATAGATTGAGAGTTATGAATTTTATGAGAAAAGACTATTTTAAAAGTAACCACTTATAATTCCTTGTGGTTAACTCCAAAATTGATGAAATTTTTATTGGGAGTACATGTATATGATAGAAGTATACTCTGTAAATTTCAGAATTTTTGGACAAAAGTACAATTTTTGATAAATGTCTAAATATTCGGCTGTTTTGGCCATATGAAATATAGTAAATGACTTTTAAAAATTCTGAGAAAAATATATGTTCACTATGGGACTATATTATGCTAAATCCCAGAAAAGAAATATTTTTGAAACTGATTTGGTATTTTTCATGAAAATAGTCTAGTTATGAGTAAATGAATTAAATATGTTTTATGAAGTAAAAAAATTAGAAAATAGGATTTTATGACTTGAGAATCCTATATGAGGTATATGCAGATTTTTGATGAGAGTTTTTGGTTATTGGTGATGAAATCTTATGAGTTTGGCATTTTAGGATGATTAAATGCATTATTTAATAAAGTGTAAACAATTAAAATAAATTGTTTATAAGTTGAAAAAATGTTATTCCTTCAATATTATTATACCGAAATATTGTTATAGATTTTATTGTGGAATTTCTACTTTTTTTAGTCGGGATTACTATTCCTGAGTTACTATTCACGAGTTACTATTCACGAGTTACTATTCACGGGTACTATTCATGACAAAATTAATTTCTTTTTCTAACCAAATTATAGTTGATTTATGAATATTACTCTGGAGATTAAAACTATATATTGATTATATTGTTTTTATTATCATATAAACATTTTTATAACCCTAATGATGATATTCTCTTTCACTTGACTGTAAAGATGGATAAATTATTGGTATGATCATGACTAGGGTTCTCTTTGGCCAGTAGTGGAAAAGTTGAATTGTGACTGGTATGATCATGACCATTGAATTTATAATTGAATATCTTTAGCTTAAGTGCAAAGGTGAATTGATCAACATGGTTATAATTATTGTTTATATAAATTTCTGAAATGATTATATATTCCTTTGAGATATGAATATCTTTGGCCTGTAGTGCAAAGATGAATTGTTGATGAATATCTTTGGCCTGTAGTGCAAAGATGAACTGTTATTGAATATCTTTGGCCAGTAGTGCAAAGATGAACAGATGTTGAGATGAACATGATCGACTGGTGATACAAATGAATACATTTGGCCGTAGTGCAAAGATGAAGTTGTTAGTATGATTATAAACAGGAACTGTGATTTGGTATAACCATGATCTTTGATGTTTCAGGTAAAGACATGTGATGAAAATTATCTCGTCCTGGATGCGAAGAGGAATTTAGAATTATAATTATGATTATGAGTTATTCATATAATTGTGGAAAGGAACTGTTGAGTGATGTTACAGGGATAAAATATTGTTGGTGGATTTTTAACATGGAGAAGATAATAGACTTTATGGTCTATTTGACTCTTCTAATGGATTGCTCGTTCCGCTGCAACTATGGTTGAAATTTTTATCATTTACCATATGTTCTAAATCTCTGATTTATTATTGATGAAGGCTATTGATAATTTAATTATCTTTAGTCATGATATTCTTTACTGAGCTAGTTGTGCTCACCCTTTTGCTTCACAATTCCTTTCAGGTAATAAGAGTGTAGCTGGGTCGAGCGAGGGTAACGGAGAAATAGAACGGTGGTCTCTAGCTGTGGATGTTCTCCCGAAGCAGTATAGAAAAGTTCATTTAGTAGTTTTATTTGATGAATCCAATAGGGTAAGGTGTACCCAACGTTGGAAGGGTGTTTTGTCACTATCATACAAGATGTCTAACGACATACAACCTCGTGTCATCATAAGACAGGGATGTGCTCATCCACTTGCTGAGTATATATACGAGCACTACCTATATAATCTTGGTGTTTGTTTGAAGTATAATTCACGATTAAAAACAGTGGAGATAATGATAAGTCAAGAGAAGACTCGTCATTGGGAAGAATATGATAGTAATCTTCTCGTTTTTCTTTGGGGTCTATTGGGTCAACCAAGGATAATTCTGTGGTCATATGATATCTATCATAACCTAGAAGCATGACCTCCCATGTACGAAGGTTTCCTTGAGCACTTCCCAAAGATTCTAATTTCTAAAACAGTTTTTGACTATACCTTTATGTAAGATGTCATTGTGAGGTGATGTTCACGGTTGGAACATGAGTCACACTTGGTATATATTTGTATCCAAACTCACAGCATATGTGTTGTTGTATTTTGCACGACAATTGTTGTAATAAAGTTGTAGTTATTTTCTGTACCATGTATTTGACGACTCAGAATGGGTTGGGTGGAATGGACCTATTTTGGGGTTGTCACAATATGGAAATATTTTTAGAAATTATGAAACCTCCATTTTAGTTTCAATAAGCTCCCCAAAACAGTGGGTGAAAGTAGCTTAACACATTGAATTTCAATCTTTCATTTTGGCTGGAAATTGAATTTTGTTATAAACTAGTAAGCTTAAACTCTCTAATTATTATCACATGTGTAAACTAAATCAGGCCCATGTTTTACTTTGTTCTAATATTCAGTTTTTTTTTTAACAAAAGTTCTTTTAGAATTTTTATTGAACAGGTGGTAGGCACAGTTTTAGATTCCCAATTTCACAGCCATTGGTTTACATCATAAACCCATATCACCATCCTTATTTCTCCTCAGCCCAACCTAAACTCCTCTAGCTATATATAGTACAATAGCAGTCCAAAACATTAAACAAAACATGAATATTCAAGCAATTCTTTTGATTATCACATAACCCAATAACATGGAAATCTCTACTATTGAGCATACTTGACATGCACTGAAATACTATTCTATACAAGTAGTTGCACAAAACTCAATTAACTTACTATCTAATCATATGTTAACCAAATTTCTGCTCATATAGTATATATAAAAAAATATATAAATTACCTTAAGTTGAATTCGGTCCTTCAGCCCCTTAGTAATTTAATTTCTTCCTTTGCTAAAACGCTGCCCTAAATTGTTCTTCAACTTCTTTTAATAACTTCAATCTTTACTAATTTGATGAATTCTCGTATTATATCTTGATGTAAATGAGAGCTAGCATGAAGTTAATTTCGAACGGAGTAGAGAAAGAAAAATAAGGAAGCTGAGGTCTTATCAAAGCTTAAGCACTCAAGGCTTCCTACGCATAGCTCATCTATGTTTGCTGGCCTATGTAAACTGTAGAGAGACAGCTCCTAATTGCTGAAAGCTGACTCAGCTAATCTCCCCCAAATTAATGACAGTTCATGTTGCTATTTTACTTAACTGATAATGGTAGCTTAAGGCTATGTTTGGATTACCACATAATATAACCCATTTGTTCCCTCTCCTTACTTATCGCATCTTATATACTGTATTTTAAATATACTAAAATGCACTTCAAAAATTCTGATAAAATATCCTTAAATCATTTCCGTCAAAGTAAAGGGTATTTATTAAATATAATAAATATCAATTATTATACTTGACATATCAACCTATCACATATTATATTGTACATGATAATATATGCAATATAATAACACATACTTAAATAAAAAATAAAAATTTATTCCAGTAAATTCTTATTTTATTTACTTAGGAAAAATGCAATTCGCTATAGTGTGTAGTTATATTTATATAAAGAAAAGGACCATCCACACAAATTAAATTCATATTCATCTTCAGATGATATAGTGCGGATTTTATTTACTGGATATTTCACACAATCTCGTCTACAAAGAAATATCATAACTTTTGAATAGACAGGAAAATTTAAATAACATGAAATAACACACAAATAGCCTAACATTACAGAAACAATTAAAGATATGATTAAGAGTGATGAATGGTTTGACTTACACATTAATGGCATCTTGCTTTTCAGCATCCATGTAGGCATTGCTATAATATCGATGTAGCGTTCTTAATAATTCCTGGGATTGAGTTGCTACTTTCCATTGACCTCTTTTTTGAGAGAATATCTGTTTACATGTGCACAAGGATGAAAGTTGAGGAGCTCTATGAATATTATAGATGTGCATAAGCTATTCTTCAATTGAACATTATTAGTAGAAAATAAAATCAAATGCTGTATTACACTAATGTTGGAACCCCACATGTATTTCCAATACAACTACCTGAATTACATTCACTGCCAATCAATAGGTCTTTGAGAAATGTGTCAACATCTAATATTGTTATACCTAATGCAGGAAGAAGCAGTCACTTTTAAGTCAAAAGTACAAAAAACAAATATCAAAATTTTGATAAAATAGAGATAGTATGCCAATATATCAACACCATACATATTGTTGTTATGTATCATCCAATATTTTTTTATTGTGACGCTTTCAACAGTTCCATCAAACACCTTTTAGACAGACATCCTACATCTTGGACCTGAACTATTGGCTTCAGAATACTAGTTTCACAAAACCATGTTTTTCAATTGTTACTAGAAACTAAATTAGTAGTGGGGGCTCCGGGTTCTTACTTGCCATTTAACATCATCAAATGCTCTTCTTAGACACAGGGATTTAAATTTTCATGCTTAAGTTGTGCAGGAAGTTCCGTTCAGGCTGAGCTTTTAGGTGTGGACTACTTGATGCTGAATTTTACCCATAGTGAGAGACTGATAGTCTTTAAGATCTTATGATAAATTTGTTAACTAGGTCATCTGAATGTAAAGCTGCATGTCCAACTGTTGCAATTGTTAAATGTTTAACCAAAACTATTACCTATTATGGAGCCAACAATGATGAAGCGTTTAAATGGATAGTCTGATTCTTTCATGTCATCTAACAGCAGCCGTGAGAGGAGGAAGTGTCCAAGATGGTTCGTGCCAATGCTTACTTCAAATCCTTCAGCTGTATAAGTTGGATCTTTTGCAGTTGGCAAGTAAATGGCAGCGTAGCATACTAGCGCATCAAGTGGTCTCTCTGAACGTTTAAAGAAATCTGCAAATTGCCGGACACTTTTAAGGGAAGAAAGATCAAGGTGCATAAGTGTGTAGTTTGCTTTAGCAATGCCAACTGATTTAGCAGCCCTCTCAGCCTTGAGAAAATTCCTGCACAAGATAATTATGTGACATTTCCCTGTTTCACCTAATGCTTTGGCTGTAGCTAGTCCCAAGCTAGAGGAGGCTCCGGTAATAATTGCATTGCCTTTCCTCAGTGTTTTCTTCCCTTCTGATGCAGCCTGGTTGATAGCTGGAGTTGTAGCTGTTGTCTGGGCTCTAATGGGGCCAACTAGTGCTTTCCTATAAAATCCATGTGACCAAATACCACTAGAAATAGTCATTATTGATTGTTGTAAAGGTTCTCAATCTTCAACTGTTCCTTTTAAAAACAAAAAACCCCCCAGTTAGCATGCTGCTATTTCTGCTTACATATAAGCGTATCCACACCCTTCTAAACCCTTCTAAATAGTTTTTGTGCGCAAAATAGGAAATTAGTAGTCTAGCAATGAATCTTGGACATACTGATACTGAACTTACCACCAAAGACACTCAAGCACTAATGTTGACGCCTGTTAAAATAGGCACAGATCCCCCATCCAAGCAACTCATAAATAAAGAAAGACAAGACCCAAGTGATGTGAGCTGCAGAAAACTGAACCATAATGCAGTGACAGAGAACATCTTTTGTAAAATTTAATCTTAAAGAATACTGATAAGTAAGCTAAATGTGTAGCAAGTGACTACGATAAACCTGATCAAGAGAACTCATGATTGAAAATGTCAAGTAGAAATTTACATCAAATAGAATCATTGGATAATTTATAAGTTGGGGTGGTTCCACAAAGCCGAGTGGACACCATGACCAATAAAAAACAGAATATTTGTCTAGATGTTTTGGTTTGCGAATATTCTTAGAGACCACCATATTTTTCTTCTACAAATACCATTCCTGCTAGCTGCTATTTACCTTAATTTGAACACAGAAAAAATACATTGCCTCGAGCCAAGGCAAGCCAACCCCCTCACATTCGATGCCTTTTCTTTTTCAGTCTCTCCTATTTATTGCTCATTACCCACACTGAATCTACTAACCCAAACCGAAATGTAAGAACTCTACCAACAATGGTTTTCCAGCAAAAATTCAACAATTACCTCAATGCTAATTAATGATTACTGGATTACATACATTTTACAAAAAGTAGTCTCATTTTATAAATTTGTTTTGTCGAATAAGAATTCACTTTTTAGTAATAATAATGCAAAATAATACAATATTCTTAAATTAATTATTATAATTTTGTTATTATATCACATTGCTAAACCTAACATTTTATTATTTTTAGGAGTATGTATAAAATATATACATACACTATTAAATTAATTCGTAGATTTTGAAAATGGACTACTTTTCTGGAACAGAGCAACTATACCAATTAGTTTAAAATTTTCTTGATACCATTAAGGCAAAAAATCTGGCTTTAATGTCTGCATATATATATAGTAATAATTGGTATAGGACTGGAGTTTACTTTTGGACTAGTTAGTGATTAATGAATTCTATTATGTATTGTGATAATTTTGAATGAATTATAATTACGAAATATAGCAGCATATGAGTTTTAATAGAATTATAAGAGTGACTCACCTCTTGCATATCTTTTCAAGAAGAGTTACCACTAGTTCTTATTATTTATAACTGACGACCAAAAATTTGACACAAACATCTGCAAACTACATTTTCCAATTTGTAAAAGCCATAGATTTTGATATTTGACAAATGATAACAGCAATGCAGCATGTGCACAGAGCAATAGACGGGCTAAAATGGATGGTCAAGTATGGGCAATAACATGAATATTGATGAACTGACATTTTTAGAACATGCTTAAAACTTCAAACAAAATATATCAAAAGGTAGGCCAAGTGCTAATAAAGGTAATCAAGTTTTGAACTCTCACAAGGAACTCTCATTAGACAATTTGTGATGTATATTGAAAATCATAAACCCTTAAAGATTAATTAAAACACACATACAAAATATTAAAGCAATACAGGACAAACTGATTTATGTTCAAGAATTTGGACCTAAAAGACTCACCATATGTGCATACGAACACACACAGACACAATTAATTGACAATGGGTGTGTGTATATTCTGTGTATGTATGTGTGTGATAATGTGTGTGTGAGTGAGTATAATAGTGGGTAGAGGTGGCAAACGGGCGGGCGGGCGCAGGCCGGGTCGGGCCATGGCCGGGCCGGGCTAAAATAGGCCGGGCCAAAAAAGCCCGAATTTTCACGGGCCAAAAAAAGTAAGCCCATAGCCCGCGGGCTCACGGGCGGACCGGGCCGGCCCGCGGGCCGAAGGTGGTTTATGCCTATTTTTTTGTACTTTTATGAGCCCGCGAAGCCCGCCGGCGGACCGGGCCGGGCCGGGCCAAAAAGGCTCGGGTTTTTATGGGCCAAAAAAATGCGGCCCAAAGCCCGCTTTTTGGCGGGCGGGCCGGCCCGGCCCGCGGGCTTTGGGCCCGTTTGCCAGGTCTAACAGTGGGTGGGTGTATGTGTGTGAGTAAAATACGTAGTGGGTGTGAGAGTAACTTACCAAACAACCAAATTAAATCCAAATCAAGCCTCCTCCGTTCGCCTCCTCATGCCCAAATTAAAAGGTTAAGGTGTGGCTTATATAGTCCCTTTTTTTTTTGCTTGAAAGTTGCCATCTTCTACAAATCACAAGATGCCCACCCAATCTTTTTGCCCTAAAATATTCAAGTTGAGGGAGTTAGTTTTTCCTTCACATATACTTGTATAGGAAATTGAGTTATTCCCTACGTATATATCTTAAATTAATATGATACAACAGTACCCTAGTACTGCAAGTAATCAAAGCTAATTCCTTACTCAAAATATACTAGAGAACATGTTTAAAGGGGGTGTATTCAATTAAGATTTTTAAAGACTTTTTTTAAGTGACAGACTTTTATAGAATTTGTAGGATTTTAATGACTTTCACAGACTTTAAAGGCTTTTTTAAAATAACTTTTATAGACTTCATGAAATAAGTAATAAACTTTTATAAACTTATTATCAAGACTGTGATAGACTTTTGTATACTTCTAATATACTACCTCCGTTCCTAAAAGATTGTCGTTTAAGATTTTGACACATGAATTAAGAAAGTATCATTTACCAAGTAAAATTTGTTTGAAATTTCATCACTACCCATTTATGAAAAATTGAAAACTATTAATATAAGGGAGAGAATTTCTTAGGATAATGAGAAAATGTAGGGGTAATATAGGAAAGTAAATAATTTATTCTCCTCGAAAGTTGTAAACGATAAACTTTTTGGAACAATTTTTTTTCTAAAACAACAATCTTTTAGGAACGGAGGGAGTATCTTGCAACTTATATTAATTATTAATTAGCCCATGTGTACAACCTCTCCCTCTTTTTTTCATGAACTAGAGTAAATCTCATTATATTATTGTGGCATGAGATTTTATATATGTTGAAAGCGTTCACATTATTGTACTCATTTCATGATACATTTGGATACTCAGATACCAATAAAACTTTAAAAACTACAGACGCAATACAAAAATTAAGCTCACTTTTCATTGAGCTATATATACTTTATGTATATGCGTACGCTTTTTACTAATAATTGATTATTTTTTATTTATTGATTGCTTTACTAATATATATATATATATATATATATATATATATATATATGTTGATTGTGTGATTCTGTCAACCCAATTTTCCATCTTAACTGCTGCTAATTTTGTTTGATTGTGTAGACCTTTTTTATGCGCCTAACATATATCGAAGCAGTGTGTTTTTCCCTTTTTTATAAGGGAAAGATAACGATTCTGTCAATTTGTCATGCAGGAATACAACCACATGTTACATTATTTCACTATAATACATCAAAGACACTTGAAGACGAATATGGAGAATATCTCATTTAAAATGTCAGAAAACTAAAAAAAACATACACATACACATCATATATTTTCTATTTTCATAAATTATAATACATAATCTTTACAATTGATATAATAATTTTATGATTTTATCTCACCTTTGTTGAACAAATTTCTTTCTTCTTTCTATTAGAAGCTTTTGAACGGCTACTTTTTTCCTCACCAATTCAAATTAGGTCTAGTTATTTGTTTACTTTTTAATATATCTTGTCAATTCTCTTATAATAAAATTATAATAAATTCAATTATTTTTATGGCCCAAATTTTACCAAATTATTTATCCATCACATATTAATATTTATTAGCTCATATAAAATAAATAACTAATTTGACCCAATAAAAGACAAAGTGCAATTAATAATTAATTTTATCTACCTTTGTGTTTATTTAAAAGTTTTTAGAAATCTTTAGAGATGGGGTAAGACTTTGGATATGGGTTGATAGTTATAATTTTTCTTCTAAAGTCTGTCAAACTCTACCATTTGATAGAAATCTTTAAAATCTATGACTTTTTGAATACCAAAATACTTTTATAGACTTTGTAAAAATCTTAATTCAATACCACTTAACTTTTAAGACATTAAAAAAGTTGTAATTGAATACCACTAAACTTTTATAAACTCTTTAAATGTCTTTGTGACAACCCCAAAATAGGTCCATTCCATCCAACCTATTCTGAGTCGCCAAATACATGGTACAGAAAATAACTACAACTTTATTACAACAAATGTCGTGCAAAATATAACAACACATAAGCTGTGAGTTTGGATACAAATATATATCAAATATGACTCATGTCCCAACCGTGGACAGCACCTCACAATGACGCCTTACATAAAGGTATAGTCAAAAATTATTTTAGAAATTAGAATCTTTGGGAAGTGCTCAAAGAAACCTTTATACATGGGAGGCCATGCTTCTAGGTTATGATAGATATCATATGGCCACAGAATTTTTCTTGGTTGACCCAATAGACCCCAAAGAATAACGAGAAGATTACTATCATATTCTTCCTAATGGTGAGTCTTCTCTTGACTTATCATTATCTCCACTGTCTCTAATTGAGAATTATACTTCAAACAAACACCAAGATTATATAGGTAGTGCTCGTAAATATACTCAGCAAGTGGATGAGCACAATCATGTCTTATGATGACACGAGGTTGTATGTCATTAGACATCTTGTATGATAGTGGCAAAACACCCTTCCAACGTTGGGTTCGCTTCACCCTAGATGATTCACCAAATATAACTACTAAATGATGTATACAACACTTTTCTATACTGCTTAGGGGGAACCTCCACAGCTAGAGACCACCGTTCTATTTTCCCGTTACC
This sequence comes from Panax notoginseng, assembly GCA_016801055.1. Lineage (NCBI taxonomy): Eukaryota > Viridiplantae > Streptophyta > Magnoliopsida > Apiales > Araliaceae > Panax > Panax notoginseng. The sequence continues at coordinate 31,686,265 of CM029019.1, forward strand.
CTCGCTCGACCCAACTACACTCTTATTACTTGAATGGAATTGTGAAACAGAAGGGTGAGCACAACTAGTCCAATAAAGAATATCATGACTAAAGATAAATAAGTTATCAATAGCCTTCAACAGAATTAAATCAGAGATTTAGAACATATGGTAGATGATAAAAATTTTAACCATAGTTGCAGCGGAACGAGCAATCCATTAGAAGAGTCAAATAGACTACAAAGTCTATTATCTTCTCCATGTTAAAAATCCACCAACAATGTTTTATCCTTGTAACATCAATTAATAATTCTGGTCCACAATCATATGAATAACTCATAATCATAATTGTAGTTCTAAATTCCTCTTCTCATCTAGGACAAAGATAATTTTCATCACCTGAAACATCAAAGATCATGGTTATACCAAATCACAGTTCATGTTCATAATCATATTAATATATTCATCTTTGCACTACGGGCCAAAGATATTCATCAACAGACCATCTTTGCACTACATGCCAAAGATATTCAACAACAGGTCATCATTACACTACGGGCCAAAGATATTTATCAATAATTCATCTTTACACTACGGGCCAACGATATTCATCAATAAGTCATCTTTGCACTACGGGCCAAAGATATTTATATCTCAAAAAAATATATAATCATTTCATAATTTATATAAACAATAATTATAACCATGTTGATCAATTCACCTTTACACTTAAGCTAAAGATATTCAATTATAAATTCAATGGTCATGATCATACCAGTCACAATTCAACTTTACACTACTAGCCAAAGAGAACCCATAGTTTTGATCATACCAATAATCTACCCATCTTTACACTCAAGTGAAAGAGAATTTCAACATCAGGGTTATAAAAATGTTATATATGATAATAAAAATAATATGATCAACATATAGATTTAATCTCAAGAGTAATATTCATAAATCAACTATAATTTGGTTAGAAAAAGAAACTAATTTTGTCGTGAATAGTAACTCGTGAATAGTAACTCATGAATAGTAACTCATGAATAGTACTCTGTATTCGTACATAGTACCGTATATGTAAATAATGTCATGTAAATAGTGCCATATGCATGAATAGTATTGTATACGTGAATAGTACCGTATACGTGAATAGTAACCCCGACTCAAAAAGGTAGAAATTCCACAATAAAATCCATACCCATTATTTCAGTATAATGATATTGAAAGAATAACATCATTATGAAGAATATAGCATCCCTTAATATCCCTTACAGTCCCTTACCTCAAAAGAGCAGCACTCCTGACTGGATATCGGATATGACGCTGAAGGAAACTTGCACTGATAAATAGTAACTCACCAAGTATCTAAATACTCATAAAATACACTCGATAATCTAGAGAGAAAAAGAGAGAAAACTTATGAATTCTGGTGTGATTTTTAATTCTAACTTAGCCCTCTATTTATAGGAAAATGTTAGCACGCCGAAGCAGACTTGACCTGCTACCTGATGGATTTACCTGCTACTATTCCACCCACCAAAAATCAGCCATCCTCCCCAACAACCAAAAGTGGGGCCCACCCATTTCTAGAATTTTCTACCAAAATTATTTATAAACCTAATTTCCGAATCAGTCACCTTTTAAAATTCATAACAAATCATTCGTTCATTTTTAACGGTTCAAATTTGTGAACATATACACAACTTATATATATATATATAACATATCCAAAAATCACAATGATCCAACGGTCAGATTAAAAATTATAACTCACACAATAAAGCTGTAAGAACACTGATTTGATCTTTTAATACCTCCAATCCGACAAAATACTGATAAAATACCTCAACATTAATTCCTTCATTTATAACCACAAAAATAAATCCATCATTTATATCCACATCAAATAAATATTTCATTATCATATAGATCAATAATTAATTATTCACAAATAATATTACAGAATCACAATAATGACAACCAGGCAGTTCCCAGGAAAGAGGGGGCTTTCCTATAAGGATTTCTCCTTACTGGCGCGCAATTAGGTGACCAAACCTCTCCTTGACAGAACTTTCTAGATATTACCAATAATACTATCTAATAATATTATTCAAATAATATGAATTATTGATTTGATAATGGAGATACTGTGCGGTGACAATTATTGAAACAACAATAATATAAAATATCAACGCAGCAATTATTGATTCAATAAAATAAAATATTAAACATAAATTACTGTAACAATTATTGAGTAGTGCATTCTCACGTAAAAATCAATAATTAAAAAAAATATTGTGCAATACCGTGTGCTACTGTACAACTACGCGAATTACTGTATTTTAACCACCAGGTATTCCAACAGTGTTAACGGTAACAACTACGCCGTTATTTATAAAAACTCAAATTTGTCGTTTTCTTCATCCGACAGTTATTCTGTTATGGGGTCCACAAATGGCTGCGCCGTCGTACGAATATTCCCCGATAGAAAGAATATTCCACGACTAAACGAATATTCCCCGACAACAATGAATATTTTATAACCACTTGCGTATTTTGAAAAAAAAATTCATATATCACCCTTAACTTTAACTTTTATCAATTTAACCATTTACTGAATAGTAATTATAAGAAAAATTGAATACTTTTATTTCATAAAATTCGGGGTCTAACAATCTCCCCTCCTTATAAAATTTTGTCCCCGAAATTTACGTACCTGGTATTTCAAAAAGTTGAGAATACCTTGCTTTCATTTCAGATTCTATCTCCCGGGTCATTATGATTTCTCCATTGCTCATCTCCCGTGATAACTTTATTTGGGTTCCTCACTTGTTGTGAAGTCATGACAACCGCTCTCTCTTGAACTACCCAGCTTTGACTTGTCTGGGGAAGCATTTGGCGTCATCACTACCGTTGGAATATACTTTTCTATAGGGCATATTCCTCCCTCAACTGCCTCGTCGTACTCCTGATTCATGATCTAAATCATCAATCTTCGATCCATATCGAATTCAGGTTGACCGCTCTGTACAGGGTAATTCAAAACTCGATGTTGGGTTCTCCCAATTGCTTTCCAAAAAGAGAAATTCATATCATCTATTTTAACCTTCTTAGATCGGACACCTCTTTCCACAATATTCACGTGTCGTGCGGCTTTTGCCCATGCATCACTTATTCTCACTCGTTCAGTTTTTTCTTCTTTCAGCTCAGATTCCATCTTTATCATCTTATACTCTACCAAAGAATGCTTCTATTCAAGCATTACATATCGAGTAACACAAGCTTGAATTGTTGCATCCTTTTGCTCCACGACCACCTGTCGTTCTTCAGCCTGCTCTTCAACTTATGAATACGATTTTGAAATTCTACATTTTGATCATATAATACCTCTAATAAATTCTCCTCAGGTGCTTCTTCTTCCTCACTCTCAGCTGCTACCTCTGCGACTAGCTCGGGTGCAACTATCAATTCTTCACTCACCACAAAAATATCTCTAATTCCTTCTTCGTCTGACATCACATTATCATGGTTAGTGATTAAAGGTATCCCCACAATCTCATTCACTCCATTGTTAGCATTCTCAGCTGCCATTCTCAAATACTACCATAAAACAAGGGTTAATTAAGCAAATTAACGTAATATAAGAAACTACGCAATACCGTGCAATACCGTGTGCTACTGTGCAACTACGCGAATTACTGTATTTTAACCACCAGGTATTCCAACAGTGTTAACGGTAACAACTACGCCGTTATTTATAAAAACTCAAATTTATCATTTTCTTCATCCGACAGTTATTCTGTTATGGGGTCCTCAAATGGCTGCACCGTCGTACGAATATTCCCCGACAGAAAGAATATTCCACGACTAAACGAATATTCCCCGACAACAATGAATATTTTATAACCACTTGCGTATTTTGAAAAAAAAATTCATATATCACCCTTAACTTTAACTTTTATCAATTTAACCATTTACTAAATAGTAATTATAAAAAAAATTGAATACTTTTATTTCATAAAATTCGGGGTCTTACAATCTCCCCTCCTTATGAAATTTCGTCCTCGAAATTTATGTACCTGGTATTTCAAAAAGTTGAGAATACATTGCTTTCATTTCAGATTCTATCTCCCGGGTCATTATGATTTCTCCATTGCTCATCTCCCGTGATAACTTCATTTGGGTTCCTCACTTGTTGTGAAGTCATGACAACCGTTCTCCCTTGAACTACCCGGCTTTGACTTGTCTGGGGCAGCATTTGGCGTCATCACTACCGTTGGAATATACTTTTCTATAGGGCATATTCCTCCCTCAACTGCCTCGTCGTACTCCTGATTCATGATCTGAATCAAAAATCTTCGATCCATATCGAATTCAGGTTGACCGCTCTGTACAGGGTAATTCAAAACTCGATGTTGGGTTCTCCCAATTGCTTTCCAAAAAGAGAAATTCATATCATCTATTTTAGCCTTCTTAGATCGGACATCTCTTTCCACAATATCCACGTGTCGTGCGGCTTTTGCCCATGCATCACTTATTCTCACTCGTTCAGTTTTTTCTTCTTTCAGCTCAGATTCCATCTTTATCATCTTATACTCTGCCAAAGAATGCTTCTGTTCAAGCATCACATATCGAGTAACACAAGCTTGAATTGTTGCATCCTTTTGCTCCACGACCGCCTGTCGTTCTTCAGCCTGCTCTTCTAACTCATGAATACGATTTTGAAATTCTACATTTTGATCATATAATACCTCTAATAAATTCTCCTCAGGTGCTTCTTCTTCCTCACTCTCAGCTGCTACCTCTGCGACTAGCTCGGGTGCAACTATCAATTCTTCACTCACCACAAAAATATCTCTAATTCCTTCTTCGTCTGACATCACATTATCATGGTTAGTGATTAGAGGTATCCCCACAGTCTCATTCACTCCATTGTTAGCATTCTCAGCTGTCATTCTCAAATATTGCCATAAAACAAGGGTTAATTAAGCAAATTAATGTATCACATAATATCCATATATTATGACCAACCAACAATTAAGCTTAGGTAGGACACACTAGCGAAGGATTTACTCATCTCTCCCCTCCTAGTTATATTCCACAATCTCCGTCAGAGACCATATCCCTAAGCTCTGATACTAACTGTGACAAATGTCCCATCAGTGGACAGTACCTCACAGTGATACCTATCAGTTTGCCACCGCAGAACGGCATCCCCTACAGAGAGTCTGGCTTCGATGCATCCCCCATCAACAGGAAGTCACCAGCGAGAGGCTCGGGGCTCTTTACTTATAGCTCTGATACCAACTGTGACAACCCCAAAATAGGTCCATTCCATCCAACCTATTCTGAGTCGCCAAATACATGGTACAGAAAACAACTACAACTTTATTACAACAAATGTCATGCAAAATACAACAACACATATGCTGTGAGTTTGGATACAAATATATACCAAATGTGACTCATGTCCCAACCGTGGACAGCACCTCACAATGACACCTTACATAAATGTATAGTCAAAAATTGTTTTAGAAATTAGAATCTTTGGGAAGTGCTCAAGGAAACCTTTGTACATGGGAGGCCATGCTTCTAGGTTATGATAGCTATCATATGGCCTCAGAATTATCCTTGGTTGACCCAATAGACCCCAAAGAATAACAAGAAGATTACTATCATCTTCTTCCCAATGGTGAGTCTTCTCTTGACTTATCATTATCTCCACTGTCTCTAATTGAGAATTATACTTCAAACAAACACCAAGATTATATAGGTAGTGCTCGTAAATATACTCAACAAGTGGATGATCACAATTCTGTCTTATGATGACACGAGGTTGTATGTCATTAGACATCTTGTATGATAGTGGCAAAACATCCTTCCAACGTTGGGTTCGCTTCACCCTAGATGATTCACCAAATATAACTACTAAATGATGTATACAACACTTTTCTAGAATGTCATGTAAATAGTGCCATATGCATGAATAGTGATGTATACGTGAATAGTGCCGTATACGTGAATAGTAACCCCGACTCAAAAAGGTGAAATTCCACAATAAAATTCATACCCATTATTTCAGTATAATGATATTGAAAGAATAACATCATTATGAAGAATATAGCATCCCTTAATATCTCTTACTATCCCTTACCTCAAAAGAGCAGCACTCCTGACTGGATATCGGATATGACGCTGAAGGAAACTTGCACTGATGAATAGTAACTCACCAAGTATCTAAATATTCATAAAATACACTCGATAATCTAGAGAGAAAAAGAGAGAAAACTTATGAATACTGGTGTGATTTTCAATTCTAACTTAGCCCTCTATTTATAGGAAAAAGTTAGCACGCCGAAGCAGACTTGACCTGCTACCTGATGGCTTTACCTGCTACTATTCCACCCACCAAAAATCAGTCATCCTCCCCAATAACCAAAAGTGGGGCCCACCCATTTCTAGAATTTTCCACCAAAATCATTTATAAACCTAATTTCTGAATCAGTCACCTCTTAAAATTCATAACAAATCATTCGTTCATTTTAAACGGTTCAAAATTTGTGAACATATACACAAATTATATATGTATAACATATCCAAAAATCACAACGATCCAACGGTCAGATTAAAAATTATTACTCACACAATAAAGATGTAAGAACACTGATTTGATCTTTTAATACCTCCAATCCGACAAAATACTGATAAAATACCTTAACATTAATTCCTTCATTTATAACCACAAAAATAAATCCATCATTTATATCCACATCAAATAAATATTTCATTATCATATAGATCAATAATTAATTATTCACAAATAATATTACAGAATCACAATAATGACAACCAGGTAGTTTCCAGGAAAGAGGGGGCTTTCCTATAAGGATTTCTCCTTACTGGCGCGCAATTAGGTGACCAAACCTCTCCTTGACAGAACTTTCTAGATATTGCCAATAATGCTATCTAATAATATTATTCAAATAATATGAATTATTGATTTGATAATGGAGATACTGTGCGGTGACAATTATTGAAACAACAATAATATAAAATATCAACGCAGCAATTATTGATTCAATAAAATAAAATATTAAACAGAAATTGCTGTAACAATTATTGAGTAGTGCATTCTCACGTAAGAATCAATAATTAAAAAAAATATTGTGCAATACCGTGTGCTACTGTACAACTACGCGAATTACTGTATTTTAACCACCAGGTATTCCAACAATGTTAACGGTAACAACTACGCCGTTATTTATAAAAACTCAAACTTGTCTTTTTCTTCATCCGACAGTTATTCTGTTATGGGGTCCATAAATGGCTGCGCCGTCGTACGAATATTTCCCGACAGAAAGAATATTCCACGACTAAACGAATATTTCCCGACAACAATGAATATTTTATAACCATTTGCGTATTTTGAAACAAAATTCATATATCACCCTTAACTTTAACTTTTATCAATTTAACCATTTACTGAATAGTAATTATAAGAAAAATTGAATACTTTTATTTCATAAAATTCGGGGTCTTACAGTCTTGATTGAATACAACCAAACTTTTAAAGTCTTTAAAAGTCTTTAAAAATCTTAATTGAATACACTCCCCTAAAAAGCAATATATTATCACCGTAATCTAAGAGTATAGATAATTTTACATATATTGAGTTCTTAGAGTAAAAATCAATGACTAAAAGATAATTTGCGCCCCAAATTTTACACCGTTGTTGACTTTTGCACCCCAAACTAAAAAAAGTGTCTAAATACACCCCAAACTTCATTATTCGTAACAAAACGCACACTTTCTTCACTTAACCGGTCAAAAGTGACCGGCTAAGGCTGTAACACAAGTTTGGGGTGCAAATTATATTTTAGTCTTAAAAATTAGAAAAATTATTAATTTTAAATAAAATAAAATAATTTTAAAATAATTAATTCAAATAAAATAATTAATTTTAAAAATAAAAATAAAATAATTAATTTTAAAATAAAATAATTAAAATAATAAAACAGATTTTTTTTGTAAAAAATTCTAATTTTACAAAAAATAATTTTAAAAATTTTTGTTTTTACAAAAATTGTAAAATAAATTTGTGTTTACAAAATTGTAAAATACAATTTTTTATAAAAATAAAATCTGTTTTTACAAAATTTGTAAATTAAAATTGTGTTTTACAAAATTGTAAAATACAAATTTTTTTACAAAATTATGTTTAAAAACAGAATTTTTTAAAAACTTGTGAACGCTGATTTTTTTTCAATTTTTTTGTAAAAATAGATTTTTTAAAAAAGAAAATTGTAAAAATAGAATTTAAAAACAGAATTTTTTAAAAAAAAATTTGTCTAAAACAGAATTTAAGTTGTCTTTTAGTCTATTTTTTAAAAACAGAATTGTAAAACATATTTTTTGTTTGTAAAAAATTCTGTTTTTACAAAAAAAAAATTTAAAATAAATATGTTTTTACAAAAATTGTAAAATCAAATTATGTTTTACAAAATTGTAAAATTGTGTTTACAAAATTGTAAAATACAATTTTTTTTAAAAAAAAATATGTTTTTACGAAAATTGTAATACAAAATTTTGTTTTACAAAATTGTGTTTAAAAAAAGAATTTTTTAAAAGCTTAAAAAAAATTCTGTTTTTAAAAACAAAAACTTAAATTCTATTTTAGAAAAATTTTTAAAAAAAAATTCTGTTTTTAAATTCTATTTTTACAAAAAAAATGTTTTAAAAAATTCTATTTTTACAAAAAAAATTGCTTTTACAAGTTTTTAAAAAATTCTGTTTTTTAACACAATTTTGTAAAAAAAAATTGTATTTTACAATTTTGTAAAACACAATTACAATTTTTGTAAAAACATATTTTTTTTTATAAAAAATTGTATTTTACAATTTTGTAATCACAAATTTATTTTACAATTTTTGTAAAAAGAAATTTTTTTAATTTTTTTTGTAAAAATAGAACTTTTTACAAAAAAAATCTGTTTTATTATTTTAATTATTTTATTTTAAAATTAATTATTTTATTTTTATTTTTAAAATTAATTATTTTAAAATTATTTTATTTTATTTAAAATTAATTATTTTTATCAATTTTTAAGACTAAAAGACAATTTCCACCCCAAACTTGTGTTACAGCCTTAGCCGGTCATTTTTGACCGGTTAAGTGAAGAAAGTGTGCGTTTTGTTATGTATAATGAAGTTTGGGGTGTACTTAGACACCTTTTTTGGTTTGGGATGCAAAAGTCAACAACGGTATAAAGTTTGGGGTGCAAATTGTATTTTAGTCAAAATCAATAGACAATATACGCAACTGTAGATTCCTAAAAAATTATAGCAATAAACACTCAAATTTCACATCATCTTCATGTAAACCAGTCTTAAGACATCAAAATATTCTCTACATATTAACTGATTTCTCAATAAAAAATTAGGGCAAATAATTTTTGAAGTGAAGCAAAACCAATTAATATAACAAAAGAAATTACTCCGTAGAAAACTACTTACACAAATATATTAACAAAATACAATATAAAAATCAATGATGACAGAGCAGAGATTGATGCGGTGATTGTAACGACCCCAAAATAGGTCCATTCCATCCAACCTATTCTGAGTCGCCAAATACATGGTACAGAAAATAACTATAACTTTATTACAACAATTGTTGTGCAAAATACAACAACACATATGCTGTGAGTTTGGATACAAATATATACCAAATGTGACTCATGTTCCAACCGTGGACATCACCTCACAATGACACCTTACATAAAGGTATAGTCAAAAACTGTTTTAGAAATTAGAATCTTTGGGAAGTGCTCAAGGAAACCTTCGTACATGGGAGGCCATGCGTCTAGGTTATGATAGATATCATATGGCCACAGAATTATTCTTGGTTGACCCAATAGACCCCAAAGAAAAACGAGAAGATTACTATCATATTCTTCCCAATGGTGAGTCTTCTCTTGACATATCATTATCTCTACTGTCTCTAATTTAGAATTATACTTCAAACAAACACCAAGATTATATAGGTAGTGCTCGTATATATACTCAGCAAGTGGATGAGCACATCCCTGTCTTATGATGACACGAGGTTGTATGTCGTTAGACATCTTGTATGATAGTGGCAAACCACCCTTCCAACGTTGGGTACACCTTACCCTATTGGATTCACCAAATAAGACTACTAAATGAACTTTTCTATACTGCTTCGGGAGAACATCATAGCTAGATACCACCGTTCTATTTTCTCGTTACCCTCGCTCGACCCAGCTACACTCTTATTACCTGAAAGGAATTGTGAAGCAAAAGGGTGAGCACAACTAGCTCAGTAAAGAATATCATGACTAAAGATAATTAAATTATCAATAGCCTTCATCAATAATAAATCAGAGATTTAGAACATATGGTAAATGATAAAAATTTCAACCATAGTTGCAGCGAAACGAGCAATCCATTAGAAGAGTCAAATAGACTATAAAGTCTATTATCTTCTCCATGTTAAAAATCCACCAACAATGTTTTATCCCGGTAACATCAATCAACAATTCTGATCCACAATCATATGAATAACTCATAATCATAACTGTAGTTCTAAATTCCTCTTCTCATCCAGGACGAAGATAATTTTCATCACCTATCTTTACCTGAAACATCAAAGATCATAGTTACACCAAATCACATTTCCTGTTCATAATCATACTAATAACTTCATCTTTGCACTACGGCCAAAGATATTCATTTGTATCACCAGTTGGTCATGTTCATCTCAACATCTGTTCATCTTTGCACTACTGGCCAAAGATATTCAACAACATGTCATCTTTGCACTACGGGCCAAAGATATTCATCAACAATTCATCTTTGCACTACAGGCCAAAGATATTCCTCAACAGTTCATATTTGCACTACGGCCAAATATATTCATCAACAGTTCATATTTGCACTACAGACCAAATATATTAATATCTCAAAGAAATATATAATCATTTCAGAATTTATATAAACAATAATTATAACCATGTTGATCAATTCACCTTTGCACTTAAGCTAAAGATATTCACTTATAAATTCAATGGTCATGATCATACCAGTCAACAATTCAACTTTGCACTACTGGCCAAAGAGAACCCATAGTCATGATCATACCAGAAATCTACCCATCTTTACACTCAAGTCAAAGAGAAATATCATCATTAGGGTTATAAAATAAAATCAATATAATCAACATATAGATTTAATCTCAAGAGTAATATTCATAAACCAACTATAATTTGGTCAGAAAAAAAAACCAATTTTATCGTGAATAGTAACTCGTGAATAGTAACTCATAAATAGTAACTCATGAATAGTAAACTCGACACAAAAAGGTAGAAATTCTACAATAAAATACATACCAATATTTCGGTATAATGATATTGAAAGAATAATATTTCTTAAGCTTATAAACAATTTATTTTAATTGTTTATACTTTACTAAATAATGTATTTAATCATTCTAAAATGTCAAACTCATAAGATTTCATCACCAATAACCAAAAACCCTCATCAAAAATCTGCATATACCTCATATAGGATTCTCAAGCCATAAAATCATATTTTCTAATTTTCTTACTTCACAAAACATATTTAATTTATTTACTCATAATTAGACCATTTTCATGAAAAAATACCAAATCAGTTCTAAAAATATTTCTTTTCTGGGATTTAGCATAATATAGTTCCATAGTGAACATATATTTTTCTCAAAATTTTTAAAAGTCATTTACTATTTTTCATATGGCCAAAACAGCCGAATATTTAGACATTTATCAAAAATTATAGTTTTATCTAAAATTCTGAAATTTACAGAGTATACTCATGTCGTATACATGTACTCCCAATAAAAATTTCATCAATTTTGGAGTTAACCACAAGGAATTATAAGCGGTTACTTTTAAAATAGTCTTTTCTCATAAAATTCATAACTCTCAATCTATACATCCAAAAATCACCATTTTTGGACACAATCAAGAAAACTCATCAAAATATCATTTCAAATTTTTTCAGAATTTTTGAAGGTCATAAAAATTACGAAACTGAAAAACATAACAACTCTTAAAATCCCTTACTATCCCTTACCTCAAAAGAGCAGTACTTCTGATCGGTATGCAAAGCCGAAGGAAACTTGCACTGAATAGCAACTCTCAAAGTATCTAAATACTCACAAAATATGCTTCATAATATAGAGAGAGAAAGAGAGAAAACTTATTTCTGGTGTGATTTTCAATTCTAACTTAGCCCTCTATTTATAGGAAAATTTTAGTAGGCTTGACCTGCAACCTGATGACTTTACCTGCTACTATTCCCACCCACCACATTTGAAATATAATTCAGCATATTTTTTCACCAACCACAAGTGGGGCCCACCAATTCTAGAATTTTCTACCAAAATGAATAACTCCGAAAATTCAACAATTTTTGAACCAGTCATCTCGTAAAATTCGTAACAAATCATTCGTTCATTTTTAACGGTTCAAAATTTGTGGATATATACTCAACTTATATATGTATAACATATCCAAAAATCACAACGATCCAACGGTCGGATTAAAAATTATAACCCTCGCAAAATATCTCAAAAACCCTAATTTGATTTTTAATACCTCCATTCCGACAAAAATACTGATAAAACACCTCAACATTAACTCCTTCATTTTTAACCACAAAAATATATCCCTCATTTATATCCACATAAAATAAATATTTCCTTATCATATGAATCAATAATTAATTATTCACAGATAATATTACATAATCACAATTATGACAACCAGGCCGTTCCCAGGAAAGAGGGGGCTTTCCGATAAGGATTTCTCCTTACTGGTGCGTAATTAGATGACCAAACCTCTCCTTAGACAGAACTTTCTAGACATTGCCAATAATTTTATCTAATAATATTATTCAAATAATATGAATTATTGATCTGATAATGGAAAATACTGTGCAGTGACAATTATTGAACAACAATAATATAAAGTTTCAACGTAGCAATTATTGAATCAATAAAATAAAATATTGAACAGTAATTACTGTAACAATTATTGAGTAGTGCCTTCTTACGTAAGAATCAATAATTTCAAAAATATTATGCAATACCGTGTGCTACTGTGCAATAACGCGTATTACTGTATTTTAACCACCGGGTATTCTAACAGTGTTAACGGTAACAACTACGCCGTTATTTGTAAAAACTCAAATTTGTCGTTTTCTTCACCCGACAGTTATTCGTTATGGGGCCCACAAATAGCTGCGCCGTCGTACGAATATTCCCCGACAGAAAGAATATTCCACGACCAAACGAATATTCCCCGACAACAATGATTATTTTATAACCACTTACTTATTTTGAAAAAAAAAATCATATTTCACCCATAACTTTAAACTTTTATCAATTTAACCATTTACTGAATAGTAATTATAAGAAAAATTAAATACTTTTATTTCATAAAATTCGGGGTCTTACAATCTCCCCTCCTTATGAAATTTCGTCCCCGAAATTTACGTACCTGGTATGTCGAAGAGTTGAGAATACCTTGCTTCCATTTCAGATTCTATCTCTCAGATCATCATGATTTCTCCATTGCTCATCTCCCATGATAACTTCATTTGGGTTCCTCATTTGTTGGGAAGTCATGACAACCGCCATCCCTCGAACTACTCGGCTTTGACTTGTCTGGAGCAGCATTTGGCGTCATCATTACCATTGGAATATACCTTTCTATAGGACATATTCCTCCCTCAACTGCCTCTTCGTACTCCTCATTCATGATCTGAATCATCAATCTTCGATCCATATCGGATTCAGGTTGACCGCTATGTACAGGGTAATTCAAAACTCGATGTTGGGTTCTCCCAATTGCTTTCCAAAAAGAGAAATTCATATCATCTATTTTAGCCTTCTTAGATCGAACATCTCTTTCCACAATATCCACGTGTCGTGCGGCTTTTGCCCATGCATCACTTATTCTCACTCGTTCAGTTTTTTCTTCTTTCAGCTCAGATTCTATTTTTATCATCTTATACTCTGCCAAAGAATGCTTCTGTTCAAGCATCACATATCGGGTAACACAAGCTTGAATTGTTGCATCCTTTTGTTCCACGACCGCCTGTCGTTCTTCTGCCTGCTCTTCTAACTCATGAATACGATTTTGAAATTCTAAATTTTGATCATATAATACCTCTAATAAACTCTCCTCTGGTACTTCTTCTTCCTCTTCTTCCTCAGTCTCAGCTGTTACCTCTGCGACTATCTCAGGTGTAACTATCAATTCTTCACTCACCACATGGATATCTCTAATTCCTTCTTCGTCTGACATCACATTATCACGGTTAGTGATTAGAGGTATCCCCACAGTCTCATTCACTCCATTGTTAGCATTCTCAGCTGCCATTCTCAAATACTGCCATAAAACAAGGGTTAATTAAACAAATTAACATATCACATAATATCCCAATATTATGACTGACCAACAAATAAGCTTAGGTAGAACACACTAGCGAAGGATTTACTCATCTCTCCCCTCCTAGTTGTATTCCCCGATCTCCGCCAGAGATCATATCCCTAAGCTCTGATACCAAATGTAACGACCCCAAAATAGGTCCATTCCATCCAACCTATTCTGAGTCGCCAAATACATGGTACAGAAAATAACTATAACTTTATTACAACAATTGTTGTGCAAAATACAACAACACATATGTTATGAGTTTGGATACAAATATATACCAAATGTGACTCATGTTCCAACCGTGGACATCACCTCACAATGACACCTTACATAAAGGTATAGTCAAAAACTGTTTTGGAAATTAGAATCTTTGGGAAGTGCTCAAGGAAACCTTCGTACATGGGAGGCCATGCGTCTAGGTTATGATAGATATCATATGGCCACAGAATTATTCTTGGTTGACCCAATAGACCCCAAAGAAAAACGAGAAGATTACTATCATATTCTTCCCAATGGTGAGTCTTCTCTTGACATATCATTATCTCTACTGTCTCTAATTTAGAATTATACTTCAAACAAACACCAAGATTATATAGGTAGTGCTCGTATATATACTCAGCAAGTGGATGAGCACATCCCTGTCTTATGATGACACGAGGTTGTATGTCGTTAGACATCTTGTATGATAGTGGCAAACCACCCTTCCAACGTTGGGTACACCTTACCCTATTGGATTCACCAAATAAGACTACTAAATGAACTTTTCTATACTGCTTCGGGAGAACATCATAGCTAGAGACCACCGTTCTATTTCTCCGTTACCCTCGCTCGACCCAGCTACACTCTTATTACCTGAAAGGAATTGTGAAGCAAAAGGGTGAGCACAACTAGCTCAGTAAAGAATATCATGACTAAAGATAATTAAATTATCAATAGCCTTCATCAATAATAAATCAGAGATTTAGAACATATGGTAAATGATAAAAATTTCAACCATAGTTGCAGCGGAACGAGCAATCCATTAGAAGAGTCAAATAGACTATAAAGTCTATTATCTTCTCCATGTTAAAAATCCACCAACAATGTTTTATCCCGGTAACATCAATCAACAATTCTGGTCCACAATCATATGAATAACTCATAATCATAACTGTAGTTCTAAATTCCTCTTCTCATCCGGGACGAAGATAATTTTCATCACCTATCTTTACCTGAAACATCAAAGATCATGGTTACACCAAATCACATTTCCTGTTCATAATCATACTAATAACTTCATCTTTGCACTACGGCCAAAGATATTTATTTGTATCACCAGTTGGTCATGTTCATCTCAACATCTGTTCATCTTTGCACTACTGGCCAAAGATATTCAACAACATGTCATCTTTGCACTACGGCCAAAGATATTCATCAACAATTCATCTTTGCACTACAGGCCAAAGATATTCCTCAACAGTTCATATTTGCACTACGGCCAAATATATTCATCAACAGTTCATATTTGCACTGCAGGCCAAATATATTAATATCTCAAAGAAATATATAATCATTTCAGAATTTATATAAACAATAATTATAACCATGTTGATCAATTCACCTTTGCACTTAAGCTAAAGATATTCACTTATAAATTCAATGGTCATGATCATACCAGTCAACAATTCAACTTTGCACTACTGGCCAAAGAGAACCCATAGTCATGATCATACCAGAAATCTACCCATCTTTATACTCAAGTCAAAGAGAAATATCATCATTAGGGTTATAAAATAAAATCAATATAATCAACATATAGATTTAATCTCAAGAGTAATATTCATAAACCAACTATAATTTGGTCAGAAAAAGAAACCAATTTTATCATGAATAGTAACTCGTGAATAGTAACTCATAAATAGTAACTCGTGAATAGTAACTCATGAATAGTAACTCATGAATAGTAAACTCGACACAAAAAGATAGAAATTCTATAATAAAATACATACCAATATTTCGGTATAATGATATTGAAAGAATAATATTTCTTAAGCTTATAAACAATTTATTTTAATTGTTTATACTTTACTAAATAATGTATTTAATCATTCTAAAATGCCAAACTCATAAGATTTCATCACCAATAACCAAAAACCCTTATCAAAAATCTGCATATACCTCATATAGGATTCTCAAGCCATAAAATCCTATTTTCTAATTTTCTTACTTCACAAAATATATTTAATTTATTTACTCATAACTAGACCATTTTCATGAAAAAATACCAAATCAGTTCCAAAAATATTTCTTTTCTGGGATTTAGCATAATATAGTTCTATAGTGAACATATATTTTTCTCAAAATTTTTAAAAGTCATTTACTATTTTTCATATGGCCAAAACAGCCGAATATTTAGACATTTATCAAAAATTGTAGTTTTATCTAAAAATTCTGAAATTTACAGAGTATACTCCTGTCATATACATGTACTCCCAATAAAAATTTCATCAATTTTGGAGTTAACCACAAGGAATTATAAGCGGTTACTTTTAAAATAGTCTTTTCTCATAAAATTCATAACTCTCAATCTATACGTCCAAAAATCACCATTTTTGGACACAATCAAGAAAACTCATCAAAATATCATTTCAAATTTTTTCAGAATTTTTGAAGGTCATAAAAATTATGAAACTGAAAAATATAACAACTCTTAAAATCCCTTACTATCCCTTACCTCAAAAGAGCAGTACTTCTGATCGGTATGCAAAGCCGAAGGAAACTTGCACTGAATAGCAACTCTCAAAATATCTAAATACTCACAAAATATGCTTCATAATATAGAGAGAGAAAGAGAGAAAACTTGTTTCTGGTGTGATTTTCAATTCTAACTTAGCCCTCTATTTATAGGAAAATTTTAGTAGGCTTGACCTGCAACCTGATGACTTTACCTGCTACTATTCCCACCCACCACATTTGAAATATAATTCAGCACATTTCTTCACCAACCACAAGTGGGGCCCACCAATTCTAGAATTTTCCACCAAAATGATTAACTCCGAAAATTCAACATTTTTTGAACCAGTCATCTCGTAAAATTCGTAACAAATCATTCGTTCATTTTTAACGGTTCAAAATTTGTGGACATATACTCAACTTATATATGTATAACATATCCAAAAATCACAACGATCCAACGGTCGGATTAAAAATTATAACCCTCGCAAAATATCTCAAAAACCCTAATTTGATTTTTAATACCTCCATTCCGACAAAAATACTGATAAAACACCTCAACATTAACTCCTTCATTTTTAACCACAAAAATATATCCCTCATTTATATCCACATAAAATAAATATTTCCTTATCATATGAATCAATAATTAATTATTCACAGATAATATTACATAATCACAATTATGACAACCAGGCCGTTCCCAGGAAAGAGGGGACTTTCCGATAAGGATTTCTCCTTACTGGTGCGTAATTAGATGACCAAACCTCTCCTTAGACAGAACTTTCTAGATATTGCCAATAATGTTATCTAATAATATTATTCAAATAATATGAATTATTGATCTGATAATGGGAAATACTGTGCAGTGATAATTATTGAACAACAATAATATAAAATTTCAACATAGCAATTATTGAATCAATAAAATAAAATATTAAACAGTAATTACTGTAACAATTATTGAGTAGTGTCTTCTTACGTAAGAATCAATAATTTCAAAAATACTATGCAATACCGTGTGCTACTGTGCAATAACGCGTATTACTGTATTTTAACCACCGGGTATTCCAACAGTGTTAACGGTAACAACTACGCCGTTATTTGTAAAAACTCAAATTTGTCGTTTTCTTCACCCGACAGTTATTCGTTATGGGGCCCACAAATAGCTGCGCCGTCGTACGAATATTCCCCGACAGAAAGAATATTCCACGACCAAACGAATATTCCCCGACAACAATGATTATTTTATAACCACTTGCTTATTTTGAAAAAAAATTCATATTTCACCCATAACTTTAAACTTTTATCAATTTAACCATTTACTGAATAGTAATTATAAGAAAAATTGAATACTTTTATTTCATAAAATTCGGGGTCTTACAATCTCCCCTCCTTATGAAATTTCGTCCCCGAAATTTACGTACCTGGTATTTCGAAGAGTTGAGAATACCTTGCTTCCATTTCAGATTCTATCTCTCAGATCATCATGATTTCTCCATTGCTCATCTCCCATGATAACTTCATTTGGGTTCCTCATTTGTTGGGAAGTCATGACAACTGCCATCCCTCGAACTACTCGGCTTTTACTTGTCTGGAGCAGCATTTGGCGTCATCATTACCATTGGAATATACCTTTCTATAGGCCATATTCCTCCCTCAACTGCCTCTTCGTACTCCTCATTCATGATCTGAATCATCAATCTTCGATCCATATCGAATTCAGGTTGACCGCTATGTACAGGGTAATTCAAAACTCGATGTTGGGTTCTCCCAATTGCTTTCCAAAAAGAGAAATTCATATCATCTATTTTAGCCTTCTTAGATCGAACATCTCTTTCCACAATATCCACGTGTCGTGCGGCTTTTGCCCATGCATCACTTATTCTCACTCGTTCAGTTTTTTCTTCTTTCAGCTCAGATTCTATTTTTATCATCTTATACTCTGCCAAAGAATGCTTCTGTTCAAGCATCACATATCGGGTAACACAAGCTTGAATTGTTGCATCCTTTTGTTCCACGACCGCCTGTCGTTCTTCTGCCTGCTCTTCTAACTCATGAATACGATTTTGAAATTCTAAATTTTGATCATATAATACCTCTAATAAACTCTCCTCTGGTACTTCTTCTTCCTCTTCTTCCTCAGTCTCAGCTGTTACCTCTGCGACTATCTCAGGTGTAACTATCAATTCTTCACTCACCACATGGATATCTCTAATTCCTTCTTCGTCTGACATCACATTATCACGGTTAGTGATTAGAGGTATCCCCGCAGTCTCATTCACTCCATTGTTAGCATTCTCAGCTGCCATTCTCAAATACTGCCATAAAACAAGGGTTAATTAAACAAATTAACATATCACATAATATCCCAATATTATGACTGACCAACAAATAAGCTTAGGTAGGACACACTAGCGAAGGATTTACTCATCTCTCCCCTCCTAGTTGTATTCCCCGATCTCCGCCAGAGATCATATCCCTAAGCTCTGATACCAAATGTAACGACCCCAAAATAGGTCCATTCCATCCAACCTATTCTGAGTCGCCAAATACATGGTACAGAAAACAACTATAACTTTATTACAACAATTGTTGTGCAAAATACAACAACACATATGCTGTGAGTTTGGATACAAATATATACCAAATGTGACTCATGTTCCAACCGTGGACATCACCTCACAATGACACCTTACATAAAGGTATAGTCAAAAACTGTTTTAGAAATTAGAATCTTTGGGAAGTGCTCAAGGAAACCTTCGTACATGGGAGGCCATGCGTCTAGGTTATGATAGATATCATATGGCCACAGAATTATTCTTGGTTGACCCAATAGACCCCAAAGAAGAACGAGAAGATTACTATCATATTCTTCCCAATGGTGAGTCTTCTCTTGACATATCATTATCTCTACTGTCTCTAATTTAGAATTATACTTCAAACAAACACCAAGATTATATAGGTAGTGCTCGTATATATACTCAGCAAGTGGATGAGCACATCCCTGTCTTATGATGACACGAGGTTGTATGTCGTTAGACATCTTGTATGATAGTGGCAAACCACCCTTCCAACGTTGGGTACACCTTACCCTATTGGATTCACCAAATAAGACTACTAAATGAACTTTTCTATACTGCTTCGGGAGAACATCATAGCTAGAGACCACCGTTCTATTTCTCCGTTACCCTCGCTCGACCCAGCTACACTCTTATTACCTGAAAGGAATTGTGAAGCAAAAGGGTGAGCACAACTAGCTCAGTAAAGAATATCATGACTAAAGATAATTAAATTATCAATAGCCTTCATCAATAATAAATCAGAGATTTAGAACATATGGTAAATGATAAAAATTTTAACCATAGTTGCAGCGGAACGAGCAATCCATTAGAAGAGTCAAATAGACTATAAAGTCTATTATCTTCTCCATGTTAAAAATCCACCAACAATGTTTTATCCCGGTAACATCAATCAACAATTCTGGTCCACAATCATATGAATAACTCATAATCATAACTGTAGTTCTAAATTCCTCTTCTCATCCGGGACGAAGATAATTTTTATCACCTATCTTTACCTGAAACATCAAAGATCATGGTTACACCAAATCACATTTCCTGTTCATAATCATACTAATAACTTCATCTTTGCACTACGGCCAAAGATATTCATTTGTATCACCAGTTGGTCATGTTCATCTCAACATCTGTTCATCTTTGCACTACTGGCCAAAGATATTCAACAACATGTCATCTTTGCACTACGGGCCAAAGATATTCATCAACAATTCATGTTTGCACTACAGGCCAAAGATATTCCTCAACAGTTCATATTTGCACTACGGCCAAATATATTCATCAACAGTTCATATTTGCACTACAGGCCAAATATATTAATATCTCAAAGAAATATATAATCATTTCAGAATTTATATAAACAATAATTATAACCATGTTGATCAATTCACCTTTGCACTTAAGCTAAAGATATTCACTTATAAATTCAATGGTCATGATCATACCAGTCAACAATTCAACTTTGCACTACTGGCCAAAGAGAACCCATAGTCATGATCATACCAGAAATCTACCCATCTTTACACTCAAGTCAAAGAGAAATATCATCATTAGGGTTATAAAATAAAATCAATATAATCAACATATAGATTTAATCTCAAGAGTAATATTCATAAACCAACTATAATTTGGTCAGAAAAAGAAACCAATTTTATCGTGAATAGTAACTCGTGAATAGTAACTCATAAATAGTAACTCATGAATAGTAACTCGTGAATAGTAACTCATGAATAGTAACTCATAAATAGTAAACTCGACACAAAAAGATAGAAATTCTACAATAAAATACATACCAATATTTCGGTATAATGATATTGAAAGAATAATATTTCTTAAGCTTATAAACAATTTATTTTAATTGTTTATACTTTACTAAATAATGTATTTAATCATTCTAAAATGCCAAACTCATAAGATTTCATCACCAATAACCAAAAACTCTCATCAAAAATCTGCATATACCTCATATAGGATTCTCAAGCCATAAAATCCTATTTTCTAATTTTCTTACTTCACAAAACATATTTAATTTATTTACTCATAACTAGACCATTTTCATGAAAAAATACCAAATCAGTTCTAAAAATATTTCTTTTCTGGGATTTAGCATAATATAGTTCCATAGTGAACATATATTTTTCTCAAAATTTTTAAAAGTCATTTACTATTTTTCATATGGCCAAAACAGCTGAATATTTAGAAATTTATTAAAAATTGTAGTTTTATCTAAAAATTCTGAAATTTATAGAGTATACTCCTGTCATATACATGTACTCCCAATAAAAATTTTATCAATTTTGGAGTTAACCACAAGGAATTATAAGCGGCTATTTTTAAAATAGTCTTTTCTCATAAAATTCATAACTCTCAATCTATACATTCAAAAATTACCATTTTTGGACACAATCAAGAAAACTCATCAAAATATCATTTCAAATTTTTCCAGAATTTTTGAAGGTCATAAAAATTACGAAACTGAAAAACATAACAACTCTTAAAATCCCTTACTATCCCTTACCTCAAAAGAGCAGTACTTCTGATCGGTATGCAAAGCCGAAGGAAACTTGCACTGAATAGCAACTCTCAAAGTATCTAAATACTCACAAAATATGCTTCATAATATAGAGAGAGAAAGAGAGAAAATTTGTTTCTGGTGTGATTTTCAATTCTAACTTAGCCCTCTATTTATAGAAAAAGTTTAGTAGGCTTGACCTGCAACCTGATGGCTTTACCTGCTACTATTCCCACCCACCACATTTGAAATATAATTCAGTACATTTCTTCACCAACCACAAGTGGGGACCACCAATTCTAGAATTTTCCACCAAAATGATTAACTCCGAAAATTCAACAATTTCTGAACCAGTCATCTCGTAAAATTCGTAACAAATCATTCGTTCATTTTTAACGGTTTAAAATTTGTGGACATATACTCAACTTTTATATGTATAACATATCCAAATATCACAACGATCCAACGGTCGGATTAAAAATTATAACCCCCGTAAAATATCTCAAAAACCCTAATTTGATTTTTAATACCTCCATTCCGAAAAAAATACTGATAAAACACCTCAACATTAACTCCTTCATTTTTAACCACAAAAATATATCCCTCATTTATATCCACATAAAATAAATATTTCCTTATCATATGAATCAATAATTAATTATTCACAGATAATATTACATAATCACAATTATGACAACCGGGCCGTTCCCAGGAAAGAGGGGGCTTTCCGATAAGGATTTCTCCTTACTGGCGCGCAATTAGATGACCAAATCTCTCCTTAGACAGAACTTTCTAGACATTGTCAATAATGTTATCTAATAATATTATTCAAATAATATGAATTATTGATCTGATAATGGGAAATACTGTGCAGTGACAATTATTGAACAACAATAATATAAAATTTCAACGTAGTAATTATTGAATCAATAAAATAAAATATTGAACAGTAATTACTGTAACAATTATTGAGTAGTGTCTTCTTACGTAAGAATCAATAATTTCAAAAATACTATGCAATACCGTGTGCTACTGTGCAATAACGCGTATTACTGTATTTTAACTACCGGGTATTCTAACAGTGTTAACGGTAACAACTACGCCGTTATTTGTAAAAACTCAAATTTGTCGTTTTCTTCACCCGACAGTTATTCGTTATGGGGCCCACAAATAGCTGCGCCGTCGTATGAATATTCCCCGACAGAAAGAATATTCCACGACCAAACGAATATTCCCCGACAACAATGATTATTTTATAACCACTTGCTTATTTTGAAAAAAAAATCATATTTCACCCATAACTTTAAACTTTTATCAATTTAACCATTTACTGAATAGTAATTATAAGAAAAATTGAATACTTTTATTTCATAAAATTCGGGGTCTTACAGTGATTCCCGTTTTTGAAGAAGATGGAGATGATTTAGAGACAATGGAGAGTCGGAGAGCGAGAAAGAAGATGGAGATAGAGAGAGTCGATGATCATAATGGCCACAATGATGAGGTAGAGAGTCGATGGCGATGATGAGCATTAAGCAGTGGAGACGACTGACGAGACTGGAGAGTGGAGAGACAGAGAGTAGCTAGAGAGTAGAGACGATGGCTGAGTTTTGATTTGGGAATAAATGGATAAACGTTGAACCCACTCACTACCCAGAACAATTATATGTAAAATTATTATTTCAAAAACTTAAACATAAATCTAAATTAAAATTTAGAATATATATCATAAATTAATTATAAAAATTTGAAATATAATTTTTTTGTAGAACAAAAAAAGTAATATTTTAACATTTGCAATCTATTTTACAAAAAAAAATCATAATTATTATAATTTTATTTATTATCAATTTATAATATTTTAAATTTAAATTATTATAACATAATATTTTAATTAATATTGTAAATTACTTAAAAATTATTATTAAGAATAAAATTTCTATTAAAATATTAATTACATTAAAATTTGAATTCTAGTAAATTATAAATTAAAGAACAAACTCAAACTTAACTCTTTCTCTAAAACATATGAGTATTTTATTTTTGTCATTTGTGCTCCATTCCACAAAAGGGCGCCACTACCCATTTTTTGCCATGTATAAAATTTTAAAGTTTTAAGGTAGTGTAAAGTTATTTATTTTATAGTTTATTAAAAGAAATAGTCGATATTGTAAGTTACTTAAAAAGTATTATTAAAAGTAAATTTATTACTTAAAAAAATTAATGTATTTATATTACAATTTATATTCACCACAATTAATTCTAAAAAAATTATTTGGGCAAAAATAGTGACTAATTTTATCTCTCACAAAAAACCTCTAAACAATAATATATAGTGAGTAATAATTTTTTTTTCCTCGCAAATTTTCTTCATAAATTGGCGCCAAATATCCTTCTACCTCCTCAATTTTGTGAAAGAAAAAATAGAAATTGTGAAAGATGTTTCTTTCGCTAATAACTATATTGTCACTTTATTTTTTTTCCCTCACTGTTCCTTCGCTAGAAAACTCCTCTTGTGAAGGAATGAGTTCCTTCACAAAATTTCCTTCACTATATCCCTAATTTCTTGTAGTGGTTCAAATCTTTTTTTTTTAAATTTCTTTGATCTCTTGTACTTGTTTACAAATATCAATATTTTTTATGTTTATTCTCTGTCATCGACGTTGGAAATGAAAGAGTATATAAGACTTCAGCTATAAATAAAATAAAATAAAATAAAAATTTTAACGTCAATTAAAGTGACGTTGCATCTTACTCTTTTTTTTTTACAAATTTTTTTTTAAAAATAAAATAGGAATAAAATTGATATTACATTAATATGGGTCAAACTAACTTATTAGGAATGACAAATAAGTCATTTTTAAATAACTTTATTTGTTTTAGTTCATAAAACATAATAAGTTTTTTTCATCTTTTATGTTTTCTCTTATAACTAATAGTATTATAATTTAATTTTATAATATATTTAGAAAAAAGGTAAAATGAGAACTAGGAATAGCTAGGGATATACCATTACTATTCTTCTTTTTATGTTTTATTTTTGGACTTAAAAATATGTTCATGATTTAAGTTACTCCCTCCGTCTAAGAATAAAAGTTCTTATTATTTTATGTAATCTCAAGTTAAATATTTACTTATATTAAATAATTTATTTTTTTACAATAATTTTTGCGTAATATTCTTAGTATTAAATGTCATATTTTTATTATTTATAAATATTTATATAATATCACTAGTCATGTATAGAAAAATATACAATTAGATGAGAATTTAAATATGAATAATTTTATCATTTGACGTTTTTTTAAAATTCGCATAAAATCAATCATCATTTTTATTCTCGGAGTGAGGGAGTACTTGTAAGTATATCCTACTTCTATCTAGAAATAGGAAACATTGGAAGTATAGATATAATAATCAGGTTTGATGAGGTTGGGTTTATTTGGGTCGGAGGCCCGGAACTAACATGATTGGCAATCGGTTGTCACGGGTACTATTTCAACAACCATAATCTATACCGTTGATCGCAACATTGGATGGCACGTGTAAGACCCCAACTTATTAATGAATAAAATCAAATTTTCTCTAAATATTATTGTGAATAATAAGGGGTTAATTTGATATAATACTTTGGTTATGGGTAAAATGTGCAAATTTTTCAAAATAAGCAAGTGGTTATAAAATATTCATTTTGTCGGGGAATATTCGTTTGGTCGTGAAATATTCTTGCTGTCGGGAAATATTCGTACGACGGCGCAGCCCTGTATGGGCCCCATAACGGAAAGCGATTGGATGAAGAAAACGATAAGTATAAGTTGTTTATAAATAACGGCGTAGTTGTTACCGTTAATACTGTTAGAATACCCGGTGGTTAAAATACAGTAGCACACGGTATTGCACCAATTATTGATTCTTACGTAAGAAGGCACTACTCAATAATTGTTACAGTAGTTATTGTTCAATATTTTATTTTATTGATTCAATAATTGCTGCGTTGATATTTTATATTATTGTTATTTTAATAATTGTTGCTGCACAGTATTTTCTATTATCAGATCAATAATTCATATTATTTGAATAATATTATTAGATAACATTATTGGCAATGTCTATAAAGTTCTGTCTAAGGAGAGGGTTGGTCATCTAATTGCGCGCCAATAAGGAGAAATCCTTATTGAAAAGCCCCCTCTTTCCTGGGAACGGTCTGGTTGTCATAAATGTGATTCTGTAATATTATTTGTGAATAATTAATTATTGATTCATATGATAAGGAAATATTTATTTTATGTGGATATAAATGAGGGATATATTTTTGTGGTTAAAAATGAAGGAGTTAATGTTGAGGTTTTTAATCAGTATTTTTGTCGGAATGGAGGTATTAAAAATCAGGATTTTTGAGATATTTTGCGGGGGGTTATAATTTTTAATCCGACCGTTGGATCATGGTAATTTTTGGATATGTTATACATATATAAGTTGAGTATATGTCCACAAATTTTGAACCGTTAAAAATGAACGTATGATTTATTATGAATTTTACGAGATGACTGGTTCAGAAATTGTTGAATTTTCGGAGTTTATCATTTTGGTGAAAAATGCTAGAATTGGTGGGCCCCACTTATGGTTGGTGAAGAAATGTGCTGAATTATATTTCAAATGTGGTGGGTGGGAATAGTAGCAGGTAAAGCCATCAGGTTGCAGGTCAAGCCTACTAAAATTTTTCTATAAATAGAGGGCTAAGTTAGAATTGAAAATCACACCAGAAACAAGTTTTCTCTCTTTCTCTCTCTAGATTATTGAGTGTATTTTATGAGTATTTAGATACTTTGAGAGTTTCTATTCATCAGAGCAAGTTTCTTTCAGCCTTATATCGGTATTCCGACCAGAAGTACTGATATTTTGAGGTAAAGGATATTATTTTCTTCTTAATGATATTATTTTCTTCAATATCATTATGCTGAAATATTGATATGAGTTTTTATCAAATTTGGAACCTTTTGTGTCGGAGTTACTATTCACGTATACGACACTATTCACGTATACGGTACTATTCATGAATACGGCACTATTCACCGAAAAATAAAATTTTCTCTTTTTGTCCAAGATGTTTATTATGGTTACTATCTTTGATTGTATCCATGTTTTGATCTTTATTTTTGAATTCTGCTTCACAATTGATTATTATGAAGTATTATTGATCTTGAATAAACTGTTATACGAATCCCTACTATTTGTCCTTCTGTCTCACTGGATTTGTTCTCTTTAAGATATTTTTCATCATCCTCAGTCCTAAATAATGATATTACTGAATATCTTTGGCCTGTAGTGCAAAGATATATGATTACTTGATGAATATCTTTGGCCTGTAGTGCAAAGATGAACAGGTATTGAGATGAACATGACCGACTGGTGATACAAATGAATATCTTTGGCATGTAGTGCAAAGATGAATATTTGGTTAAAGATGATTATTAATCGATGTTACAGGGATAAAATATTGATGATGAACTTTTAAATCTTAGAAGATAGTAGAATTCTTTCTCTACTTAACTCTTCTAATGGTTTGCTGTTTCCGCTGCAGTTGTTGATCTAAAACTTGTTATCGATTATATTCTATCAGATTTTTCCCTGTTGAATACTAATGATAATTTGTTGTATATTATCTTAGTCATAATATTCTTTACTGGGCTAGTTGAGCTCACCTTTTTCCTTTTTGTTCCATTTTTCTTCTCAGGAGGTGAGAACATAGCAGGATCTAGTCGGGGTATGGAGTGATGGTTCTAGAAAGATGTTTTAGTAGTCCTCACTATTTTTGTAAAATAGTGTTTGAATAATTGTATTGAGGACTTATTTGAGTGTGGATATTGTCTAGAAGACAATATTTATATTTTAACTCACAGTATGTGTTGTCGTATTTTGCACGACAATTGTATTATTGAAATTGTAGTTTATTTTCTGTACCATGTATTTGGCGGCTCAGAATGGGTGTTGTATACCTATTTTGGGGGCGTCACAGCACGGGTACATCGGTTGTCATTGGATTTCATATAAAATTTAGATATGAATATTTTTTATAAATATTTATATGAATATTTAGAGATAAATTTATAAATATTTATATGAATATTTATTTACATATATATAAATATTCATAGTTACTTTATATATATTTAGTTTAATGTTGAGATTTGTTTAGTATTTTATTTAGTTTGACAAGAAATTTTGAAAATAATATGTATGTGCATATATTTATATATATATATATATATATATATATATATATATATATATATAGAATAAATTTAAAAATATTAGAGACTACAAGTTATGGCGTTAGTTTAGTTAACTAATAAATTAAAATGGCTTAATAGTAGCTTAATGACCCAATAACCCATAGGTCTTAGGTTCAAAACCTAGATGTGATATTTTTGTTTCTTATGTTATATTTTTTATGTATTAGATAAATTCTATTACCATCTATAAATATAGATACCCATCTTAAATCTCCACATTAAACTAAATATATATAAAGTAACTATGAATATATATATATATATATATATATATATATATATATATATATACAGTCCCCTTCAGTTGAGGGATCCCTCAAATAGTGTTATTTGAGGGATAGTGCGATCAACCGTTGGATCTGTTTTAATAACTTTATGTGGCTGAGATTTTACATTTTATCCAACACATCAAATGCAACGGTTATCCAATGCAACACATAAGATGTAAAATCTCAGCCACATAAAGTTATTAAAACAGATCCAACGGTTGATCGCACTATCCCTCAAATAACACTATTTGAGGGATCCCTCAACTGAAGGGGACTGTGTGTGTGTGTGTATATATATATATATATATATATATATATATATATATATATATATATATATATTATATATAATCCATAGGTCTTTGGTTCAAAACATAGTTGTGATATTTTTGCTTCTTATGTTATATTTTTTGTGTATTAGATAAATTCTATTACCATCTATATATATATACCCATCTTAAATATCCACATTAAACTAAATATATATAAAGTAACTATGAATATTTTAATATATATATAAATTTATCTCTAAATATTCATATAAATATTTATAAACAAATATTCATATAAATATTTATGCATGAAATATAAATATATTATCTTATAATAATAACACACTAATTTGTCGTTTTATTCTGTGATATATAAGATCGTTAGTATGTAAAGACCTGTTTGACTCTTTTTTTCCCCTTTTTTTCCACAAGCGCTAATTATTATATCAACTCTTTTTTTTTTTACAAAATAAAAAAGTAGTAGATTTTCAGGAAACAATAACATTAATTATTCCTTATTTTAAAATGTCCAATATTAAAAAACTAATTAATTAACTTGGCTATTAATTTACGTTATAATCTTCTATATATTGATCATGTATGATCATCGATATGTCACTTAATTATTTCATTATCAATTTTCATAAAAAAAAAAGTGTTCGATCGCCCATTAATTATTTGCTGCAAAAGAAGAAGATAATTGAAAAGAATAACTTATACTATATTTCAAGGCAAAATAAATAAATTAAAGAACAGGTAAGATAAATATCATAATTTTGTAAGTATTTGACATATATAAGCAGAAATTATAGTGTTATTATTTTTATTTATTTATTACTATTATTATTATTATTATTATTATTATTATTATTATTATTGTTATTGTTATTATTATTATTTTTGTTATTTTTGTTATTAGTACTATTATTATTATTATTATTATTATTATTATTATTATTATTATTATTATTATTATTATTATTATTATTGTTATTATTATTATTATTATTATTGTAGTATATAACTTCTTGAGATTATATTAATGGTATGTAGTGAATGAGAAGAAATGAATATATGGAGGAAATCTCATGTTTTGATATAAATATTAATCCTTCCAAGATATTAAAAGATAACTTATGTTGCTCCAGCGGTCAAATGACCAAAGTTTCAAATGATAGGTCACAGATTTGAATATGTTCCGCATTTGGACATAATTTTAAAATACTAAATACAAATATTTTTTGACAATTCTCCGAATACCAAATATGGTCTTACAAAAATATGCTTATTGGGATTATCTTAATTTAAGGCAACATTTTAATAGTCGTTACAAAAAATTGTATAAAATATACAACGAAAATAAAAATTATTTCCAAAGAATGTGGTCCATATTAGGCAACGAAATATATCAATAAAAAAATTATCGTTGCCTACGATGAGGAGAAATCAAGTGGTTAGAAATTTTGCAACGAATTTTGTTTCCAAATTTTGCAACGAATTATGAATTTCGTTGCAAAAAGTGAAAGCCTGACACAATCTGCACGAAGGACAAATTTTGTTGCTAAACATACACTTTTAGTAACGACTTATAAAGTCGTTGCCCGAAAAATTGTTGCTAAAGTCTCATTTTTAGCAACAAAAAAACTTTCGTTGCCCACGATGACGGGAAATCAAGTGGTCGAAAATTTTGCAACAAATTTCTAACGAACTTTTTTCCCGCCAATGAATTAGCAACGAAATTTTGCAACGACTTATAAATTTCATTGCAAAAAGTGAAAGCCTGACACAATCTACAACGAAGGACAACTTTCGTTGCTAAACATATACTTTTAGCAACGATTTATAAAGTCGTTACCCGAAAAATCGTTGCTAAAGGCCCATTTTTTTGTAGTGGAATATTCTTGCTATCGGGTAATATTCGTACACGGTACAGCTATTTATGGGCTCCATAACGGAAAACTGTCGGATGAAGAAAACGACAAGTATGAGTTTTTTTAAGTAATGACATAGTTGTTATCGTTAACACTATTGAAATTAATATCTGGTGGTTAAAGTACAGTAATACGTGTGGTTGCACAGTAGCACACAGTATTACACAGTATTTATGGATTATTGATTCTTACATAAGAAGACAATACTCAATAATTGTTACAGTAATTACTGTTCAATATTTTATTTTATTGATTCAATAATTGCTACATTGATATTTTATATTATTGTTGTTTCAATAATTATCACTACACAGTATTTCTCATTATCAGATCAATAATTCATATTATTTGAATAATATTATTAGATAGTATTATTGGAAATGTCTAAGAAAGTTCTGTCTAGGAGTGAGGTTTGGTCACCTAATTGCGTGCTAGTAAGGAGAAATCCTTATCGGAAAGCCCCCTCTTTTCTGAGAACGACCTAGCTGTCATTATTGTGATTCTGTAATATTATTTGTAAATAATTAATTATTAATCTATATGATAAGAAAATAGTTATTTTATGTGGATATAAATGAAGGAATTAATGCTAAGGTATTTTATCAGTATTTTGTCGGAATGAAGGTATTAAAAATCATCCATATGTGGATTTCGGTCATTTTCTGTTTGGAATTTGGTAAAATTTTCTTCTACAAAGTTTTAGAGAATTAAATTTTCTATGGAATGGACATAAAATTCGTATTTTTCTGATAAAAGGACTATTTATTATGAATTATTGAAGTTTTAAAAATAAATTTTTTTTTATTAAAAATATGGGTGGGCCCCACTTTTATTTTTTTGGTAGAAAAATGCTGAAAATTCAATTATGGTGTGCGTGAATGGCAGAGGGAAGAGCCACCGATAGCAAATTAGTTTGCTTTGGCATTCTGATATTTTGCTATAAATAGGGTGCTTATGTTAGAATTGAAAAACACACCAGAATCAGAAATTTTTTCTCTCTATAATATCGAACGTATTTTTGTGAGTGTTTAGATACTTTGAGAGTTGATAAACAGTGTAAGTTTTTTTTATCATTATATCCGATATTCCAGTCAGAAGTACTGTTCTTTTGAGGTAAGGGATGTTATTTTCTTCGTAAATAATGCTATTTATTTTAATATCATTATACCGAAATATTGGTATGAATTTTATTATAAAATTTTTACCTTTTTGTGTCAGGGTTACTATTCACGTGTAACGCCCCCAAAATAGGTCCATTCCATCCAACCCATTTTGAGTCGTCAAATACATGGTACAGATAACAACTACAACTTTATTACAACAATTATCGTGCAAAATACAACAACACATATGCTATGAGTTTGGGTACAAATATATACCAACTGTGACTCATGTCCCAACCTTGGATAGCACGTCACAATGACACATTACATAACTGTATAGTCAAAAACTGTTTTAGAAATTAGAATATTTGAAAAGTGCTCAAGGAAACCCTCGTACATGGGAGGCCATGCTTCTAGGTTATGATAGATATCATATGGCCACAGAATTATCCTTGGTTGACCCAATAGACCCCAAAGAAAAATGAGAAGATTACTATCATATTCTTTCCAATGGTGAGTGTTCTCTTGACATATCATTATCTCCACTGTCTCTAACTGAGAATTATACTTCAAACAAACACCAAGATTATATAGGTAGTGCTCGTAGATATACTCGGCAAGTGGATGTGCACAACCATGTCTTATGATGACACGGGGTTGTATGTCGTTAGACATCTTGTATGATAGTGGCAAAACACCCTTCCAACGTTGAGTACACCTTACCCTATTCGATTCACCAAATAAAACTACTAAATGAACTTTTTTATACTGTTTCGGGAGAACCTCCATAGCTAGAGACCATCGTTCTATTTTCCTGTTACCCTCGCTCGACCCAGCTACACTCTTATTACCTGAAAGGAATTGTGAAGCAAAAGGGTGAGCATAACTAG
Organism: Panax notoginseng; assembly: GCA_016801055.1. NCBI lineage: Eukaryota > Viridiplantae > Streptophyta > Magnoliopsida > Apiales > Araliaceae > Panax > Panax notoginseng. Next base: position 31,719,309 of record CM029019.1, read on the forward strand.
CTCAGTAAAGAATGTTATGACTAAAGATAAATAAATTATCAATAGAATTCATCAGTAATAAATCAGAGATTTAGAACATATGGTAGATGATAAAACTTTTCAACCATAGTTGCAGCGGAATGAGCAATCCATTAGAAGAGTCAAATAGACTATAAAGTCTATTATCTTCTCCGCGTTAAAAGTCCACCATCAATGTTTTATCCCTGTAACATCAATCAACAGTTCCTTTCCACAATCATATGAATAATTCATAATCATAATTGTGATTCTAAATTTCTTTTCTCATCCAGGACAAAGATAATTTTCATCACCTGTCTTTACCTGAAATATCAAAGATCATGGTTATACCAAATCACAGCTCCTGTTCATAATCATACTAATAAATTCATCTTTGCACCACGGGCCAAAGATATTCATCAACAGTTCATCTTTACACTACATGCCAAAGATATTCAACAACAAGTCATCTTTGCACTACGGGCCAAAGATATTCATCAACAACTCATCTTTGCACTACAGGCCAAAGATATTTCTCAATAGTTCATATTTGCATTACAGGCCAAATATATTATTATCTCAAAGAAATATATAATCATTTCAGAATTTATATAACCAATAATTATAACCATGTTGATCATTTCACCCTTGCACTTAAGCTAAAGATATTCAATTATAAATTCAATGGTCATGATCATACCAGTCACAATTCAACTTTTCACTACTGGACAAAGAGAACCCTAGTCATGATCATACCAATAATCTACCCATCTTTACACTCCAGTGAAAGAGAATTTCAACATCAGGGTTATAAAAATGTTATATATGATAATAAAATCAATATAATCAATACATAGTTTTAATCTCCAGAGTAATATTCATAAATCAACTATAATTTGGTTAGAAAAAGAAACCAATTTTGTAGTGAATAATACCCGTGAATAGTAACTCGTGAATAGTAACTCATGAATAGTAACCCATCGTGAATAGTAACTCGTGAATAGTAACTCATGAATAGTAACTCGTGAATAGTAACTCATGAATAGTAACTCGTGAATAGTAACTCATGAATAGTAACCCCGACATGAAAAGATAAGAATTTTACAAGAAAAATCTTACAAATATTTCGGTATAATGATATTGAAAGAAATAATATCATTTTAAAAAAAATAACATCCCTTATTATCCCTTACTATCCCCTCCTATCCCTTACTCTCCCTTACTATCCCTTACCTCAAAAGAGCAGCACTCCTGACTGGAATAACGCTGAACGAACTTGCACCGTATAGCAACACTCAAGATATCAAAATACTCACAAGAATACACTCGATAATATAGAGAGAGAAATAGAGAGAAAACTTCAGTTTCTGGTGTAATTTTCAATTCTAACCTAAGCACCCTATTTATAGGAAATTGCTTAGAACACCAAAGCAGAAAATTTAATATAATATTAATATATATATATATATATATATATATATATAAATTTTTAAGCCCACCTTTGAAAATCTAAATTCAGCACATTTTAATAACCAGTGGGCCCCACCATCTCACAAAAAAACGTTTTTCTCAAAATAATTAACTTAAACTCCCAAAAATCAATTATTTCGAAACTTCGGAACTTCAATAATTCATAATAAATAGCCCTTTGATCAGAAAATTCGAATCTCGCGAGTTTTTATAGAAAATTTAATTCTCTACAACTTTCCAGAAGAAAGTTTTTCCAAATTCTAAACAAAAATTGACCGAAATCCATAAACGGGTAATTTTACAGTCAATAATAAATTTTCGGTCAAGAATTGTGTCCACCAACACACAAAACATGTGTTAATCGTTTAATTCCACAAAAATACTCTTCCTCCTCATATACTCATATATCCCACATTTATTGTAAAAATATCACCATCAATATATACTCTCGGGAAAGTATTTGTCGTTAAACAGATCTTGAAACTTCTCCCAAGACATCTTCAGTGCGGCAGGTTGAGTACGCTTTATCGATTCCCACCAGTAATCTGCCTCTCCTCGCAACATAAAGGCGGCAAAGGGAACCTTTTGCTCCTCGGAGCAACCCAAGACATCAAATATCTTGGTGATCTGCTTTATCCATGTTTCAGCTACAAGTGGTTTGGGTTCTCCCTTAAACTCCGGTGGTCCCAGCTCCTTAAACTGTTTAGCGGTGACCGCCTGAGAGTTTCCAGTATTTGCACATACGTTGTGGACAGGAGCCGCTTTCACCTGTTGTTGCATGAATTGCATAAAACCTCTGAACATTCCATCATTCATCATCTGGTCAGTGTTGTTGTTTGCATGAGGATTGTCACCTTCCTGATGAACATTATCCTGATTATTGATATGTGGTGAATCAATAATCGTCTGTGCTCCATTGCTATTCTCAACATTCTCAGATGCCATTTTCAGATACTGCCACAAAATAAAAGTTAATTGATATGTCATATATTATCCTTATATTATGACCGACCAATTAAATACCATGCAAATAAACTTAGGTAGGTCATACTAGCGAAGGAATTCCCCGTCTCTCCCCTCCTAGTTCTATTCTCACATCTTAGCCAGGGATCATATCCCTAAGCTCTGATACCAACTGTGACGCCCCCAAAATTAAGTATACATCACCCATCTTGGGTCGTCAGATACATAGTACAGAATACAAATACAACTGATTAATACATCTGTCGTGTACAATACGACAAAACATAAACTGTGAGTTTGAATACAAATATATCTTCTAGAGAGTATTCATACTCAAAAGGAGTCCTCATTACATTTATTAACACACCATTACATAGAATAGTGAGGACTACTAACTAATACTATCATTCGGACCATCACTCCGTACCCCGACTTGTCCCAGCTACGTTCTCATTTCCTGAAGAGAACAGTGAAAGAAAGGGTGAGCTCAACTAGCCCAGTAAGAAATATTATGACTAAGATAATGCAGAATAAATTATCATTAGCCTTCAACAATGTTAAACTGATAAAATATAATAGACATCAAGTTTAACTGTAGCGGAACAAGCAATCCATTAAAAGAGTCAAGTAGAAAATAAACTCTACTATCTTTTATGATATAAAAAGTTTTTCAACACTGTGATCGCTGAGACTCAGCTTAATAAAATAATCCACATCATCGAATCACCCCTGCACTACGGCCAAGGATATTCGTGTATTCATTAATGGTCAAGATCATGCCAACAACTGTCCATCAATGCACTACGGGCCAATGAGGACTTTTACCACATCATTTGTAACATTACGGTCATGATTATACCGAATAATCCCTGGTCATAATCATACCAAGTCCATCTATGCACTACATGCCACAGATGACTTTCAACATTTTATAAACATGAGGATGATGACAATGATATAAGAATTCAATAAAACAAGTTCAAGAATTAATTTATCCAGGAATTAACAACGTCCAAATTGTCAACATGATACTGCATTATGGAGTAAAATTCAAGAATGCTTAGAAGAATATTTTCTTGAAAAGATACTGGATGAAACGCAACTATCAAGGATATTCCACAAATTTCATGGAGTATAGAAGTCAAAACTTAACCAACTGAGTATAATAAAGAATGGAATAACAAAAGAAATCACCATGCATGCGATAGACCGCACAGACAGGTTATTCCAACAGAATAATAAATAATGGAACCAGGTCCGGCGTAAACGCACAGACAGGATATTCCGACAGAATAATAAATAATGGAACCAGGTCCGGTGTAAAACACACAGACAGGATGCTCCAACAGAATAATAATAAAAACGGAACCAGGTCCGGTGTAAAATACACAGACAGGATGTTCCAACAGAATAATAAACGGAACCAGGTCCGGTGTAAAACACACAGACAGGATGTTCCAACAGAATAATAAACGGAACCAGGTCCTGTGTAAAACACACAGACAGGATGTTCCAATAGAATAATAGAAGAATGTCACCAAGTATAGGGTAGACCGCGTATACTGGTTATTCCAACAGAATAATAACGAATGGAATAACAGAAGTTCTCTTCATGAATATAAAAGAAATAATATTCCCTACCTTAAAAGAACTGGATATTGGAAAAGTGATGTAGCAGAATACTTTTAGTCTCTCTCTCTCTCTTATTCTCTCTATACTTTCTCTCTCCATAGCTTGAATGAATTCGTGAAAAATAATGAAGCCCCAGGCCTCTATTTATAGAAAAACTGAGGGTGGCTCTTGGTCTTAACGAAGGGTCAAATGACTCTTGGTCTTAACGAAGGGTCAAATGACTCTTGGTAATATTGAAGAGACAACTACTATTGACGAAAGTAATTACTATTGACCAAGGTAAATACTATTGACGAAGGTAATTACTATTGACCAAGGTAAATACTATTGACGAAGGTAATTACTATTGACCAAGGTAAATACTATTGACGACGGTAATTACTATTGACGACGGTAATTACTATTGACGAAGAGACTCTTAGATGATGACATATGCCCCCCCATAAAATAACCAAACTTACCACAACGTCTCAATTATTGATTTAATAATATAACATATTATACAGATGATACTATGACAATAATTTAAGAGATATGATGCAGCAATTACTGTAGCAATAATTGAGTATAGCTGAGTGACTTCTCACGTAAGCATCAATAATCAATACCGTGTGCTACTATGCAACCACGCGTATTACTGTACTTTTACTACCGAGTAGTTCAACAGTAACAATGGTAAAATTTCTGCCGTTATAAAATATTTTTGTCGTTTTCTCAATCCTATAATAATTCCGTTGTGGGGTCCACCAATGATTGTGTCGTTGTACGAATATTCCCTGTTAAAACGAATATTCCCCGACCAATCGAATATTATATAACAACTTGCGTACTTTGCAAAATTTATAAATATTACCCACAACTATAACATTATATCAAATTAACTCCATAATATTCAAAAATGATATTTATAGAAAATTCTTCTTTATTTATAAAAGTTGGGGTCTTACAACCTCCCCTTCTTATGAAATTTCGCCCTCGAAATTAGGGTACGTACCTGGTATGTCGAAGAGGTAAGGATACCTTGATTTCATTTCAGATTCTAACTCCCAAGTCATTTCCTCAACATCGTGATTTCTCCACAAAACTTTGACTTGAGGTATAACCTTGGAGCGTAGAATATGTTCCTTCTTATCCAAGATTTGAACAAGAACTTCTTCATACGTCAAATCTTCCGCTATTTCGTCCGGTTCTAACTCAATAATGTGGTTCGGGTCTTTCACATATTTGCGTAACATGGATATGTGGAAAACGTTATGAACACGAGACATACTTGGCGGTAAACGAGTCTATAAGCCACAGTTCCTACTCGATCGAGGATTAAAAATGGATCGATGAATCGAGGATTTAGCTTTCCTCTCTTTCCAAATCTTGTAACTCCTTTCCATGGAGCAACACGTAAGAACACATGATCTCCTACATCAAATTCCACGTCCTTTCGATGAAGATCAACATAACTCTTTTGTCGATCTTGTGAGGTTTTTATACGTTGTCGGATCGTTTGAATCTTTTCTGTAGTCATACGTACCAACTCCGGTCCCAACAACGTTGCTTCGCCCACCTCATCCCAGCATACTGGAGAACGACATTTTCTTCCATACAATGCTTCGAATGGAGCCATGCCAATACTTGCTTGATAACTGTTGTTGTAGGAAAACTCCACCAATGGTAAGAACTTGTCCCAACTTCCTTTGAAGTCAAAGACACAGAGTCTTAATAGATCTTCAAGAGTTTGAATAGTCCTCTCTGATTGTCCATCCGTCTGAGGATGATATGCTGAACTAAATCGTAACTCCGTGCCCATAGCTTTTTGTAAACTAACCCAAAATCGTGAAGTGAATCTTGGGTCTCAGTCAGAAACTATGGATACTGGCATACCATGCAGTCTTACAATCTCGTTTATGTACATACGAGCAAGACGTTCAAGTGTATAAGTTTCTCGTATCGGTAAGAAATGAGCAGACTTGGTCAATCTATCAACAATGACCCAAATCGCATCAATACCTTGAGAAACCCTAGGAAGACCGGTAACGAAATCCATGGTAATGTGCTCCCACTTCCATTCTGGAATTTCAAGTGGTTGCAATGGACCTTTTGGTACTTGATGCTCCGCTTTGACTCGTTGACAAGTTAGACACCTTGAGATAAACAATGCTATCTCTCTCTTCATATTGCTCCACCAAAATGTATGACGAAGATCATGATACATTTTGGTACTTCCAGGATGGATTGCAAACGGTGTGTTGTGCGCCTCCATCATGATTTCATACTTTAAATCAGGGTTGTTAGGAACACAAAGTCTGGAGTTGACTCGAAGTATTCCTTCTTCATCGATTCTTGCTTCCGGCATAGCACCTTCTTGCACTTTCTTCCTCATACGCATCAGCTCCAGGTCTGTAGCTTGAGCAGCTTTAACTTTATTGATTAAAGTCGGTTCTACTCGTATATTCGTCATCATCACATGGGTCCCTGGAGTCTTTAACTCTATCTCCATCCTTTGTAAATCACACAAAATGGGCCTTTGTATTGACAATATCGCACTTGTACCCGCATATGATCTTCTACTCAATGCGTCAGCTACCACGTTCGCTTTTCCAGGATGGTATTGAATGGTATGATCATAATCTTTCAACAGTTCAAGCCAACGTCGTTGTTGCATGTTGAGTTCCTTTTGAGTGAAGAAATATTTGAGGCTTTTATGATCCGTAAAGATCTCCACCTTCTCCCCATACAAGTAATGCCTCCAAATTTTAAGTGCAAAGACAACAGCTGCCAACTCTAGATCATGAGTAGGATAATTCCTCTCATATTCCTTGAGTTGTCTTGATGCATAGGCTATGGTACCTTGAACCAAACAAGACTTATAAACAGTGGAGGTAATGAAGGTTTCTCCCAACGGAGTTTCCACAGATAAGTCAAAGTCTAATTTCTCCGGAATCAAATTTAATCGATGAGCGCAAGTAGGAGAAATAAAAGAATGGGTTGAACCGGTATCAAATAAAGTATAAACTTCTTTAGAGTTTATGATAAGCTTACCCGTGATGACCTCATTCGGGTTCCTTGCTCTCTGGGAGTTCACAACAAACGCTCTCCCTTGCACAACCGGTTTTGACTTTTCTGGGACGGCTTTTGGTGCCTCCATCCTAGCTGAATTTATTTTTGGTAAACGACAAAATCGGGCTAAATGACATTCTCTTCCACAATTATAACATGCTTTGGACGGCATCGCGCAGTTTGGACTGATGTGTCCCTCCCCTCCGCATTTGAAACATATGATAGGTGGTCGTTCTCCTTCCTTAACGACAGGTGCTGGTGCTGACGTCTTTCCGTCATTGTTGAATCTCCTCTTCTTGAAATGTGCATTCTTATTGTTTTGGCCCTGATTACCACCGAAGTGGTTACCATTTCTGGCCTGTTGATTCCCTCCACGCTTGTTGTCACCGCTTCGATGACTGCTCTCACTGGTATTATCATTTTACCGGCTGCTCTCTTTTGGTTGCGTTGTCTCGTTATCGCGCTCCACCAACTGAGCCCTATTTACAACATCTGAATACAAACACAGTTTATGAGAAACAAGATGTTGACGTATCTCCGGCTTCAAACCTCTTAAAAACATCCGCGTCATTCTTTCTTCATTATCCACCAGGTGGGACGCAAACCGGGATAACTCCGCAAATTTTGCCTCGTACTGCGACACGGTCATATTATTCTGCTCCAATTTGATGAACTCCACCTCCTTCATGTGACGAATACTCTCGGGAAAGTATTTGTCGTTAAACAGATCTTGAAACTTCTCCCAAGACATCTTCAGTGCGGCAGGTTGAGTACGCTTTATCGATTCCCACCAGTAATCTGCCTCTCCTCGCAACATAAAGGCGGCAAAGGGAACCTTTTGCTCCTCGGAGCAACCCAAGACATCAAATATCTTGGTGATCTGCTTTATCCATGTTTCAGCTACAAGTGGTTTGGGTTCTCCCTTAAACTCCGGTGGTCCCAGCTCCTTAAACTGTTTAGCGGTGACCGCCTGAGAGTTTCCAGTATTTCCACATACGTTGTGGACAGGAGCCGCTTTCACCTGTTGTTGCATGAATTGCATAAAACCTCTGAACATTCCATCATTCATCATCTGGTCAGTGTTGTTGTTTGCATGAGGATTGTCACCTTCCTGATGAACATTATCCTGATTATTGATATGTGGTGAATCAATAATCGTCTGTGCTCCATTGCTATTCTCAACATTCTCAGATGCCATTTTCAGATACTGCCACAAAATAAAAGTTAATTGATATGTCATATATTATCCTTATATTATGACCGACCAATTAAATACCATGCAAATAAACTTAGGTAGGTCATACTAGCGAAGGAATTCCCCGTCTCTCCCCTCCTAGTTCTATTCTCACATCTTAGCCAGGGATCATATCCCTAAGCTCTGATACCAACTGTGACGCCCCCAAAATTAAGTATACATCACCCATCTTGGGTCGTCAGATACATAGTACAGAATACAAATACAACTGATTAATACATCTGTCGTGTACAATACGACAAAACATAAACTGTGAGTTTGAATACAAATATATCTTCTAGAGAGTATTCATACTCAAAAGGAGTCCTCATTACATTTATTAACACACCATTACATAGAATAGTGAGGACTACTAACTAATACTATCATTCAGACCATCACTCCGTACCCCGACTTGTCCCAGTTACGTTCTCATTTCCTGAAGAGAACAGTGAAAGAAAGGGTGAGCTCAACTAGCCCAGTAAGAAATATTATGACTAAGATAATGCAGAATAAATTATCATTAGCCTTCAACAATGTTAAACTGATAAAATATAATAGACATCAAGTTTAACTGTAGCGGAACAAGCAATCCATTAAAAGAGTCAAGTAGAAAATAAACTCTACTATCTTTTATGATTTAAAAAGTTTTTCAACACTGTGATCGCTGAGACTCAGCTTAATAAAATAATCCACATCATCGAATCACCCCTGCACTACGGCCAAGGATATTCGTGTATTCATTAATGGTCATGATCATGCCAACAACTGTCCATCAATGCACTACGGGCCAATGAGGACTTTTACCACATCATTTGTAACATTACGGTCATGATTATACCGAATAATCCCTGGTCATAATCATACCAAGTCCATCTATGCACTACATGCCACAGATGACTTTCAACATTTTATAAACATGAGGATGATGACAATGATATAAGAATTCAATAAAACAAGTTCAAGAATTAATTTATCCAGGAATTAACAACGTCCAAATTGTCAACATGATACTGCATTGTGAAGTAAAATTCAAGAATGCTTAGAAGAATATTTTCTTGAAAAGATACTGGATGAAACGCAACTATCAAGGATATTCCACAAATTTCATGGAGTATAGAAGACAAAACTTAACCAACTGAGTATAATAAAGAATGGAATAACAAAAGAAATCACCATGCATGCGATAGACCGCACAGACAGGTTATTCCAACAGAATAATAAATAATGGAACCAGGTCCGGCGTAAACGCACAGACAGGATATTCCGACAGAATAATAAATAATGGAACCAGGTCCGGTGTAAAACACACAGACAGGATGCTCCAACAGAATAATAATAAAAACGGAACCAGGTCCGGTGTAAAACATACAGACAGGATGTTCCAACAGAATAATAAACGGAACCAGGTCCGGTGTAAAACACACAGACAGGATGTTCCAACAGAATAATAGAAGAATGTCACCAAGTATAGGGTAGACCGCGTATACTGGTTATTCCAACAGAATAATAACGAATGGAATAACAGAAGTTCTCTTCATGAATATAAAAGAAATAATATTCCCTACCTTAAAAGAACTGGATATTGGAAAAGTGATGTAGCAGAATACTTTTAGTCTCTCTCTCTCTCTTATTCTCTCTATACTTTCTCTCTCTATAGCTTGAATGAATTCGTGAAAAATAATGAAGCCCCAGGCCTCTATTTATAGAAAAACTGAGGGTGGCTCTTGGTCTTAACGAAGGGTCAAATGACTCTTGGTCTTAACGAAGGGTCAAATGACTCTTGGTAATATTGAAGAGACAACTACTATTGACGAAAGTAATTACTATTGACCAAGGTAAATACTATTGACGAAGGTAATTACTATTGACCAAGGTAAATACTATTGACGAAGGTAATTACTATTGACCAAGGTAAATACTATTGACGACGGTAATTACTATTGACGACGGTAATTACTATTGACGAAGAGACTCTTAGATGATGACATATGCCCCCCCATAAAATAACCAAACTTACCACAACGTCTCAATTATTGATTTAATAATATAACATATTATACAGATGATACTATGACAATAATTTAAGAGATATGATGCAGCAATTACTGTAGCAATAATTGAGTATAGCTGAGTGACTTCTCACGTAAGCATCAATAATCAATACCGTGTGCTACTATGCAACCACGCGTATTACTGTACTTTTACTACCGAGTAGTTCAACAGTAACAATGGTAAAATTTCCGCCGTTATAAAATATTTTTGTCGTTTTCTCAATCCGACAATAATTCCGTTGTGAGGTCCACCAATGATTGTGTCGTTGTACGAATATTCCCTGTTAAAACGAATATTCCCCGACCAATCGAATATTATATAACAACTTGCGTACTTTGCAAAATTTATAAATATTACCCACAACTATAACATTATATCAAATTAACTCCATAATATTCAAAAATGATATTTATAGAAAATTCTTCTTTATTTATAAACGTTGGGGTCTTACACCACGATCAAACGAATATTCCCCGACAACAATGAATATTTTATAACCACTTGTGTATTTCGAAAAAAAAAAAATCATATATCACCCTTAACTTTAACATTTATCAATTTAACCATTTACTAAATAGTAATTATAAGAAAAATTGAATACTTTTATTTCATAAAATTCGGGGTCTTACATCACGTATACGACACTATTTACGTATACGACACTATTCACGAATACGACACTATTCACAGAAAAATTAAGTTTTCTTTTCTGTGTCCAAGTTGTCTATTTTGGATACTATATTTGATTGTATCCATGTTTTGATCTTCATTCTTGAATTTTGCTCCACAATTGATGATTATGAAATATTTTTGAACTGGGATAAACTGAAGTACGAATTCCTAACCTTTGTCCTTTTATCTCACTGAATTCATTTTCTTTAAAATATTTTTCATCATCCTCAGTCCTAAATGGTAATATAACTAAATATCTTTGGTCTGTAGTGCAAAGATGAATGATTACTTGATGAATATCTTTTACCCGTAGTGCAAAGTTGGACAGACGTTGAGATGAACATGACCAACTGGTGATACAAATGAATATCTTTGGCCCGTAGTGCAAAAATGAATATTTGATTCAGGATGTATATTAAATGATGTTACATGGATAAAATATTGATGATGGACTTTTAAATCATAGAATATAGTAGACTTCATTCTCTACTTAACCCTTCTAATAAATTGTTATTTTCGCTGCGAATATTGATCTAAAACTTGTTGTCCATTATATTTTATCTGATTTATTGAAGGCTAACGATAATTTGTTCTACATTATCTTAGTCATAATATTCTTTATTGGGCTAGTTGAGCTCACCCTTTTCCTTTTTGTTCCATTTTTCTTCTCAGAAGGCGAAAATATAGCGGAAACTAGTCAGAGTGTGGAGTGATGTTTGAAGGCAGTTATTTTAGCAGTCCTTACTATTTTGTAAAATAGTGTATCAATAATTGTAATGAGGACTTATTTAAGTTTGGATATTGTTTAGAAGACAATATTTGTATTTAAACTCACAGCATATGTGTTGTCGTATTTTGCACGACAATTGTAATAATGAAGTTGTAGTTATTTTCTGTACCATGTATTTGACGACTCAGAATGGGTTGTTTGGACCTATTTTGGAGTCGTCACAGTTGGTATCAGAGCTTAGGGATATGATCTCTGATGGAGATCTGTGGTTAGAACTAAGAAGGAAGTGACGAGTAAATCATTCGTCAGTGTATCCTACCTAAGTTTATTTGTGTTTAATTGGTTGGTTAGAATATATGGATAATATGTGGAATGTCAATTTTTTTAATTAACCCTTATTTTATGGCAGTACTTGAGAATGGCAGCTGAAAATGTTAACAATAGAGTGAATGAGACTGTGGAGACACCTTTAATCACCAACCAGGAGAACGTGCAACATGATGACAATGTTCCTCCTATAAACAACACCATCGATTAAACGATGAATGATGTGATATTTAAAAGCTTTTTGCAGTTCATGCAAAATCATATGAGGGAGACTCGTGTACAAAATACGGGTGGAAATAATAGCAAAGCGCGACTTATCACAGCCAAGTAGTTTAAAGAGTTGGGACCACCAGAATTTTTGGGAAAGCCGGATCCGATCAAGGCGAAAATGTGGGTTAAGCAAATTACCAAGATATTTGATGTCTTAGGATGCACGGAGGAACAGAAGGTTCCATTCGCCACCTTTATGTTCTGTGGTGAGGCAGATTACTGGTGGGAATCTGTGAAACGTACCCAGCCAGCCGCATTCAATATGTCTTGGGAAGCGTTCTAAAAACTGTTCAATGACAAGTACTTTTCTGAAAGTATTCATCATATGAAGGAAGTAGAGTTTATCAGACTGGAACAAAACAACATGACTGTGTTCCAGTACGAGGTTAAGTTCGCGGAGTTATCCAGATTTTTACCTCATTTGGTAAAGAATGAGGAACGTATGACGCGGATGTTTCTAAGAGGTTTGAAACCCGAAATTCGTCAATACCTTATCTCTCACAAATTTTCTCTATATTCAGATGTTGTGAACATGACTCAATTATTAGAGTGAGATAATGAGTCTGTTCAACCGAGTGACCACAACCAGGGTCATACCGGTGGTAGCAGTCATCGGATCAATGATAACAAGCGGGGAGAAAAATATCCAGACAAAAGCGGTAACTACTCTGTTAGTAATCGTGGCAATGGTAGTAGAAGAAGCGAGTCAGGGGGAGATTTCAAAAAGAGGAGGTACAACAATGACAACGTAAAGACGTCACCAGCAACATCAACTATTTTTAGGGGAGGAGAACGACCACCGATCGTATGTTATAAATGCGGGAAAGAGGGACACATCAGCCCAAACTGCCCACAACAATTCACGATGTGTTATAACTGTAGAAAGGAATGTCATATAGCTCGAGATTGTCCTATAGCGAAACCAAGTCCAGCGGGGATAGTGACTCCAAAGACTATCCCGGACAAGTCAAAGTCGGTGGTTCCTGGAAGAGCGTTTGTTGTGACTGCCTAAAACGCGAGAAACCCAAACGAGGTGATCATTGATAAGTTAAACATAAACTCTTGCGAAGTTTATACCTTATTAGATACCGGTTATACCCATTCTTTTATTTCTCCTATTTGTGTTCAACGTTTGAACTTGACCCCTGACACTAGTACAAAACCATAAAAAGATAACACTTAAAAGATGACGTTTTTATAAAAGACGTTGTAGTATTTTTTTTCACAACGTTTTTTAACAAAACATTGTACATACATATGAAAAAATGTTATCTATTTATAAGGGTAATTTTTTATTTTAAATAGATAACGTTTTAAAAAAAACCGTTATCTATATAAAAAACACGGAGCAAAAAACCGCGCTTAAATATAAAAACTTAAAATTAAAACACCGAGCTGAGCATTGTATTTCTCTGATCTCTTTAACCCACAAACTAGGGTTTCTCCGCCTCTTTGTCTCTACTTCTTTGCTTCAATGGCTAATGCAAGGGGTGGGTATCTCTTCAACACCGGACGGCAACCGACTTTTGGAGACTGGAGAGAGAGTGCGTTGAGACCTATATACATGTATGATCTGATCATCACCCTCGCTCAAACCTCCGGTGGTGGTGGTGTTGTCTCACTTAGTCGGAGCGGCCGATTGATGAAATTAAAGGATGTCTCCGAAGCAGCAATCGAAAGCCGATTTAGCAAAGAAGCAGAAGATCGTCGAAGACAAGACATTCGGTCTAAAAAATAAGAACAAGTCCAAAAATGTTCAAAAATACATTTAGACTCTCCAACCATCCGTTCAATCCAAGCCCGATCCCTCCAAAATCACCTCCAAGGTTAAATATTTTTTTTCTCTCTTTATAAATATATATATATATACATATATATTACCAGCAGTTGATTTTGATGGTATACTAATTAACAGAAAAAGAAAGAGTCATAAGGCAAAGGTGAAGGAGCTGAACGAATTGTTTAAGGTTGCCGTCAGTCAGTCAGCCAAAAGTTCCTATTGGTATGTAGTAGTAATTATTATTAATAGTTGATTTTTTTATCTCATTATTTATATATGTAATCAGTATTTGTTGAGAGAAAGAAATGGCGTGCCTATGTTTATGTGTGGATCCAAAATCCATACTGTGCGAAATTTTATAAAGTTGGGCAGTGTGCTAAGAGTTTCAAGTGCAAGTTTTCTGATGATTTGAATGTTCAGAGGAAAGGAGAGAAGATTGATATCTATAGTGATAAGGGCGATGAAGGTTAATTTCCTTTCTTTGTGTATGATTTATGGTATATTGGTGGAATATTGATTAATTGCTATTATCTTTGTGATTTTGATGCGGTTGGGTGTGATTTAATTGTGAATAGGGAAAGAGAAGGAAACAATGGAGGATTGGGATCAAGAGACTTTGGAGAAGGTTGTTGAGTCCTAAGGGGGTTGATTTTAAATGGAATGGGGGTTGATTAAGAAAATTGGATATTTCCTATTCAATTTAGGTGCATAACTTTTTGTGTATATTGAAGTAGCAGGATGGATAGACCTATGATGAAGTTAAACTAGAGTTGAATGCTCAATATGGAGATAAGTCATTAATGTAGGATAAAATAGTCCACTTTTTGTAATCTCTATTTGCTTTACGTCAAGCCTTCTCAGTTGTTAACTTTTGGATATAATAGAAGGAAGTAGTGGAACTATGTTTTATGTTTTATCTTATTGTGCTTTCATCCCTTTTGCTTTTGCCTTTTCACATGAAACATTCATTCTGCTCAAGTTACTAAGATTATGGATATATTAAGGTCTTGATTACATTTTAGATCACTAAAGTTATACCTAATCTCTGTCAAATTGATAAACTATAAGTTTCTTTAGCTTTGATATAGAGTATTATCAACATTCAAGAATATAGGGGCCCTTAAGTTATATTTAGCTGGTAATTCTGGAACTTATTAACAGTATTGTTTTCATTTGAATGATTCTTTATGAAAATGATTTTATGAACATGTTTTCTCTGTACAGGTTTTAAAGAACTAGAAAAACTAATAGTTTTTTTTTGCTTTAGCTTCTTGCCTTCTTGGTGTTAACTGCATGCTATCTTTTCAGTAATTTTTTGGAGGGCAGAAAAGTTAACTAAGGGCCTTCTACGGTTAAACTGTTGTAAATTTGTAATCTTGTTGGTTTTTCTATCTTTCCTATTGTCTAAGGTCATAGACACTAGAGTTAAAAGACAGTGCACTTAGAATGTCCAGTATATTCATACCCTGAAAGGATCTAGCACTACTACAGTAATTATCTCTATCATCATGAGCTTTTCTTCACTTGTGTTATTCGGCTTGTAAAAGCCGACCTACTAAGCATTTTCCTTAATATTTTAGTTTGTCACAAAATGATGATGCAATTCTAAGGTCTTCTAACAAATGAGTATATTGAATTGCATTCTCAGTTCAGTAACCTGAATCATCATTAATCAACAAAACTTTATTTTTATGCAGGTCAAGTATTCGGGAGGCGTCTTACCGAATACCAAATTTGGTATTCAATATGAAAATACCAAATTCACATAAAATATTAAATCTACGGTGTATTTATAGGGAAACATGGATGTTACCCTTTCTGATTTGTGTGAATTTCTTCATTTACAAATTAAATTTAATAATGATATCAGACTGCACAGCTTGCACTTTCAAAGAGATTTAGAGCAGATTGGCAAATGTTTAATACTGTTTTTTTTATCTATTGTCCATTTGTTGAAAAGCAAATGGAGTATGACTTAAGGAAATGATATTGGTGAATTTCCCTCGTGTATGGTAGTGTCAATTTGGTCTGAAGTTTCTTCTTTATTTTTGCAATGTTAATACATGTTTTTCCAAATTAGAGGATTTTGTACAACATTGAGATGCTCATATGTGTAGCTGCTATGCTAGATCCTGGATTTGACTGTTGGATGATGTAGCGAGTTTGTTTTGTATTTCTATTTTTGTATATATTTGTTTGGCATTTCTCCTTGATGGTTTCTGTGATATTTTATTGGATTAATGATATTTTGGCCTTTTTAACAGAATGAAGAAAAAATGCGTCCAAAAAAGAAGAAACATTTCTGAATACAAAAGGTTACATAGCATTGGTGGAAGAAAAGATGAGACGAATCTTGGATGATTTTAATAATACCATAAATGACCTTGATTTCATTAAAAAAGTGGCTGATGCATCTCTTATGCTGTTATGCTTACAGAGTTCAGACTGAGATTCTCTAGCCCACATATCAGCTAAGAAGGCAGCTATCGCCTCATCAAAACGCTCAAAGTTTTGGGACTCGAGGGTTGCTTTAAGACCAATGGAAGAACCTTTGGAATCAAGAGACTTTTGCATGACAAAATCTTAACATGACAAACTCAGATAAATAAATTCACACATAAAGTTACCAAGACAGTGTTAATCTACATCAGTTCTAAGTTATAATTATGCCAAAGTGCTGACTGCTGGTTTGCCTTTTGCATCTTCATGCCAGAGAGTTTGTCATTCCTGCTAATGTTGAGCAAAATGGTAAAGTTGAGAATTACAGTTTTCCAGAGCAATTGTAATGACTCAGAAAATTCTATGTAATATTCAATTATTATAATGTCAAATTTGAGTATAAATTTTTTATTTATTTATTTCATATTGCGACAAAATTATTATTTATTTAATAGTTTATTAAGCATCTTGATTTTTGAAGGATAAAGAAATAATGTACCATCATGAATTATTTAAGATTACATGGAATAGTCATTTTAATGATATATGTGCTAATTATTGTTGCTAGAGAAATTAATAGATAAAAGTTCATGTGTTTTAATTTAACAAGAGTCCATATTAAAATATTGGGCCATAATAAAATTTTGCCATGTATGTTTGCAAGTCTCCTTCAATTAGAAATAGGAATGTGGGTTATGGTATTGGGCCTAAAAATAAACCCAATCCTGAAAACCCATTGGAGTATAGCAAGTTAACAATTAAAACTTTGGGTTAAAGGGGCTAGGCCCAAAACAAAATCACTGCCCAGCCTTGCCTTAGGAACTTTCCAGCAGCCCATATGGGTAAACTAGGGAGCTGAGGTTGTTCTGTTGTCAACAGTAGTTAGTTAACAGGTTAGTCAGTTAATAGTTAGCAGACAGGTCTGCAACAGATAAGGCATAGCAAAAAGACTAGAGTCCTGTTAGGGTGGCTGTGTAGGAGCCACTGCAGAGCAGTCTAACTGCTAGAGGTACTGGAGTGTATGTTAGGGGCCAACTAGAGGTGATGCCATCAACAGTAGAAGGAACCAAGCTCAGCCATAAAAAGGGGCCAAGCTTATTGACTAGTTTAGCTTCGTCACTTAACAGAGGCCAAAAGCTATAGCAATTCAGTCATATAGAGTGAGAGTGGGAGAGCTTCGGCTATAGAAGAAGGAGGAAGTGGGCAGCAATCAACTACAAACTCTAAGCCACTAAGGTAAGCTTTCCAATCCTTTTCATTTCTGTTTTGCTACTAGAAATCTGCAGTGGCCGGATGGCCTGGAATAGTCGAGTAGGACTATATATATATATATATATATATATATATATATATATATATATATATATATATATATATATATATATATATTTCTATGTTGTTGCTGTAAGAGGTAATTCACTAGCATGCTACTATAATGTATGTAAATTAGGCACAAGGAGATAGGTGGCTGTGGAGTAATAAGGAGGTTATCATGGATTGTTAATGTAAACAGATGGAAGTTAATATGGTAACACAAAACTATGCACACCACCTGTTTGATAAAAGTCCCAAGTGGACTGTTTTGACAAAAGCTGATCATTTGGTCACAGTTAAGCATGATCTGGATTTAATTGTTACATGTGGTGTTAAATGGAGTGTTGGAAATGTGTTAAGATGAAATCAGAACTAAAAACTTGGAATAACAAAGTTACCTAAAGAACCTATTTGTGCAGTCAAAGTAGGAAGGATATTAGGTGGCTGAAACTCCTTCTCTAGCCTGTTAGAATGTCCATGAACAAGCAGGAAATGTATAGAGGAAAATGAGAGTTAAGGGACCTAACTATTAAGAATTTCAAGTTAAAGCTAAAGGTGGATAAGTCCACTGTCAAGGCTGTTAGTACAGTCAATTGAAATTGAAACAATAAATTAGAGTATTAAACATACTAAATAATGACAAGAAGTAAATTTTTAGCAAAAGACCATAGGTAGAAAAATCAAGCATATTAATCCCCTTTGTACACTGTTTTGGAACAGTTTTTGGAAATAAGTTGGATTGTGTTATAAGTTCTAAGGTACTTCTGTGTGCTAGGTGTAAAATATGTCCCAACTTGGGTATGGTTAAGCTTTTGGTCCTAAAGCTATGGAGTGAAGTGCTGAGAAGGGGTTATAGCTGCTGCCTAGATCAATAGCATTTTAAGCAGTATATCATCATAGTGGCATAGCAGTTGTTAATTAACTGCTGTGCTAACAGCTTGATCCAGTTATCTGTGGAACTTGGCTTGGTATATAAGGTTAAAAATTAAAGCAAGTCCTAAAACTCCTAATGTAGTAGGTGCATAGAACTTGTAAGACATTAATACTTATGCTATCAAGGCCAAGAGGAGGGGCTGCTGTCAAGTAGTAGTAGTAGTAAGTAATCTCAGTTGATTCTAGAGTATTCAAGAAAGCTACTAGACCCACTTAGCCACTAAATTCACTTTAGTATAGAGTAGTCTTGTTGGTTGAACCTTAGACCAGGATAAATTTTAGGCTAACTCTAGTAGTAAAAAGCACTAGTTTGATCTTTCCTTTGGTCCACTGTATGGAGCAGTGGCTGAACTAAGGAGTCAAGCCTAACATCATTTGATAAGCCACTCAGATAACTTTAAAACTCTAGAGATTTATTAACTAGAGACCTGTGAGTGAAAAATCTGGAAAAAGGGAATCATGGGGACTGCTAGTAGTCAGCACTAACATGTGGCCCAACTAAGTACTAATGCAATGTTAAGCTTGCTAAACTAAGTGAAAGTTGAGAACATTTTTTTAACTGTATTAAACTCCTCATTGTCAAGCCCTTGTGCACACTGTTTTGGGGCAGCATATTTAACCTTGTCTGAACACTGTTTTGAACCTAACTTTCTTGCTAATAGGTTGCCATAACATCTAAGTTATGCTATGAATGGGATACGAACACATTAGAGTATCCAAAGTTTTAATGTGGTAAGAAAAAGGGGAGACTGTTTTGGCTTGTTGGGGCTGCTGCAGGCAGCTGCAGCCAGCGCCCAGCGCTGTGCTGCACTGCACTGCAGAGCCAGTCAGTGGTTTTAGTCTCCAAGTAATGATGGATTAAAAGGTGCTTTAATCAATTGTGAGCTAGTTTAAGAAGAGTAGCAGGGCTGTTGTTCCTTGGTGGCAGCAGTTGCCAAGATAGCAGCCGCTATAGCAGCTTTGGATTTGATTTAGGGGCAGTGAGGCCAAGCAGGGCCACACCAAGCTTAGCTGAGCCTCACAGGGCCAAGTCAAGCTTGGTTGCTGGCATAGAAAAACAAAAGAAGGCTGTGGACTATTGTTCTGGACTTGCAAGGGTCAGTTTAACTAACATGTTGCATCATGTAGATTATAATTTCACTATAGATTTAAAGTTTCCTTAATAGTTGAAAATGTTAGTTAAATAACTTTCAAATAAAGTACAAGTAAACCAAAATTAGGGAAGGTTCAAGTCATGAAACAAAATCAAATGCAGCTGCTGCCTAGGAGCAGCAGCAGTTGGCTTGAAAACTATAGCTATGAGCCATTACTAAAATGGTTTTGGGCAGTCTAGGTTAATCTAAAATTGTAATTTGGAAAAATTTACAAAATATGGGGGGTTGTTGCTATAAGGCAACAATAAACATCCTCAATAAACTGCTATAGGCAACGTAGTTTGGATTGGAAATGCCAACTGCAGAATTAAATAGAGTGTAATTGTTACTTATTTAAGTAAGTATTCAAAGGTGCCACATAGTGCAATAGAAATTTTCTAGACAAAAGTTATTAAAGTGGAAACATGGTAAGTTTAAAGACGGTTAACCTATTGCTGAAAAATAACAACTAATAGCAGCAGTAGCTGAGCTGGGTAATGAAATCTTCCTTTAGACCTTCAGTCACCACAGCTATATTGCTTAAGATAATTAATCAATATGCTCTATTATGAGGGAGTTGTGTCCCCTAGTTGCTGACCCAAAAGTTTAGTGTAATGAATTAAAAATATGGGAGATTAAAAGCTAGCAAGTTTAAGATCTAAAGTGAAGAGCTGTTGTTAGTGAGCAGTTAGCTACAAATGGAAAGAAAACAAAATCAAGTAGCAAGCATGTAGCAGCTCAAGGAAACCCTTACCTATAAATAACAGAATCAAATGGTGATATAAGGTGAGAGTAAACCTTAATAGAAGATGGTATTAATAAAATCTTGCCATAGATAGAGTCCAATTGGGACTGCAAGGCCAATCTAGGCTACCCCAAGCCTGACTAAAGCCCAAATGGCCAAGAGAAGCTTGATTACCACAAATATATCAAGTTAGGACTGTTTTGGGATAGAGAGGAAATCAAGAATGATACACTTTTGTATATAAGAATAAAGCTATAAAGTGTTATAAAGACTATAAATTACTCAACCAAGTTGTGAATATTTTCAAGGGCATAAAATATGTTACAAAAAGCACCTTGTGTGCTAGAAGTCTCTAAACAAAGCATAAAAACTTCATGTATTAAGTTCTTAATATGGTGTAAACTATACATATGTGTGGTTGCATGATATTATCATACTACACCCCATCAAAGAGAAAAATGGTGATGATAAAAACATAGATGAGATATTTGAAAAATGTATTAAATATAAGAAATCTAACCATGATCACAGAAACTACGTGATATATGACTTAGCTATGTGGCTTACATGCTTGTTAATGTAAATAACTGTGTAGGATTTTGTGAGAACATTTCAATTAAGCTGAAATCTTATCAATAGTCTACAAACAAGGCAAGTTTATAACTCTTACTCTTATTGAACAAGTATTCTGCTGTAGACAGGTTCTTTAATTTTTGAACTGTCTCTCCCTATTATAAATAATATAAAGGTTAAATAACCTTTTTATTCCAATCAGCTTCAAAAGAATAGTATATTAAACTTCTCTCTTACATGAATTATATTGAAAGCTTGTCAATGCCATTAATTCGGTTAGACAACTGTTATGATACATTGATATTATTCATGAAAATTCTCATTTAATGTTCTCCAAACCATCTTTGTTGTGGTGCGGACCCTGGTATAATGCTGTGAATGAACAACCCTTTTATAGGGGCATATTGTACCGGACATATGATTTCGAAGGACATGAAAAGTGTCATTAGACTTTTATGTTGTGCATAATATAGGGTACTTAGGATGATCCCCTAAAGTACGAGTCTAGGATATAAAATAGCTTTTATAACTGTTTGTATTCATGGATTGCAGTATTATTACTGTTAATTCTAGTACAGAGTTCATTGGTCATTTGACCTTACAGCATGCTAAAGTCTGATTTTTATACTCAACATTCTTAAAGAATTATATTGTTCAGTATCTATTGCATTGTAACCTCCTTGATATAAATATTTCTGTTCCATTATATTTAACTGCTTATTTCCTTGCTGAGCAAGCTGTTGCTCACCCTTGCGTTAAATATAATGTTTTCAGTTAAAACTGTGGTTGCTGGTCCATCTAGAAAAGACAAAGGAAAAGACAAAGTTGTTGAGTAGTCATTTATTAAGTGCCTGTGCTTAAGTGAACTTAAGTAGTGAATGTAATAAATACTGTTAGTACTATGTTGTGTAATAATATTTGGTTTATGTTGTATGTAAAGGTCTATAGAACCTGGGATTTAAGTACGATGTTTATGTAATATAAGACAGTTTTCTTTTGGTATGAATGGGTATTCTAGTATCGTGAGCACCAAATTCGAGTTAAAGATAACCCGAATTTGGGGGCGTCACAGGTTGGTATCAAAGCGGTTAGGTTATAAACCTTAGGAATGGGGAAACACCTTAGGATTATGACCTTAAGAGAAATAATTAACTCATTTCGAGTATAAGAATGAATTTGGAGAAGTTCATTGATAAAGAAAATAAAAAGTTTTAATGTGATTACTTGATAATGTTGTATAGAAACTTATCAAGTTTGTTAATATGTTTTGTAGATGCCTGAGATAGCCGAATCCAGTCGAATCAAGGAGGAGGTAAAACAGGAAGAGCCAGAAGAGCATATTGGGGGTTTCTCTGAAGGACCTTTCATAGAAGAGGCCGATGCTCTCATGGAATTAACCTTTAAGAATTTTGAACTGGAGAACCGAGTCCAAGAAGTAGAGGGGGAGAGAGAGGAACAACAAGCATCTATAGAGCTGTTTGAGTCCCTGGTCGTGCATACCATAGCAAAGAATGTAGAGATGGGTCATGCACTCTATGGCATTACCTGCTAGAAGGAGGCCCTAAGGCAGGAGAATGTTATCCTCAGGCATGAGATGGAAGTCCTGAAGGCTGACCAAGTGAGGGCTGAACAACAAAGGGATAGGGCCTTAGGCATAGTCTACGAGTTGGAAGCTGAGGTCAGGGGCAGAGATGCCAAGATGGATAAGATGGACTATGCATTCGAATCTGCATTTGGACGCTGGAAGCACAGGGTGCAACTACACCCTGTAGATGAAGGTGGAAGCGAGTTGGTGCTGACTCGAAAAAGGGTGTTAGACATCGGGGATGAGGAGCTTCGCAGCGCCAAAAGGCAGGGCATGCTTCTCCAGTAGTTGGGCTGAGTTCTTATGATGTGTCTGTTTCATATAAGTATTTTAGTATTATGTCTGTAGTAGGTAGATGTACCCCTCTTTTGTGTACTAAGGGGATGATAATTTTGAGCCCGACTTTTGTAGATAAGGGCAGTTTAAATGTAAATCCTGACAATATGTAGTCAAGAAGGGATTAAGATGTTCTTACCTGTATGCAACAAGATGTAATGTGCTTGGCACAACTTTTAAAAAGGCATATAAATATGAATGTTTTTCTGTTATAAAAAGATCTGTATATTTGATATAATGTGCATTATTATATCGATTAAATGATAAAGATATAAAAACTTATATTATACAGAAAATGCCACCAAGATGGAGAGGAGAGGAAGAGGAAGACTTGGGGCACCAACCCCATCAACACAAGAAGAGTCCATGAATAACTCGGAAGGACCTGAAAATCCAATGCTGCAGTTTATCGACTTATTAACTTAAGAACTTCAAGGGAGGAATACCCGCACCGCCCGTAAACCCAAACCCTCCTGAAGGTCGTTTGACTACTGTTAAGGATTTTAAAGCGGTAGGACCTCCAGAGTTCAAGGGAACCAACAATCCGATAGAAGCCCAAACTTGGGTAAATGAAATGGAAAAGGTCTTCGAGTTGTCCGAGTTGCT
Organism: Panax notoginseng; assembly: GCA_016801055.1. Lineage (NCBI taxonomy): Eukaryota > Viridiplantae > Streptophyta > Magnoliopsida > Apiales > Araliaceae > Panax > Panax notoginseng. Next base: position 31,743,154 of record CM029019.1, read on the forward strand.
GATAATCAAAAGACAGCTTTCGCCACGTTCATGCTGAAAGGAGAAGTAAACTACTGGTGGGGAGCCAATAAAAGCAGAGCTGGAGTAGGAGTCGTGACGTGGGATAGGTTTAAAGAACTATTCTTTGAAGCCTACTTTTCCCGTATCATGAAAAATAAGATGGAAGTCGAATTTCTTGAACTTAAACAAGGAAGTATGACTGTACCTGATTATGCTGTAAAATTTAATGAACTATCGAGGTTTGCGCCGCACCAGGTTAACACTGAAGAACGAAAGGCTCGAAGATTTGAACAAGGACTGAAGCCGATACTTTTTAGCAAGGTTTCGATGTTTCAAATAAATACGTTTACTGGCATACTGGAAAAAGCCATAATCGCTGAAGGAGGAACTGATGCATTGGCCAAATTTCACCAAGAGAAAAAGACCAAGAAGATAGCTGGAGGAACTCAAGAGGGAAGTAGCAAAGGAAATACTTTTAACAAAAGAAAGTGGAACAACAAAAGCAACAAATTTGGCAATAAGCAAGGAGAACCAAGAAGGAAGATTGAAGCGTGTAAGAAGTGTAGGAAAAATCATCTCAGAATCTGTCTGAAGGGGAAGACAGTCTGTTATAAATGCGGGCAGGAGGGCCACATCTCTCCTAACTGCACCAACCCAAAAAAGAGTCAAGGATGCTTTTTCATGTGGAGCTATAGATCACCAAATCAAGAATTGTCCAAAGAAAGGAAATAACGATGGGAAGCTAACAATCGGGGGACCAACCCCATCCAACCGACCAACTGCAAGGACATTCAATATGACAGTGCAGGATGCAGTGGCATCAATAGAGGTGGTGTCAGGTATCATTCCCGTCAATAAAGTTAATGCCTTCATACTATTTGATTCGGGTGCCACCTGTTCCTTTATATCTGAAGAGTTTGCTCGACGATTGGAATTAATTCCCGAAAGATTGGATCGTCCTTTGAACATAGAGGTTGCAAATAAAGAAGTTATTCCCGTGACTCGTGTCCATAAAAATTGTAATATGGATATACGGGGTCATAACTTTACAGTAAATTTAATTCCCATCCGATTACGTGAATTTGACGTGATACTAGGAATGGATTGGTTATATAACCATGGGGCGATAATTGATTGCCAAAAGAAATGCATAAACCTTCAGACTCCTAGTGAATCCAAAATTGTGTTTTATGGTAGCAGATCGCCGAGACAATCATGTTGTCTGACGATGTTGCAGGCCAAGAAGTTATTAAGAAAAAGGTGTGTTGGTTATTTAGCCCATGTAGTTGACACCCAAAGAATGGAACCGAAAATAGAACAAATACCAATAGTGAGGGAATTCCCGGATGTATTTCCAAATGATTTGTCAGGGTTACCACCAGATCGGGAGATCAAATTCATGATAAACTTGGTGCCTGGTACAAACCCAATTTCAAAAGCTCCATACCGAATGGCTCCGGTAGAGATGAAGGAACTAATGATTTAATTACAGGAATTATTAGACAAAAAGTACATACAACCGAGTGTGTCTCCCTGGGGAGCGCCTGTGTTATTTGTTAAAAAGAAGGATGGATCGTTACGACTGTGTATTGATTATAGAGAATTGAACAAAGTCACAATCAAGAATAAGTATCCTTTACCAAGAATCGATGATCTTTTTGATCAACTGAAGGGCGCCCGTTATTTTTTCAAGATAGATTTGCGTACGGGTTATCACCAATTGGAATGAAGACATGCCAAAGACTGCATTTAGGACTCGTTACGGCCACTATGAGTTCTTAGTGATGTCGTTCAGACTGACTAATGCACCGGTAGCATTCATGGATTTAATGAACTGGGTATTCAAACCTTACTTAGATAAATTCGTGGTGGTATTCATTGACGATATCTTGATCTATTCAAAGACTCGAGAGGATCATGCCGAACATCTGAAGATGTTATTCGAAATCTTGAGAAGAGAAAAGTTGTACGCAAAGTTTTAAAAATGCGAGTTTTGGTTGGAAAGAGTGCAATTTTTGGAACACGTGATTGACCATGAAGGGATATCAGTAGATTCGGCAAAAGTGGAGGCGGTAATTAACTGGGAGCGACCGAAGACACCGACTGAAATATGAAGTTTCTTGGGTCTAGCAGGTTATTACCGTAGATTCATCAAAGATTTTTCAAAATTGTCAGGACCTTTGATGAATTTGACCCGAAAAGCAGTAAAATTCGTTTGGTCAGAAAAATGTGAAGATAGTTTTCAGGAACTAAAGAAAAGATTGAGTGAAGCACCAATACTATCCTTGCCAGACGATACGGGTAATTTTGTGGTTTACAGCGATGCGTCACACAAAGGGCTTGGATGCGTTTTGATGCAGCATGGCAATGTCATAGCCTATGTGTCTCGCCAGTTGAAAGATTACGAGAATGGGTATCCTATGCACGACTTGGAGCTGGCAGCAGTAGTATTCGCTCTAAAAATTTGGAGACACTATCTGTATGGAGAGAAATGTGAGATATACACAGACCATAAAAGTCTGAAGTATATCTTCACACAAAAGGAATTAAACATGAGGCAGAGAAGATGGTTAGAACTGATCAAGGACTACGATTGCGAAATTTTGTATCATCCCTGGAAAGCTAACGTAGTCGCCGACGCTCTAAGCCGAAAGGGACGAGAAAGATTAGAGACACTGACAAATCAAGAGGATCTCATCAAATAAATGGAGAGAATGAAGATTGAAGTGAAATATCTAAGAGAGCCGGAAGAGAAATTGTACAACGGGGAGACTCATCCAGTTTTGTTAGATAGAGTAAAAGAAACCCAGGATCAAGATGAGGAATGTAAAAAGGTATAGAAACAAGTAAAGGAAGGAGAGACTACCAAGTTCAAAATAGATAAAAAGGATTATTGCGATTTGAGGGAAGAGTGTGGGTACTAGCAGTACCAGACCTAAAGGAAGAAATCTTGCAAGAAGCACACAATACAAATTTCTCAATTCACCCGGGCAGCACAAAGATGTATCAAGACCTTCGACAACACTTTTGGTGGCCCAATTTGAAAAGAGAAGTGGCAGAATACGTCAGTAGGTGTCTAACCTATCAAAGAGTGAAAACTGAGCATCAGAGACCAAGTGAATTGCTACAACCATTAGAGATTCCGGAATGAAAATGGGAGCACATAACTATGGATTTCGTTGTGGGACTTCCAACTACACAGAAAGGGTTCGACGCTATATGGGTCATCGTGGATCGGTCGACAAAGTCAGCTCATTTCTTACCAATTAAGATCAGATTTAATCTAGATCAATTGGCTAGACTATACGTTAAAGAGATTGTATCAAGACATGGCGTTCCATTATCAATCGTATCCGATCGAGATCCGCGATTCACATCCAATTTCTGGTAGAGTCTGCAAGAACGTATGGGGACGCAGTTGAAATTAAGTACGGCATTTCACCCTCAAACTGATGGCCAAAGTGAAAGAACAATTCAGACACTGGAAGATATGCTGAGAGCATGCGTCATGGATTTCAAGGGCAATTGGGATGATCACCTACCATTGGTCGAATTTGCGTATAATAACAGTTATCACGCCAGTATAGGGATGCCGCGTTACGAGACATTGTACGGAAGAAAATGCAGAACCCCACTCTATTGGGACGAGGTAGTAGAACGTAAATTGCTGGGACCAGAAATGGTTCAACAAACTGTAGAAATGGTCCGAGTAATACGAGCAAGATTGATAGCAGCTCAAGACAGGCAAAAGAAGTATGCAGACTCGGACCGTCAAAAGAGAGATTTTTAAATAGGATCGTTTGTGTTTTTAAAAGTATCTCCCTGGAAGGGAAAAATCAGATTTGGAAAAAAGGAAAAACTGAGTCCAAGATTCATAGGGCCTTTTGAAGTACTGAAGTAAATAGGTGAGGTGGCTTATGAAGTAGCTTAACCTCCGGAACTAGGACACATTCATAACGTATTTAATGTATTGGTACTACGGCCTTATAAACTAGATCACAAGCATGTAATTCAATATGAACCTATTCAGGTTGAAAAAGATCTAACCTATGAAGAAGTTTATATTAAAATAGTTGATAGAAAAGAGCAAGTTTTAAGAAACAAAATAATACCTTCTGTGAAGGTGTTATGGAGGAACCACAGTGCTGAAGAAGCTCCGTGGAAACTCGAAGAAAAGATGAAGAAAAGTTATCCCCATCTTTTTGAGTAACCTTGTACTTGTGATTCCGAGGACGGAATCCTTATAAGGAGGGGAGAATGTAATGACTCATAAAATTCTATGTAATATTCAATTATTATAATGTCAAATTTTAGTATAAATTATTTATTTATTTATTTCACATTGCGACAAAACTATTATTTATTTAATAGTTTATTAAGCATCTTGATTTTTGAAGGATAAAGAAATAATGTACCGTCATGAATTATTTAAGATTACATGGAATAGTCATTTTAATGATATATGTCTTAATTATTGTTGCTAGAGAAAATAATAGATAAAAGTCCATGTGTTTTAATTTAACAAGAGTCCATATTAAAATATTAGGCCATAATAAATTTTTGCCATGTATGTTTGCAAGTCTCCTTCAATTAAAAATAGGAATGTGGGTTATGGTACTGGGTCTAAAAATAAACCCAATCCTGTAAACCCATTGGAGTATAGCAAGTTAACAATTAAAACTTGGGGTTAAAAGGGCTAGGCCCAAAAATAAATCACTGCCCAGCCTTGTCTTAGGAACTTTCCAGCAGCCCACATGGGTAAACTAAGGAGCTGAGGTTGTTCTGTTGTCAACAGTAGTTAGTTAACAGGTTAGTCAGTTAATAGTTAGCAGACAGGTTTGCAACAGATAAGGCATAGCAGAAAGACAAGGGTCCTGTTAGGGTGGCTGTGTAGGAGCCCCTGCAGAGCAGTCTAACTGCTAGAGGTACTGGAGTGCATGTTAGGGGCCAACTAGAGGTGATGCCATCAACAGTAGAAGGAACCAAGCTCAGCCATAAAAAGGGTCAAGCTTATTGACTAGTTTAGCTTCATCACTTAACAGAGGCCAAAAGCTATAGCAATTCAGTCATATAGAGAGAGAGAGTGGGAGAGCTTCGGCTATAGAAGAAGGAGGAAGTGGGCAGCAATCAACTGCAAACTCTAAGCCACTAAGGTAAGCTTTCCAATCCTTTTCATTTCTGTTTTGCTACTAGAAATCTACAGTGGCCGGATGGCCTGGAATAGTCGAGTAGGACTATATATATATATATATATATATATATATATATATATATTTATTTATTTCTATGTTGTTGCTGTAAGAGGTAATTCACTAGCATGCTACTGTAATGTATGTAAATTAGGCACAAGGAGATAGGTGGCTGTAGAGTAATAAGGAGGTTATCATGGATTGTTAATGTAAACAGATGGAAGTTAATATGGTATCACAAAACTATGCACACCACCTGTTTGATAAAAGCCCCAAGTGGACTGTTTTGACAAAAGCTGACCATTTGGTCACAGTTAAGCATGATCTGGATTTAATTGTTACATGTGGTGTTAAATGGAGTGTTGGAAATGTGTTAAGATGAAATCAGAACTAAAAACTTGGAATAACAAAGTTACCTAGAGAACCTATTTATGCAGTCAAAGTAGGAAGGATATTATGTGGCTGAAACTCCTTCTCTAGCCTAGAATGTCCATGAACAAGCAGGAAATGTATAGAGGAAAATGAGAGTTAAGGGACCTAACTATTAAGAATTTCAAGTTAAAGCTAAAGGTGGATAAGTCCACTGTCAAGGCTGTTAGTACAGTCAATTGAAATTGAAACAATAAATTAAAGTATTAAACATACTAAATAATGACGAGAAGTAAATTTTTAGCAAAAAACCATAGGTAGAAAAATCAAGCATATTAATCCCCTTTGTACACTGTTTTGGAACAGTTTTTGGAAATAAGTTGGATTGTGTTATAAGTTCTAAAGGTACTTTTGTATGCTAGGTGTAAAATATGTCCCAACTTGGGTATGGTTAAGCTTTTGGTCCTAAAGCTATGGATGGAAGTGCTGAGAAGGGGTTATAGCTGCTGCCTAGATCAATAGCATTTTAAGCAGTATATCATCATAGTGGCATAGCAGTTGTTAATTAACTGCTGTGCTAACAGCTTGATCCAGTTATCTGTGTAACTTGGCTTGGTATATAAGGTTAAAAATTAAAGCAAGTCCTAAAACTCCTAATGTAGTAGGTGCATAGAACTTGCAAGACATTAATACTTAAGCTATCAAGGCCAAGAGGAGGGGCTGCTGTCAAGTAGTAGTGGTAGTAAGTAATCTCAGTTGATTCTAGAGTATTCAAGAAAGCTACTAGACCCACTTAGCCTCTAAATTCACTTTAGTATAGAGTAGTCTTGTTGGTTGAACCTTAGACCGGGATAAATTTTAGGCTAACTCTAGTAGTAAAAAGCACTAGTTTGATCTTTCCTTTGGTCCACTGTATGGAGCAGTGGCTGAACTAAGGAGTCAAGCCTAACATCTTTTGATAAGCCACTCAGATAACTTTAAAACTCTAGAGATTTATTAACTAGAGACCTGTGAGTGAAAAATCTGGAAAAAGGGAATCATGGGGACTGCTAGCAGTCAGCACTAACATGTGGCCCAACTAAGTACTAATGCAATGTTAAGCTTGCTAAACTAAGTGAAAGTTGAGAACATTTTTTTAACTGCATTAAACTCCTCATTGTCAAGCCCTTGTGCACACTATTTTGGGGCAGCATATTTAACCTTGTCTGAACACTGTTTTGAACCTAACTTTATTGCTAATAGGTTTCCATAACATCTAAGTTATGCTATGAATGGGATACCAACACATTAGAGTATCCAAAGTTTTAATGTGGTAAGAAAAGGGGGAGACTGTTTTGGCTTGTTGGGGCAGCTGCAGCTAGCGCTCAGCGCTGTGCTGCACTGCAGAGCCAGTCAATGGGCTTAGTCTCCAAGTAATGATGGATTTAAAGGTGCTTTAATCAATTGTGAGCTAGTTTAAGAAGAGTAGCAGGGCTGTTGTTCCTTGGTGGCAGCGGTTGCCAAGATAGCAGCTGCTATAGCAGCTTTGGATTTGATTTAGGGGCAGTGAGGCCAAGAAGGGCCACACCAAGCTTAGCTGAGCCTCACAGGGCCAAGTCAAGCTTGGTTGCTGGCATAGAAAAACAAAAGAAGGCTGTGGACTATTGTTCTGGACTTGCAAGGGTCAGTTTAACTAACATGTTGCATCATGTAGATTATAATTTCACTATAGATTTAAAGTTTCCTTAATAGTTGAAAATGTTAGTTAAATAACTTTCAAATAAAGTACAAGTAAACCAAAATTAGGGAAGGTTCAAGTCATGAAACAAAATCAAATGCAGCTGCTGCCTAGGAGCAGCAGCAGTTGGCTTGAAAACTATAGCTATGAGCCATTACTAAAATGGTTTTGGGCAGTCTAGGTTAATCTAAAATTGTAATTTGGGAAAATTTACAAAATATGGGGGGTTGTTGCTATAAGGCAACAATAAACATCCTCAATAAACTGCTATAGACAACGTAGTTTGGATTGGAAATGCAAACTGCAGAATTAAATAGAGTGTAATTGTTACTTATTTAAGTAAGTATTCAAAGGTGCCACATAGTGCAATAGAAATTTTCTAGACTAAAAGTTATTAAAGTAGAAACATGGCAAGTTTAAAGACGGTTAACCTATTGCTGAAAAATAACAACTAATAGCAACAGTAGCTGAGCTGGGTAATGAAATCTTCCTTTAGACCTTCAGTCACCACAGCTATATTGCTTAAGATAATTAATCAATATGCTCTATTATGAGGGAGTTGTGTCCCCTAGTTGCTGACCCAAAAGTTTAGTGTAATGAATTAAAAATATGGGAGATTAAAAGCTAGCAAGTTTAAGATCTAAAGTGAAGAGCTGTTGTTAGTGAGCAGTTAGCTACAAATGGAAAGAAAACAAAATCAAGTAGCAAGCATGTAGCAGCTCAAGGAAACCCTTACCTATAAATATCAGAATCAAATGGTGATATAAGGTGAGAGTAAACCTTAATAGAAGATGGTATTAATAAAATCTTGCCATAGATAGAGTCCAATTGGGACTGCAAGGCCAATCTAGGCTACCCCAAGCCTGACTAAACCCAAATGGCCAAGAGAAGCTTGATTACCACAAATATATCAAGTTAGGACTGTTTTGGGATAGAGAGGAAATCAAGAATGATACACTTTTGTATATAAGAATAGCTATAAAGTGTTATAAAGACTATAAATTACTCAACCAAGTTCTGAATATTTTCAAGGGCATAAAATAAGTTACAAAAGCACCTTGTGTGCTAGAAGTCTCTAAACAAAGCATAAAAACTTCATGTATTAAGTTCTTAATATGGTGTAAACTATACATATGCGTGGTTGCATGCTATTATCATACTACACCCCATTAAAGAGAAAAATGGTGATGATAAGAACATGGATGAGATATTTGAAAAATGTATTAAATATAAGAAATCTAACCATGATCACAGAAACTACGTGATATATGACTTAGTTATGTTGCTAACATGCTTGTTAACGTAAATAACTGTTTAGGATTTTGCGAGAACATTTCAATTAAGCTGAAATCTTATCAATAGTCTACAAACAAGGCAAGTTTATAACTCTTACTCTTTATTGAACAAGTATTCTGCTGTAGACAGGTTCTTTAATTTCTGAAGGTCTCTCCCTATTATAAATAATATAAGGTTAAATAACCTTTTTATTCCAATCAGCTTCTAAAGAATAGTATATTGAACTTCTCTCTTACATGAATTATATTGAAAGCTTGTCAATGCCATTAATTTGGTTAGACAACTGTTATGATACATTGATATTATTCATGAAAATTCTCATTTAATGTTCTCCAAACCATCTTTGTGGTATAATGCTGTGAACGAACAACCCTTTTATAGGGGCATATCGTAAAGTGTCATTAGACTGTTATGTTGTGCACAATATAGAGTACTTAGGTTGATCCCCTAAAGTACGAGTCTAGGATATAAAATTTGTATTCATGGATTGCAGTATTATTACTGTTAATTCTAGTACAGAGTTCATTGGTCATTTGACCTTACAGCATGCTAAAGTCTGATTTTTATACTCAACACTCTTAAAGAATTATATTGTTCAGTATCTATTGTATTTTAACCTCTTTGATATAAATATTTCTGTTCCATTATATTTAACTGCTTATTTCCTTGCTGAGCAAGCCGTTGCTCACCCTTGCGTTAAATATAATATTTTTAGTTAAAACTGAGGTTGCTGGTCCATTTGGAAAAGACAAGGAAAAATGCAAAGTTGTTGAGTAGTTATTTATTAAGCGCCTGTGCTTAAGTGAACTTAAGTAGTGAATGTAATAAATACTGTTAGTACTATGTTGTGTCATAATATTTGGTTTATAAATTTGCTTTTCTTTTACTGTTACTCCAACTTCTTCTTCTGTTGTCCCTCCTTCTGGCTCAAGTCATAACATACATCGGACCGTCCGGATCTAGAAGCATGTAAAATCGAAAGGCGTGTTTGGCACAAATATCACAAATCCGCATAATAGAACAAAACATAAAACTAGGGTCGACCGACCATACGCCTCCTACAACAAGTATGACTAACTCCCACCAGAGCACAAAATGAAGACGTCGTGGACTAATCACACTGACACAGAAGGTGTCATACCTCAATGCCAAGAGGACATGTCTGTGGTACCCACACATGTGGTTATACCTTAGGTATACAATACGATATATTCTAACAAAGATATAATGTCACAACACATGTGACACAATACTAACACAAATCGGTTCTAATATGTATATGTTAAACCAAAACAAATCATCAACACCAGATCTCCAAAATATATTGACATGTACATTTAGACAAATATCAAAATAAATTCTAGACATGATGCACTAGTCTAAAGAGTAAAAATATGAGTTTCAAATATCAACGCCAAAATAAAAATATTATAATAAATTTGACAAGCAATAATCATGAGAGACAGTACCAAATTTATAAACAAGTAACAAAACGATCAAATCAAAATTAAAAAGATTATCGTTGAAAGAGTATGGAATCTATACATGGAATAAGTAATGCAATACCCAAAATATATTTTAAATATAACTCTCTAATCTCATTCAACCCGATATATTCACAAAAATAATGTATACTTATTAATTAAGTACAATTATTCATATTATTATTTAATATTTTATATACACAATTCAACATTTAGAACTGAGCAAAAAACGGATAAAACCGAATAACCGAATCGAACCGAAATTTTTTAACCGAATTTTTTCGGTTATTTGGGTATTTTTTGTAATTCGGTTATATCCGATTTTATATTCGGTTTTCGGGTTCGGGTTTGGTTTTTGCTTTTTTGTTATTCGATTAACCGAATAACCGAATTGCTTCAATACAAAATCATATTTTCTCTCATGTCTTGTGCCTTCTGATCAACCTCTCTTTGCTATGCCATTTTTTATCCACAGGAACCTGAAACTCATTAACTATTCTTTGAAGTTCTTTGATGTAATCAATTGCATCCCCCACAATTGAAGCTCTATTAGGCTTTGGATTTCACTCAACATAAACAAAAATGTAATAAATATATCATTCATGAAAGAACACAAACAAATTATATGCATCATTTGGTAAAAAAGTAATCCTCAAATATGAAAGGTAGTACACAAAATATGTAAGACAAAAAGGAAAACAAAAGTAGGAAATGGTTAAAATTATATAAAATGTCAAATTTTCATATATATAGAGGCAAAAAACAGTAAGATTGAGGAGGGGAAATTAAGAGAGATTTGCTATGAATACCTTTGAGGGATTAGGAAGTAGGAACCAATTGCTTCAAAGCAGCGTATTTATCATTTAAATGCACTCGCCTTTATTTCTCAGTAGAAAAAAGTGTTTCGTATTCTTACCTCCCCTTCCTTTAGCAAAACAATTCATATCCCTACTGAACTCCAAAATTCCAGTATCAAAGGTAAATTGTAAGGCTGTTAAATATTTAAATGTTAATTATGAAAGTAAATTCGGTTATTCGGTAATTCGGTTATCTCAAAATTCGGTTATTTGTTCGGATATCAAAAGTGTGTATATTTTAGTTTTCGGTTATAACCGAATAGCCTATTCGGTTCGGATATAACCGAATTGATCACCCCTACCAACATTCACATTATTATATTAGGTTAGTATCTGATGACTTTATTTTATTTTTAATAACTGTAATGCCAAATACATGGCCTGAACACTACGAAAATCTTCACCTAATATATATGTGCTTCATAGTATTAACAATATAGAAGTTGAAAAGTACATAACCCATTATATAATTCAATAAATCAACTTAATAAAGTATCTTAATTTGTTTTCTTTTATTAGTTTTGTAAACATATTAATTTACCATCTTCCATATATTAATATAGGAACTAAAACAATTAAAATACTAATTTATTCAACTATGTCGCCCCTAGCAGAATCCAAGAGGCTAGATTAATAATAGTACCACTTATATATGTTGCCCAGTCCTACGTTTTAAAAACTAGCAGATCATTCATGTTTGTATTCATACCATGCATGGCAAAAAGGAATCCCAGCAGATCATTCATAAAGTATTACTACCATACAAGACAAAAACGAATCCAAACAGCATACGCAAAGACTTAAAGGATTAATTTACCTCTTATCTTCTCACAAAACTACTAGTATCAACTTGTCAATTCCCTTCTTATTTTTGTTCTTGCTGCCGCTTCCTCTCTCTCTCAGTTACGTATTAAATTAATGTCCAGTAAAATTAGGTTTACTTATCTATTTATTTATTAAAATATTTTATTAATTTTCTTAATTATAATAGGATTTAACGTTTCCCAAACATGAATTAAACCCAATAAATTTTAAAGCCCAATTTTACCAAATTAATTTATCCATCACATTTTAATACTTATTAACTCGCATAAATTAAATGACTAGTTTGACATAAATAAAAGACAAAGTTCTATTAAAATATTTAAAATATAAAATATAAAAAAAAATTAGGTATTACAATTAAAAGATCAATTTATGAAAATCCATGAACACAAACAGAATTTAGGAATTTGATTTCAATAAAAATAACATTGGTTCATTTACCCTATATACAGCCAACTAGCATTAATAATTATGCATAAACAATATCGAACATATCTGAAGAGTAAGAATATAATCTTTTTGATTGTAAGGGTCATAAATCTTCGTATACGCCGTCTTAAATACATTATTTTAATTAGACATTTAGTATTATCAAAATAAAAATAATGTTTTTTACAACAATAAATGTCGCTTATTAAAGTGTTTAGTATATTAAAAAAGCAAATGCAAAAATATATTGTTAAACATTATACACTATGTAATATCATTTTTACTCCGATAATATCAACAAACTATAAAATTAACTTTAATAGATTAAGGTCAGTAGTCACTATAAAAAAAAGTCATTGTTGACGGGCCTTGCTATCGTCAATGACCCCTTTGCCGTCGTCAATGACTTTATTACCAACAGTAACGTCCTTCGCCACTCCAATCGCACAGGGGTTGTAGCCCCCGACTCTCGTCGATCGCCGTCGGTAATGAGGTCACTGGCGACGAACAGCCGTTGCTAATGAGGTCATTGGCGACAAACAGCCGTTGCTAATGACTCATTGTGTGACGCCCCCAAAATATGTATACATCACCCATCTTGAGTCGCCAAATACATGTTACAAAATTCAAATACAACTGTCGTGTAAAATACGACAAAACATAAACTGAGAGTTTTTATACGAATATTGTCTTCTAGTATTCAACTCAAATGGAGTCCTCAATATATTTATTATCACACTATTTCATAGAATAGTGAGGACTACTAATATTATCATCTGAACCGTAATTCCCTTCCCCAACTAGTCCCGGCTACGTTCTCATTTTCTGAAGAGGACAATGAAAGCAAAAGGGTGAGCTCAACTAGCCTAGCAAGAAATATTATGACTAAGATAATGCAGAATAATTTATCGTTAGCCATCAACCGTGTTAAACTGATAAAATATAACAAATATCAAGTTTAACTGCAGCGGAACAAGCAATCCATTAGAAGAGTCAAGTAGAGAATAAAATCTGCTATCTTCTATGATTTAAAAGGTTTTTCATCACTTTTATCACTGAGACTCAGCTTAATAAATAATCCACATCATCCCTGCACTACGGCCAAGGATATTCATTAGTATCACGACCACAAATTATCCATGCACTACGGGCCAATGATATTTGTGTATTCATCAATGGTCATGATCATGCCAACAAATGTCCATCAATGCACTACGGGCCAATGATGACTTTTATCATATCATTTGTAACATTACGGTCATGATTATACCGAATAATTCCTGGTAATAATCATACCAAGTCCATCTATGCACTACAAGCCACAGATGACTTTCAACAGAATATAAACATGAGGATGATGACAATGATATAATAATTCAATAAAACAAGTTCAAGGATAAATTTTTAAAGATTTATAATTCAATTTATCCAGAAATCAATAACGTCCAAATTGTCAACATGATACTGCTTTGTGGAGTAAAATTCAAGAATAATATTGTACCAAAAATAATTTGGACGAAAACGAATCAATTTTTATCATGAATAGTACCACGGGTGAATAGTACTTGAGCAAATAGTATCCCGTGAATAGTACTTCCGAAATAGCAACTCCGTGGATAGTACTCCGACATAAAAAAGTTAAAACTTATCAAGAATGCTAAAATAATATTTTCATGAAATGATACTGGATGAAGCGCAAATATCAAAGATATTCTACTAATTTCATGGATTATGGAAGCTAAAATTTTAATAAAACGAGTATAGAATTCGAAATCTGAAACGAAATAATATTACTTACATACTACAGAGTATGGAAGAAAATATTATTTCAATTGAATATTGAACAAAAATAGCATCCCTTACCTTGAAAAGAAGAGTATTCTAACTGGTATAGCGGAGATATTTTTGAAGAAAATTTTCACTATTTTCTACGCTCAAATCTTTTTAAAACTCTAAAGAAATACGCCCAAGATTATAGAAGAAGAATTTTTTGATTCTGGTGTGATTTTCAATTCTAACCTAAGCGCCCTATTTATAGGAAAATGCTAGAACGCCATAGGAGACTAAATTAATAAAATATTAATTTATTTATTATTATTTTTTTCTTTGCTACGCCACCTCTCTTGAAAAACTGAGCAGCCTTCTTTGAAAGAAAAATATCAGCACATGTTTTCAAAATAAAGCAAAAGTAGGTCCCACCCAATTTTAATAAAAATTATTTTATTTTTCAAAATTTCAGTAATTCATATAAAATAGCCCTTTTATCAGAAAAATACGAATTTTATGTCCATTCCACACGAAATCGAATTCTCTACAACTTTGCAGCTTTACGTTTTTTCAAATTTCAGACAAAAAATATCTGAAATTCACAAACGTGAACGGATAATTTTTAACGCATCTTAAAATTCATAACAAATCATACGTTAATTTTTAACGGCTCAAAATTTGTTGACATATACTCAACTTATATATGTATAACATAACCAAAAATCACAACGATCTAACGGTCGGATAAAAATTATAACTCACGCAATAGAGCTTTAAGAACACTGTTTTGATTTTTAAAACCTCCATTTCGACAAAATACTGATAAAACACCTCAAAATTAAATCCTTCATTTATATCCACATAAAAAATAAATATTTCCTTATCATATAAATCAATAATTAATCATTCACAAATAATATTACATAATCACAATTATGACAACCAAGTCGTTCCCAGGAAAGAGATGGCTTTCCGATAAAGATTTTTTCTTACTGGCGCGCAATTAGGTGACCAAACCTCTCTTTAGACAGAACTTTCTTAGACATTGTCAATAATATTATCTAATAATATTATTCAAATAATATGAATTATTGATCTGATAATGAAGATACTGTGTAGTGACAATTATTGAAACCACAATAATATAAAATATCAACGCAGAAATTATTGAATCAATAAAAAAAATATTAAACAGTAATTATTGTAACAATTATTGAGTAGTGCCTTCTTACGTAAGAATCAATAATTCAATAATATTGTACAATACCGTGTGTTACTGTGCAACGTGTATTACTGTATTTTAACCACCAGGTATCCCAACAGTGCTAACGGTAATGATTACGCCATTATTTATTAAAACTCAAATTTGTCATTTTCTTCATCCGACAGTTATTCTGTTATGGGGCCCACAAATGGCTGCGCCGTCGTACGAATATTCCCCGACAGAAATAATATTCCACGACCAAACGAATATTTCCTGACAACATAAATATTTTATAACCACTTGCTTATTTTGTAAAATTTATAAATATTACCCATAACTATAACATTATATCAAATTTATTCCTTAATACTCAAAAATGATATTTATAGAAAATTCATCTTTATTCATAAAAGTTGGGGTCTTACAACCTCCCCTTCTTATGAAATTTCGCCCTCGAAATTAGGGTACGTACCTGGTATGCCGAAGAGGTAAGGATACCTTGATTTCATTTCAGATTCTAACTCCCAGGTCATTTCCTCAACATCGTGGTTTCTCCACAAAACTTTGACTTGAGGTATAATCTTGGAGCGTAAAATATGCTCATTCTTATCCAAGATTTGAACATGAACCTCTTCATACGTTAAATCTTCCGCTATTTCGTCCGGTTCTAACTCAATAATGTGGTTCAGGTCTTTCACATATTTACGTAACATAGATATGTGAAAAACGTTATGAACACAAGACATACTTGACGGTAAGGCGAGTCTATAGGCCACAGCTCCTACTCGTTCGAGGATTAAAAATGGGCCAATGAATCGAGGATTGGGCTTTTCTCTCTTTCCAAATCTCGTAACTCCTTTCCATGGAGCAACACGTAACAACACATGTTCTCCAATATCGAATTCCACGTCCTTTTGATGAAGATCAACATAACTCTTTTGTCGATCTTGTGAGGTTTTTATACGTTGTCGGATCGTTTGAATCTTTTTCGTAGTCATACTTATCAGCTTCGGTCCCAACAACGTTGCTTTACCCACCTCATCCCAGCATACTGGAGAATGACACTTTCTTCCATACAACGCCTCAAATGGAGTCATGCCAATACTTGCTTGATAACTATTATTGTAGGAAAACTCCACCAATGGTAAGAACTTGTCCCAACTTCCCTTGAAGTCAAGGACACAGAGTCTTAATAGATCTTCAAGAGTTTGAATAGTCTTCTCTGACTGCCCGTCCGTCTGAGGATGATATGCCGAGCTAAATCGTAAATCCGTGCCCATAGCTTTCTGCAAACTAACCCAAAATCGTGAAGTGAATCTTGGGTCTCGATCAGAAACTATAGATACTGGCATACCATGCAATCTTACAATCTCGTTTATGTACATACAAGCAAGACGTTGAAGTGTATAAGTTTCTCGTATAGATAAGAAATGAGCCGACTTGGTCAATCTATCAATAATGACCCAAATCGCATCTATGCCTTAAGAAACCTTGGGAAGACCAGTAACAAAATTCATGGTAATGTGCTTCCACTTCTATTCTGGAATTTCAAGTGGTTGTAATGGACCTTTTGGTACTTGATGCTTCGCCTTGACTCATTGACAAGTTAGACACCTTGAGATAAACTCCGCGATCTCTCTCTTCATATTGCTCCACCAAAATGTATGTCAAAGATCATGATACATTTTGGTACTCCCAGGATGGATTGCAAACGGTGTGTTGTGCGCCTCCATCATGATTTTATACTTTAAATCAGGGTTGTTAGGAACACATAGTCTGGAGTTGATTCGAAGTATTCCTTCTTTATCGATTCTTGCTTCCGGCATAGCACCTTCTTTCACTTTTTTCCTCATACGCATCAGCTCCAGGTCTGTAGCTTGAGCAGCTTTAACTTTATCGATTAAAGTCGGTTCTACTCGTATATTCGCCATCATTACATGGGTCCCTGGAGTCTTTAACTCTATATCCATCCTTTGTAAGTCATACAAAATGGGCCTTTGAGTTGACAATATCTCACTTGTACCCGCATATGTTCTTCTACTCAATGCATCAGCTACTACGTTCGCTTTTTCAGACTGATATTGAATATTCTGATCATAATCTTTCAACAGTTTGAGCAAACATCGTTGCCACATGTTGAGTTCCTTTTGAGTGAAGAAATATTTGAGGCTTTTATGATCCGTAAAGATCTCAACTTTCTCCCCATACAAGTAATGCCTCCAAATTTTAAGTGCGAAGACAACAGCTGCCAACTCTAGATCATGAGTAGGATAATTTCTCTCATATTCTTTGAGTTGTCGAGAGTCATAGGCTATGACTTTCCCATGTTGCATGAGAACACATCCTAACCCTTTGCCCTAAGCATCATTGTAGATGACAAATCCCTCCGAGCCAGATGGTATTGTCATAACATGTGCTGAAATGAGTTTCCTCTTGAGTTCTTGAAAACTCTTCTCACATTTCATGCTCCAACAGAATTTTGTATCTTTCCGAGTCAGTTGAGTTAATGGAGTAGCGATTCGAGAAAACCTTTCTACGAATCTCCGATAATAACCAGCTAAGCCGAGAAAGCTACGTACTTCGGTCACTGATTTAGGTTGCTCCCAGCTTTGAATAGCTTCAATATTTGTCGGGTCAACAGATATTTCATTACATTATACTGCGTGCCCAAGAAATACTACTTCCTCAAGTCAGAACTCGCATTTCTTCAACTTGGCATAAAACTTATTTTCACGAAGCTTTTGGAGTATCAGCCTCAAGTGTTGCTCATGATCTTCACGGCTTTTAGAATATATGAGGATGTCATCAATAAAGACGACCACAAAGTGATCCAAATATTCCTTGAATACTCGGTTCATCATATCCATGAAGGCAGCAGGAGCATTAGTCAATCCAAAAGACATGACTAGGAATTCATAATGCCTGTACCTAGTTCTGAAAGCCGTCTTTTGAATGTCATCGGTTCTAACCTTTAACTGATGATATCTGGAACGAAGATCGATCTTTGAAAAGAATTTAGCGCCTTGCAACTGGTCAAACAGGTCATCAATACGTGACAATGGGTACCTATTCTTGATGGTGACATGATTCAACTCCCTATAATCAATACAAAGTGGCATGCTCCCATCTTTCTTCTTCACGAATAGAACAGGAGCACCCCAAGGAGACGTACTACGACGAATGAAATCGATGTCTAACAATTTCTGTAGTTGGATCTTTAACTCCTGAAGTTCAATAGGAGTCATTCGATATGGGGCTTTGGAAATGGGTTTTGTACCAGGTTCAAGGTCGATACAAAATTCAATTTTTTGCTCTGGGGGTAGGCCAGGAAGTTCTTCAGGGAATACGTTAGGAAATTTATTAACAATAGAAATATCATTCAAAACTGACGTATTTTTGTTTAAATCCGTGACATGAGCTAAGAAAGATTGACATCCGTTTTTTAATAAACGAATAGCTTTATGGCTTGAGATGACAGTGATTGATTTTAATGGTTTGGTTGCTTGAATTCGCATAATAGGTTGGTTAGGAATATAAAAGCTAACAACCTTACGAAAACAATTAATTTATGTATGATGAGTAGTTAACCAATCAATCCCTAGAATTACGTCAAATGCAAGTATTTTCAATGAAATAAGATCAACAGGTAATGTGAGGGTGCCGATTTGAACCAAACAAGACTTATAAACAGTGGATGTAATGAAGGTTTCTCCCAACAGAGTTTCAACAGATAAGTCAAAGTCTAATTTCTTCGGAGTCAAATTTAAACGTTGAGCGCAAGTAAGAGAAATAAAAGAATGGGTAAACCCGGTATCAAATAAGGTATAGACTTCGCTAGAGTTTATGATAAGCTTACCCGTGATGACCTCGTTCGGGTTCCTTACTTTCTGGGAGGTCACGACAAACGCTCTCCCTTGAACTACCGGCTTTGACTTTTTTGGGACGGCCTTTAGTGCCTCCATCCCAGCTGGACTTGTCTTCGGTGCACGACAAAATCGGGCTAGGTGACTTTCTCTTCCACAATTATAACACGCTTTGGACTGCATCGCGTAGTTTGGACTGATGTGTCCCTCCCCTCCGCATTTGAAGCATATGATAGGTGGTCGTTCTCTTCCTTGACAACGGGTGTTGGTGCTGACGTCTTTCCATCATTGTTGAATCTCCTCTTCTTGAAATGTTCATTCTTATTGTCTTGGCCATGATTACCACCGAAGTGGTTACCATTTCTGGCATGTTGATTCCCTCCACGTTTGTTGTTACCGCTTCGATGACTGCTATCACTGGTATTATCATTTTGCTGACTGCTCTCTTGGTTGGGTTGACTCATTATCACGTTCCAATAACTGAGTCTTATTCACAACATTTGAATACAAGCACAGTTTATGAGAAGTTAGGTATTGACGTATCTCAGGTTTTAAACCTCTTAGAAATATCTGCGTCATTCTCTCCTCATTATCAACTAAGTGGGACGCAAATCGGGACAACTCGGCAAACTTAGCTTCGTACTGCGACAGTCATATTGTTCTGCTCCAGCTTGATGAACTCTACCTCCTTTATGTGACGAATACTTTTGGGAAAGTACTTGTCGTTGAACAGTTCTTGGAACTTCTCCCAAGACATCTTTAGTGCGGCAGGTTGAGTATGCTTTATAGATTTCCACTAGTAATCTGCTTTTGCCCGCAACATGAAGGTGGCAAAGGGAACCTTTTGCTCCTCGGAGCATCCCAAGACATCAAATATCTTGTTGATCTGCTTTATCTACGTCTCTGCCTTAAGTGGTTTTGGCTCTCTAAAAAAGTCCGGTGGTCCCAACTCCTTGAACTGTTTAGCGGTGACCGTCCGAGAGTTTCCAGAGTTTCCACCTACATTTTGGACAGGAGCCGCTCTCGCCTGATGTTGCATGAATTGCATAAAGCCTCTGAACATTCTATCGTTCATCATTTGATCGTTGTTGTTTACCTGAGGATTATTGTCTTCCTATTGCACATTATTCTGGGTATTGATCTGTGGTGACTCAACGGTCTCCTGTGCTCCATTACTATTCTCAATATTCTCGGATGTCATTTTCAAATACTACCACAAAATAAGGGTTAATTGACATGTCACATATTATCTCTATACTCTGACCGACCAATTAAATATCAAATAAACTTAGGTAGGTCATACTAGCGAAGGAATTTTCCGTCTCTCCCCTCCTAGTTCTTACCTCACACCTCAGCTAGGGATCATATCCCTAAGCTTTGATACTAACTGTGACGCCCCCAAAATAGGTATACATCACCCATCTTGAGTCGCCAAACACATGGTACAAAATTCAAATACAACTGTCGTGTAAAATACGACAAAACATAAATTGAGAGTTTTTATACGAATATTGTCTTCTAGACAGTATTCAACTCAAATGGAGTCCTCAATACATTTATTATCACACTATTTCATAGAATAGTGAGGACTACTAATGCTATCATCTAAACCGTCACTTCGTTTTTCGACTAGTCCCGGCTACGTTCTCATTTTCTGAAGAGGACAATGAAAGCAAAAGGGTGATCTCAACTAGCCTAGTAAGAAATATTATGACTAAGATAATGCATAATAATTTATCGTTAGCCATCAACCGTATTAAACTCCTAAAATATAACAAACATCAAGTTTAACTGCAGCGGAACAAGCAATCCATTAGAAGAGTCAAGTAGAGAATAAAATCTACTATCTTCTATGATTTAAAATGTTTTTCATCACTTTTATCGCTGAGACTCAGCTTAATAAATAATCTATATCATCCCTGCACTATGGCCAATGATATTCATTAGTATCACGACCATAAATTATCCATGCACTACGGGCCAAGGATATTCGTGTATTCATCAATGGTCATGATCATGCCAACAACTATCCATCAATGCACTACGGGCCAATGAGGACTTTTACCACATCATTTGTAACATTACGATCATGATTATACCGAATAATCCCTAGTCATAATCATACCAAGTCCATCTATGCACTACAGACCACAGATGACTTTCAACAGAATATAAACATGAGGAGGATGACAATGATAATGATATAAGAATTCAATAAAACAAGTCAAGGATAAAATTTTAAAGATTTATAATTTAATTTATCAAAATCAATAACGTCCAAATTGTCAACATGATACTGCTTTGTGGAGTAAAATTCAAGAATAATATTGGACCAAAAATAATTTGGACCGAAAAAGAATCAATTTTTATCATGAATAGTATCCCGGGTGAATAGTACTCGAGTGAATAGTATCCCGTGAATAGTACTTCAGGAATAGTAACCCCGTGGATAGTACTCCGACATGAAAAAGTTAAAACTTATCAAGCATGCTCATAATAATATTTTCATGGAAAGATACTAGATGAAGTGCAAATATCAAGGATATTCTACTAATTTCATGGAGTATAGAAGCTAAAATTTTAACAAAACGAGTATAAAATTCAAAATCTGAAATGAAATAATATTACTTACATACTACAGAGTATTGAAAAAAAATATTATTTCAAGCAAATATTGAACAAAAATAACATTTCTTACCTTGAAAAGAAGAGTATTCTAACTGGCATAGCAGAGATATTCTTGAAGAAAATTTTCACTATTTTTTATGCTCAAAGCTTTCTAAAACTCTAAAGAAATACGCTCAAGATTATAGAAGAAGAATTCTTTGATTCTGGTGTGATTTTCAATTCTAACCTAAGCGTCCTATTTATAGAAAACGTTAGAACGTCATAGGAGACTAAATTAATAAAATATTTATTTATTTATTATTATTATTTTTTCTTTGCTATGCCACCTCTCTTGAAAAACTGAGCAGCTTTCTTTGAAAGAAAAATATCAGCACATGTTTTCAAAATAAAACAAAAGTGGGTCCCACCCAATTTTAATAAAAATTATTTTATTTTTTGAAACTTCAGTAATTCATATAAAATAGTCCTTTTATCAGAAAAATACGAATTTTATGTCCATTCCACACGAAATCGAATTCTCTACAACTTTACAACTTTACGTTTTTCCAAATTCCAGACAAAATATTCGAAATTCACAAACGGACAATTTTCAACACCTATTAAAATTCGTAACAAATCATACGTTAATTTTTAACGGTTCAAAATTTGTGGACATATATTCAACTTATATATGTATAACATATCCAATAATCATAACGATCCAACGGTCGGATCAAAATTATAACTCAAGCAATAGAGCTTTAAGAACACTGTTTTGATTTTTAAAACCTTCATTCTGACAAAATACTGATAAAACACCTCAAAATTAAATCCTTCCTTTATATCCACGTAAAAAACAAATATTTTCTTATCATATAAATCAATAATTAATTATTCACAAAAAATATTACAGAACCAAGAGAGGGCTTTCCGATAAGGATTTCTCCTTACTGGCGTGCAATATGGTGACCAAAACTCTCCTTAGACAGAACTTCCTTAGACATTGTCAATAATGCTATCTAATAATATTATTCAAATAATATGAATTATTGATCTGATAATGGAGATACTGTGCAGTGACAATTATTGAAACAACAATAATATAAAATATCAACGCAGCAATTATTGAATCAATAAAATAAATTATTAAATAGTAATTATTGTAACAATTATTGAGTAGTGCCTTCTTACGTAAGAATCAATAATTCAACAATACTGTGTAATATCGTGTGCTACTGTGCAACAACGCGTATTACTGTATTTTAACCACCAGGTATTTTAACAGTGCTAACGGCAACGATTACGCCGTTATTTATAAAAACTCAAATTTATCGTTTTCTTCATCCGATAATTATTCTGTTATGGGGCCCCCAAATGGCTGCGCCGTCGTACGAATATTCCCCGACAGAAAGAATATTCCACGACTAAACGAATATTCCCCGACAACATGAATATTTTATAACCACTTGCTTATTTTGTAAAATTTATAAATATTACCCATAACTATAACATTATATCAAATTTACTCTTTAATACTCAAAAATGATATTTATAAAAAATTCATCTTTATTCATAAAAGTTGGGGTCTTACACATTGGCTACGGTAGGGGCAAAGGATTGTCCGTTGCCAATGATTATTACAAATTATTTATTAAAATGGTCATTAGCAACGGGCAGGTCGTTGCCAATGACTAATGGTCCATCGACAATGGGTTTTATTTATATTATTAAAAGGATCAAAGATCCATCGCTAAAATCGCCGCTATATGTCATTCGCGACGGGCATGTCGTCACCAATGACACCGTTGCTAATGATATTATTAAAAAAATTGAAAAATGCAAAATTCCCATGTTCATTTACATATATACATAATTGTACATGTTATAAACTAAAGAAAAATAAATAATTCTTCACAAACGCATATTAATAACCATTAATAATGTAGACAACGTAATCACATAGATAAAGGTTGTAGATACAAAATACAATCATCATAAAACTTTCATTAATGTAGTTAGATACATAAATTGTCAACCTAACAAAACTAACTACATTTCCATATTAGGAGTACCATTATCAGCATCGTTGCCATCTGTTGTACGTACCACTGCCAGTCCCACCCTCCATTAGGGCCCTTTCCAGCTCCTCCATGGTCATCGCCTATGCCACTGCCTCCGCCCCCACGAGGCTCATCAACAAAACGCTACAAAATTAAAATATTAATAACGAAGTCCAAAACAGAGCATATTTAAATAATTCTTCTAAGTGTTCTTTAACTTATGTAAGTTAGGCAAACGACCTGATAACTCGACATCCAGATCTCGGAATCGAGTCTCGTAAGTTATAATGTGTTTCAAATATCTATGAGGTACTATGTCTATGGTTTTGTGTCACTTCATTGTCCGGGGTGGGTTTTGGTCTATAGTGTGTTAAGTTTTCTTTAATTTATATAAATTAGGTAAACGGGCTGATAACTCATCCTCCGGATAATGGAATCGAGTCCCGTAAGTTATAATGTGTTTCTAATACCTAGGAGGTGATATGTCTATGGTTGCGTGTCCTTTTAGACACACGTGGCGGGTTTTGGTCTCTTTTTTGACTATTTTTCAAAGTTTTCTTTAATTTATACATGTTAGGCAAATGGGCTAATAACTCTGCCTCCGGATATCAAAATCGAGTCCCGTAAGTTGTAATGTGTTTCAAATATATATGAAGTACTACGACTATGGTTTTGTGTTGTTTCCTGGGGCGAGTTTTGGTCTATACTTTGTTAACTTTTATTTAATTTATACAAGTTAGGCAAACGAGTTGATAACTCGACCTCCAGATATCGGAATCGAGTCCCGTAAGTTGTAACGTGTTCTTAATATCCATGAGGTGTTATGTCCATGGTTACGTGTCGTTTCGACGCCTGGAGCGAGTTTTGGTTTCTTTTTCGACTATTTTTCTAAGTTTTCTTTAATTTATACAAGATACACAAGCAGGCTGACAACTCGGCCTCTGGATATCAAAATTGAGTCGTAAATTGTAACGTATTCCAAATATCTACGAGGCACTATGTCTATGGTTTTGTGCTTTTTCGACACCCGGGGCGGGTTTAGTCTATATTGTGTTTTCTTTAATTTATATAAGTTAGGCAAACGGGATGATAACTCGGTCTCCGAATATCGGAATCGAGTCCCATAAGTTGAAATACATTTATAATATCTACGACGTGCTATGTCTATGGTAGTGTGTCGTTTCGACGCCCGGGGTGATTTTGGTCTCTTTTTTGACTATTTTTTAAGTTTTCTTTAATTTATACAAGTTAGTCAAACGGACTGATAACTCGGCCTCCAGATACATATAGGAATCGAGTCCCAGAAGTTGTAACG
This sequence comes from Panax notoginseng, assembly GCA_016801055.1. Taxonomy (NCBI): domain Eukaryota; kingdom Viridiplantae; phylum Streptophyta; class Magnoliopsida; order Apiales; family Araliaceae; genus Panax; species Panax notoginseng. The sequence continues at coordinate 31,768,136 of CM029019.1, forward strand.
TGTTTCAAATATCTATAATGTACTATGTCTATAGTTTTGTGTCGTTTCGACGCCCAGGGCGGGTTTTGGTCTATAATGTGCTAAGTTTTCTTTAATTTATACAAGTTAGGCAAATGGGCTGATACTCGGCCTCCGGATATCAGAATCGAGTCCCGTAAGTCATAACTTGTTCCAAATATCTATGAGGTACTACATCTATGGTTTCATCTTGTTTTGACGCCCGGAGCGGGTTTTGGTCTATATTGTGTTAAGTTTTCCTTTAATTTATACAAGTTAAGAAAACGGGCTGATAACTCGGCCTTAGGATATCGGAATCGAGTCCCATAAGTTGTAACGTGTTCCTAATATTTATGAGGTACTAAGTCTATGTTTGCGTATCATTTTGATGCCTGGGGCGGGTTTTGGCTCTTTTTCGACTATTTTTCTAAGTTTTCATTAATTTATATAAGTTAGACAAACGGGCTGATAACTCGGACTCCGAATATCGAAATCGAGTATCATAAGTTGTAAATTATTCTAAATATCTATGAGGTACTATGTCTATGGTTTCGTGTCATTTCGAAGCCCAGGGCAGGTTTTGGTCTATAGTGTGCTAAGTTTTCTTTTAATTTATATAAGTTAAGCAAACGAGCTGATAACTTGGACTTTGGATATCGGAATCGATTCCTGTAAGTTGTAATGTGTTTTTAATATCTATGAGGTGCTATGTCTATGTTTGCGTATTGTTTTGAATCCTGGGGAGGGTTTTGATTTCATTTTCAACAATTTTTCTAAGTTTTCTTTAATTTATACAAGTTGCGCAAACAGGCTGATAACTCGACCTTCAGATATCGAAATCGAGTCTTGTAAGTTGTAACGTATTCCTTATATCTATGAGGTGTTATGTCTATGGTTGTGTATCATTTCGACGCCCGGGTCGTGTTTTGGTTTTTTTTTTTCCGACTATTTTTTTAAGTTTTCTTTAATTTATACAAGTTACGCAAACAAACTGATAACTCAATCTCCGGTTATCGGAATAAAGCCTCGTAAGTTGTAACGTGTTCATAATATTTAGGAGGTGCTATGTCTATGGTTATGTGTCGTTTCAAAGCCTTGAGCGGGTTTTGGAATCGACTATTTTTTTAAGTTTTCGTTAATTTATACAAGTTACGTGAACGAACTAATAACTCGGCCTCCGGATATCGGAATTGAGTCCCATAAGTTGTAACGTGTTCTTGATATCTATGAGGTACTATGTCTATGGTTGCATGTCGTTTCGACGCCCGGGGCGGGTTTTGCTCTCTTTTTCAACTATTTTTCTAAGTTTTCTTTAATTTATACAAGTTACAGAAACAGGCTGATTACTCGGCCTCCGGATATCGGAATCGAGTCCCGTAAATTGTAATGTGTTCCAAATATCTATGAGGTACTTGTCTATGGTTTCATGTCGTTTCGACTCCCGGCGTGGCTTTTGATCTTTGTTGTGTTACGTTTTCTTTAATTTATATAAGTTAGGCAAACGGGCTGACAACTCGGTCTTCGAATATCGGAATCGAGTCCCATAAGTTGTAACATGTTCCTAATTTCTATGAAGTGCTATGTTTATGTATGCGTATCGTTTCGACGCCCGGGACAGGTTTTGGTCTGTTTTTCAACTATTTTTCTATGTTATTTTTAATTTATGCAAGTTACGCAATATAATTACAAATTACATGAACTAAATAAAGACAAACATCAATAATTGTATTTACCTCTCGAATATATGGTGGAAAGAGGTTGGCTAAGACAACTGCGCGTACACGGACGGCTTCCTCTCGGACTAGACCCATGAGCTCGTCGGCAGATGCTGTAGGATCAATGGAGTCGTGGACAACCTCCTGAGCAAGCTGGTAAATCCGCTCGCGTGATGGTGCGCTTGATTTCACAGCACTACTCGCCATGCACTCATCTATGATCCGTTGGAAGAAATCATATAATGAAGGGCAAGCACCCGATCCACTCGCACGACCTGCTCCGGTGGGTGGGCGACACCGAGTTCTCACAGCAGGGATTAAAGTGTAAGTTGGGACTCGTGGAATGACCACAACTCTACCTTTCTTCGACCCCCTGTAACCTGCAGCCAGTCCTCCATCTCCTAAGTAACGTCGTCAGTAATGGAGTCGTCACCAATATATAAGAGTTATGGAGCTGTCTCCAATGACCAATTTTTTTGTAAGATAATATATAAGATATTATCGATAGGAATAACGTCGTCAGTAATGGAGCCGTTGCCAATGACCAACTTTTTTGTAGTGAATAATTAACTTTAAATATGTCCCATGCAAAATAATATCTCAACTGAATAAAAATATAATATTTATTGTTAGTCTTAAATGCATTTTTATAATTATAGTGTCACAAATAGATAATGGTCACCAACTATTTATGTCTCTCATGCACGATAATACACATCACTTATTGTCCTGCATAACAGGGGAATAAGGTTGAATGACACTTCTGTCCTTTCAAGTTGTTATTCATTTTCAAAATTGTCCCTAAAATTTATTTTTTATCAATTAGGTAATTAAAGTGATATTTTTTTGTGCTTCCGTTCTTTTTACACGATTTGACTCCAAATTTTGACATAACCTGATCCAGTTTGACCCGACCCCAATTTCACTAATTAACTTTTAAAAAAAAAACTAAAAAGTTTAAAAATTATTTTAAAAATAATGATTATTTTAAAATTATTTTATTAATAATTGTTATTTTAAAAATAATATTTTATTTTAAAATATTAAAAATAATTATTATTTTAAATATTTTTTAAAATAATTATTATTTTCAAGAAAAAATATTAGAAACTTTTATTTTTTTCATAAAATGAGTAAAATTTTATAAAATATAGATTCAAAAAAATTAAATAAAAAAATAAACTTTATTTTTAAAAAAAATAGATTTTATTTCTATTTTTTATGTAAAATTTTATTTTCAGAAAAAAAATGTTTATGTCTTTACCATTATTATATGCATTCTTAATATTAGAAATTTTAAAAACAAAAATAAAAAATAGAAATTTAAATACAAAAAATATTAAAAGATAAATAAAAAAATTGTTTCAATTTTTTTTAAAAAAAGAAATTAATTTTTTTAAAAAATAATTATTATTTTTCACAAAAAAATAGAAAAATTTTCATTTTTAAAAAAATGAGTTGAGTTTTATAAAATATAGTTTTAAAAAAATAAAACTTTATTTTCAAAAAAAATAGAAATTTTATTTTTTAAAAAATGAGTAAAGTTATATAGATTTAAAAAAATTAAATAAGAAAACTTTATTTTCATAAAAAAATAGAAAAATTTTATTTTTTAAAAGATGTTTAAATTTTCATAAAAATAATTAAGAATTAAAAAAAAAATTCTTTAATTTTTTTTGAATCTATATTTTATGAAATTTTACTCATTTTTGAAAAGAAAAATTCTAATATTTCTTTCTAAAAATAATAATTATTTTTTAAAAAATTTAAAATAATTATTTTATAAACTTTTCTAATTATTTTATTTTAAAATATTAAAAATTATTATTATTTTAATTTTTTTTAAAATAATTTGTGAAATTGAGGTCGGGTCAAACTGGGTTGGATTGGGCCAAAATTTGATCACAATAGGTCGGGTTGGGATCAAATCAGATAAAAGAAACGGAAATGTAAAAAAATGTCATTTTAAGAACTTAATTGGTAAAAAATGAAATTTAAGGACGAATTTAAAAATATGTAATAATTTAAAAGGACAAAAATACCATTCAGGCGGGGAATAATTAAGAAGTCAGGTAAATGAGACAAAAAAACAATTTCATTGTAAAGAACCAAATTCTTTTTTGGACTCTTTGCATTAAATGTTTAGTAAATTATATGGTGGCCTTAAAATAATGATCTTTTTTTACTTATTTAAGTCCCTAATTTGGCAAATATACTAACAACTATACTAAAAAAAATCAAAAACAAAATTCCAATGTAGGTAATTACCTAGCAAAGATCGACTGAGTATGCAAAATAAAATTGGGTACGAGAGACGCTGCGGGATATGAAACGCATGTAATAAGACTTCCCTGAAAACATAAATATTTTATAAACTCATCGCATAAATATCTTATTTTGGTGGTAGGGATTCAACACATCAATCCTTTTCTACAATCGCACAAATATTATACAAACTGATCGTTGTTCATAACATTTCATCAAAAAACTATACGAACATAACCAATTGATTGATGAAATGCCATGAACACGATCAGTTTATAGACATTTTATTTACATTAAAGGGAATGGCAACAACCCAATACTTTGATTTTGTTCAAGGATCAGATAAAATAATTATCTATGAAATTCATGAACAAAATCAGACTCTACTAATTTGATTTTGATGGAAGACATGCCTATGGTCATATGGTGACTCTATTGGTCCTATTTATAGCCATCTTGCAATAATTATGCATAAACAGTAGTTATGAATAAAATCTTCATACTTGCAAACCTCATTATTCTTGAACCTTAATTGGGTAAGTTTTAAACCTCATTATTCTTGAACCTTATTGGGTAAGTTTTAAATACTGATAAACACATTAATTATACATTTTAATATTTCCATATTTATCATTTTATATGTTTATTTTATTTAACTAATACATTTTATTTTATTTTGTAGAATTTATTGTGTTTATCTTGGTGAATAAGTAAAAGATAATTGTTCTAGTTTTTAAAGATGAAAAATAACACTGATTATCATGAAAAAGTTAAAGTCAAGTTGGAGATAAAGAGATAAAAACCAAAAGAAGACCAAGTTCAATGTATTAGTATTAGGTTACAATTCATTTGCGTTAATAAATATGTCTTTTGTTTTAGAGAGAAAATGGGGAGATGAATTAAAGTTTTCTTATTTATTTTTATTTTCTTCTTCTTCTTCTTTATTTTAGTTAGTGTATTTATTTACATGTCTAGTTAATTTCCTTAATCTAGGAGAAAGATGAAATTAAATAATTGTTCATGATAATATTTTTAATCTCTTCTATTATTTATGCTTTTATGTTTAATTGATTTCGTCTTCATGCTTTATTATTGAAATACCTTTATTTTATAATTTTTTAAAATATTTTAAATTAATTAAGAAGTTTTGATAGGTTATTGTTAAGATATGAGTATTTCATAATACATGTTTGCTCGAAAAAGTTTTGATGTGTTATAGTTAATCCTTAAATTTTCATAATTTATGTGTGTCCACGTTAATTGTAAAATTACTAAATTAAAGGGAAGAGAGATCAAAATCATAATGAAGTTATAAAAATAGAAGAGATTGGATTGCTTGTTATGTTTAATGTTTAATTAATAGATCGATTCAGATTCCTAGATTGCTTATTTATTATTAGTTATAAAAATAGAAGAGATTTGATTGCTTATAGTTACATATTTTTATTACGTACTTGATGTGATAAAAATATGTAACTGCAAGTATACAATGTCAAATTGAAGAACTCGCAAGTAAAGGTCAAACCACAGAGATTAGATTAATTTTAAAACATCTTTAATATTTATTTCAGGCGAATTAGAAATACAAATTGAGAATCGATTAACTACAATTAAAATAATTACAATACGAAAACTAATAATGAGGAAACAATCTAAAAATCCAAATCCATTAAATAATAAACTTAACAAGTAATTCAATATCTTCTATTTTTATAATTTAACTATGGTTTTGATATCTCTTCCCTTTAATTTAGTAAGTTTACAATTAACATGGGTAAATATAGATTATGAAAATTTAAGAATTAACTATAACCGATCAAATCATTTTCGAGTAAGCATGAATTATGAAAAACTCATATCTTAAAAATAACATATTAAAACCTCTTAGTTAATTTAAAATCAAATAAGATCTATAAAATAAAGGTACTTCAATAACGAAACAAGAAAGCGAAATCAATTAAACATAAAAGGATAAATAATAGAAGAGATGAAAAATATTATCATGAATAATTATTTAATTTCATCTTGATCTTAGATTAAAGAAATTAACTAGACATGAAAATAAATACACTAACTAAAATAAATAAGAAGAATAAGATAAAAATAAATAAGAAAATTTTAATTCATCTCCCTTGTAAGACCCTAAATTTTTAATTAAGAGAATTTAATTTTCTTATAATTATATTCTTAACAGTAAGGTATTAAATTGATAAAATGATAAGATAAGGGTGATATGTGCAATTATAAAAAATATGTCGGAGAATATTCGTTCTGTCGGGAAATATTTCTTCTGTCGGGAAATATTCCTTCTATCGGGAAATATTCCTTCTGTCAGAAAATATGCGGTAAAGTACGACGATACCGAAATAACCAATCATTAGTAGTCCCCACAATGATGTAATCGTCAGATATAGTAGATGACAGAAATAACTTTTTTAATAAAAAAAAATGTCAACGGTACTATCACATTTAACTGTTTAAATACCTAGTGATAAAAGTACAGTAACACGTATTATTCTACAGTGACACACGACATTTCATAGTATCACACGGTATTGCATAGTACTTCATAATATTGAATCAATAATTATTACAGTAACAACTACATAGTATTTCATATTATTGAAATCAATAATTGTCACAGTAGCAAATGCACAATATTTCATATTATTATATCAAAAATTGACACGACACGGTAACTCATATTATTTGGTATGATATTATTAGCTCAGTAAACATTATTGGTATTGTTCAAAAAATTATGTCAAGAAAATATGTTATTTAATTGCGAGTCGTTTATACGGAAGGCCCCCTCTTTCTTGGGAACGATCTGGTTGTCAATATTGTAAGTCTATAATAATTACACACTCAAAAAAAATTAGTGAGCACCAGTTCACTGTAGCAAACATGTAAAATCCCAAATTTTTTTTATAAATAAAATTGAATTTTTCTCTAATTATTATTTTGAATAATAAGGTATTAATTTGATATAATATTGTGGTTATGGGTGAAATGTGTAAATTTTACAAAATAAGCAAGTGATTATAAAATATTCATTGTTGTCGTGGAATATTCTTGTTGTCGGGAAATATTCGTACGATGGCGCAACCATTTGTGGACCCCACAACGGAATTATTGTCGAAATGAGAAAATAACAAAAATATTTTTTTTTATGAAAATAGCGGTGTAGTAGTTACCGTTAACACTGTTGGAATACCCGGTGGTTAAAATACAATAATACGCGTGATTGCATAGTAGCACACGATATTGATTATTGGTGCTTACGTGAGAAGTCACTCAGTTTTACTCAATAATTGTTACAGTAATTACTGTTCAATATTTTATTTTATTGATTCAATAATTGCTACGTTGATATTTTATATTATTGTTGTTTTAATAATTGTCGCTGCACAATATTTTCCATTATCATATCAATAATTTATATTATTTGAATAATATTATTAGATAGCATTATTGGTAATGTCTAAAAAATTCTGTCTAAAGAGAAGTTTGGTCATCTAATTGCGCGCTAGTAAAAAAAAATTCTTATCGAAAAGCCTCCTCTTTCCTAGAAATGACCTGGTTGTCATAATTGTGATTTTGTAATATTATTTGTGAATAATTAATTATTGATTTATATGATAAGAAAATATTTATTTTATGTGGATATATTTATTGTCGTTATTAATGAAGGAATTAATGCTGTGGTGTTTTATCTGTATTTTTGGTAGAATAGGTGTTGAAAATCATCCGTATGTGAATTTCGGACATTTTTTATTTGGAATTTGGAAAAACTTAAAGCTACAAAATTGTAGAGAATTAAATTTCCTATAGAAAGCACGTAGGATTCGAATTTTTTGGATAAAAGAGCTATTTATTATGAATTATTGAAGTTTTTGATTATTGTTTAAATGATAAAATATTTTGGAAATTTCTAGAATTAGTGGGCCCCACCTTTGGTTGGTAAAAATGTGCTGAAATTTTATTTCAAAAGTGATGGGTGGGAATAGTTGCAGGTAAAGCCATTAGGTAGCGGGTTAAGTCTGCTTCGGCGTTCTAACATTTTCCTATAAATAGGGTGCTGAGTTAGAATTGAAAATCACACCAGAAACATAAGTTTTCTCTCTCTTTATATTATCGAGCATATTTTGTGAGTATTTATATACTTTGAGAGTTGCTATTCAGTACAAGTTCTTTCAGCACTATATCCGATATTTCAGTCAGAAGTACTGCTCTTTTGAGGTAAGAGGTATTATTTATTTTATATTCTGAAGAGATATAATTTTTCGTATTCGTATGAATATTATTTCTGTTCAATATTCATAAAAAATTTTATTTCGTTCAATATTCGCAAGAAATATAATATTCGTTTAATATTCGTAATGAATATTATTTTCGTTTAATATTCGTAAGGGATGTTATTTTCTTCGTAAATGATATTATTTTCTTCAATATCATTATGCCGAATTATTGATATGAGTTTTATTGTAGAATTTCTACCTTTTTGTGTCGGGGTTACTATTCCCGAAGTTACTATTTACTGGGTACTATTCACTCAGGTACTATTCACCCGGGGTACTATTCATGATAAAAAATTGATTACTTTTCGGTTTAAATCATTTTTGATACAATATTATTCTTGAATTTTACTCCACAAAGCAGTATTATGTTGACAATTTGGACTTTATTTATTTCTAAATAAATTAAATTATAAACCTTTAAAAATTTATCCTTGAACTTGTTTTATTGAATTCTTATATCATTGTCATCATCCTCATCTTTATATTCTGTGGAAAGTCATATGTGACCTGTAGTGTATAGATGGACTTGGTATGATTATGACCAGGGATTATTCGGTATAATCATGACCGTAATATTACAAATGATGTGGTAAAAGTCCTCATTGGTCCGTAGTGCATTGATGGACAGTTTTTGGTATGATTATGGCCATGGATTCTCTTCGGCTAAGGGTGCAAAGATGAATTATTTTATGGCATGATCATGACCGTTGATAAAAACACAATTATCCTTGGCCCGTAGTGCAGGGATGATTCGATGATGTGGATTATTTATTAAACATAATCTCAGCGATAAAAGTGATGAAAAACCTTTTCAATCATAGAAGATGGTAGATATTATGCTCTACTTGACTCTTCTAATGGATTGCTTATTCTGCTGCAGTTGTTGATCTAAAACTTGTTGTCTATTATATTCTATCGGTTGTTATAGTTGAAGGGTAAGGATAATTTATTTTGCATTATCTTAGTCATAATATTTCTTACCGGGCTAGTTAAGCTTACCCTTTCTTTCACCATTCTCTTCAGGAAATGAGAATATAGTTGGGACTAGTCGGGGAATGAATTGACGGTCCAGATGGTTGCATTAGTAGTCCTCACTATTCTGTAAAATAGTGTGATAATAATTGTAATAAGGACTTATTTTGAGTTTGAATACTGTCTAGAAGATAATATTTGTATTAAAACTCACAACTCATGTTGTATTTTTAAGTTTGTATTTAAGTTCTGTACTATGTATTTGGCGACTCAGAATGGGTGATGTATACCTATTTTGGGGGCGTCACAAAACACATGGATTTAGAGATGTCACAATAATTGTTACAATATCTCATATTATTGAACCAATAATTATCATAATAGGAAGGGCAGTAATGGAAAGTTGCATAAATAAATGTCACGAGTATTAAACTATTAGACATACTCATTATTTGAAGAACACTAATATATGTGATAGTAATGCATTAAGTTAATAATGAAAAAGATAGATAATATAATAATAATAATTGTGAATAGTTAAGATTAAATGAAATCTTGGAATGTGAATAATTAATATGTAGTAGATTAAAGATATTTATTTATAAATGGTAGAAATTAAAGGTAAAAATAATGGATGGTTAATATATTAAAAAGATATGAATAATGAGTGAATAATATATTATGGATGTTTAATATATTGAAAAAGTGTGAATAATGGAAAATTCTTTTTGATAATAGATTTATCTTTTTGAATAAATATTGATAATGGATTAATCTTTTTGAATAAATAAAGATAATGGATAAAAATGGATAATCATTATTTTTAAAGTAATGATAATGGATGAAAATGGGTAATCATTATTTTTAAAGTATAGATAATGGATGAAAATGGGTAATCATTATGTTTAAAGATAATGATAATTGATGAATAATATATTTATAAAATGTGAGATATTTTGGCTATAAATAGGAAGGCTTAGCATAAGAAAATTCATAACTTTCTTACTTATACTTCCTTCCTCTCTCTAAAAACTTATTAGTGTAAGTTTCTCTCTAGGTATGCTAGGCTACCTCAAGTATTAGTAAATATCAACTAGAGTACAAAATTTATATTCCAAGTTAAGTCTTTGTTGCATTTTTCTTTGAATTCCCGAGTGGAATTTTCTTATATACAACAACTTCTTAGAAAAATCACAGTAAATTCATCTTTTGTCGGAATTGGGTGATTCCAAAGTCTGTTTTCATTAGATTTTCGTCCTCTACAACTTTGAAGAACTGTTGACTGACATGATTATATATGACCAAAAGTTGTAGATTGGTATGATCATGACCATTGGTGTTACAATTGAATATCTTTGTGTGCAAAGATGAATTGATTAACATGATTATGACTAAAAGTTGTAGATTGGAATATATGATCATGACTATTGATATTACATTTGATTATCTTTGGCATGTAGTGCAAAGATGAATTGATAAACATAATTATGACCAAAAGTTATTGATTGGCATGATTATGAATATGAACTATGAATTAGTATAACCATGATTTTTGGTATTACAAGTAAAGACGGGTGGTGAAAATTCTCTTTGTATTGGGTACAAAGAAAAACTATTGATTGGTGTTACAAGGATAAAATATATTGGTGAATTTTTTAAATTAGAGAAGATAACAACATTATGTTCTACTTGACTATTCTAATGGATTGTCTATTCTACTGCAGTTAATGATCTAAAACTTATTGTTTATTATATTCTATCTGATTTATCACTGTTGAAGGCTAAAGATAATTCATTCTTTATTATATTTGTAACACCCCCTTTCTAAAAAGGAAAAGGGATGTCACGCACAAAACATAACAAATGCAAGCCTGTAATAAACCTCAAAGTGTTTCTAAATAGATTAGATACCAACAGTTTTAAATGCCAATTAAATAGAAAGATCTCCACATTAACATAATCTCTACTTCTAAGGATGAATGCCAAAATAAGCCCAAAACATCCATCTACAAAATATTAGAAAACCAAAGTTCGATAATAGTTTCAAAACTAATTTACTAATTTGGATCACAGGTAGCTCTCATCCCACAAATCCTGATTACCTGCCAAAAAAGAACACAGCGTGAGCAAATTACCCAGTACGGATATTGTAGGAATTTTGACACAGAAACGCACAACGGAATATAATAATTTATAAAGCAATTTCTGAAACCCAACGCAGGATCCATGCGAAACAGAAATAATTCAGTGGTTTAGAATTTATACCTGATGATTGGGTAATATACCCATGAATTGGATATATTTGGGCTTAATTTATGGTATTCTCAAAGCATTTTAGATTCGTTTTACTGTGTTTAGTTGTGCTATTGCAGGTTTGTGAGCTGTGGGAACACTTGGGAGAATGTAAGTTGAGAAGGGGATAATAGTCAATTTTTGCCCATCAGCGTCGAGGCGCTATTATCAGTACAAATCCCAGCGCTGGGGCGCTGGGCCGTGACTGGCGTTGACCAGGGACGCGCGCGTTGACTGGACGGCTGTTGGGAAAGTTATGAGACAATTTGATTTGGAAAGGGAATAGGGCACAAGATGAGAGTATATAATGTTTAGGAGGCTAAATTAAAAGGATCCATTCATCATTGGAGGCTAAGAAAAGGATTACTTGAAGACTAAGGATTGGCTGAAGAGTTTTTCTTCTTCTCCTTATTGTCAATTTGTGTAATTCTTTTTGGATGATTTGTCAAGGATTGTTGGTTTTTATTTTCGTTATGAACTAATTCTTTAATTAAGATTTCAATTGAACCTTTTATGGTTATAAATTAGTTATTCAATTTATTCCAATTATTCACTACAAAAAAATGGGCCTTTAGCAACGATTTTTCGGGCAACGACTTTATAAGTCGTTGCTAAAAATATATGTTTAGCAATGAAATTTGTCCTTTGTTGCAAATTGTGTCAGGCTTTCACTTTTTGCAACAAAATTCATAAGTCGTTGCAAAATTTCATTGCTAATTCATTGGCGGGAAAAAAATTCGTTAGAAATTCGTTGCAAAATTTTTGACCACTTGATTTCCTGTCATCGTGGGCAACGAAAGTTTTTTTGTTGCTAAAAATGGGGCTTTAGCAACGATTTTTCAAACAACAGCTTTATAAGTCGTTGCTAAAAGTGTTTGTTTAACAACGAAACTTGTCCTTCGTTGCAGATTGTGTCATGCTTTCACTTTTTTGTAACGAAATTCATAAGTCGTTGTAAAATTTGAAAACAATTAGAAATTCGTTGTAAAATTTCTAACCACTTGATTTATCCTCATCGTGGGCAACGAAAAATTTGTTGTTGCTATATTTCGTTGTCTAATATCGACCACATTCATTGACAACAATTTTTATTTTCGTTGCATGTCTTATACAACTTTTTGCAACGACTATTAAAATGTTGCCTTAAATTAAGATAATCCCAATAAACATGTTTTTGTACGACTATATTCGGTATTCGGAGAATTATTAAAAAATATTCATATTTAGTATTTAAAAATTATATCCAAATGCAAAACATTTTCGAACTTGTGACCTATCATTTAGAACTTTGGTCATTTGACCGCTGGAGCAACACAAGTTATCTGTTAATATCTTGCATTATTTATATCAAAACATGAGATTTCCCCTATATATTTTTTTCTTCTCCTTCACTAAATACCATTAATATAATCTCAAGAAGTTATATACTACTACAATAATAATAAAAATAATAATAATAACAATAACAATAATAATAAAGTTGTACCAATGGTGTGTAAATTTTTTTTAACTCCCATTTTTTAAATTATCCTTTTTCTTGACTTGTAATTTTTTTTATAATCAAATATTAATTTCTCTTTATATCTTGTATTAGAGGGTGTTTGACAATGACTTATAAGTTGGTTAAACTAAGTTATAAGTCATTTGTTATTATTTAGTGTTTGACAATAACTTAAATTTTCACTTTTTTTACTTATAAGTCATTATTAAATTTTTTTTCATGCTTCATGTGCTATATTTTTTTTTATTATTACTATTACTATTACTACTACTATTATTATAATTATTATTATATTTACTATTATTATTATTACTATTATTATTATTATTATTATTATTATTAATTTGTATTATTGTTATTATTAGAATATTTATTACTAATTTTATAATTATTATTTTTATTATTATAATAATTATAATTATTACAATTATTATATTTTCTATTATTATTATTATTATTATTATTATTATTATTATTATTGTTGTTGTTGTTGTTGTTGTTGTTTTTGTTATTATTATTATTATTTTTATTATTATTGTTACTATTATTATTGTTATTATTGTTGTTATTATTATTACTATAATAATAATAATTATTATAATTATAATTATAATAATAATAATAATAATAATAATTATTATTATAATAATTATAATTGTTAGTATTAATTATAATTATTACTATTACTATTACTATTACTATTATTATAACTACTACTATTATTATTATTGTTATTATTAATCATTATTATAATTACTATTATTATTCCTATTCCTATTATTATTATTATTATTAATTATTATTATTATTATAATTATAATAATAATTATTATAATAATTATAATATTACTAATAATAAAAAAGCCTGGCCCGACCCGTGGGCTTTTTAAAAAATAAAATAAAATAATGCTCTACTTGAGAATTGAACTCTAGATTTCCCACTCTTCTTAAATAAATGCTCAAACCAACTAAGCTATAAGGATTTTTTTATTATAAAGTCAGTTACTCAACACTAAAATACTAAAAATACTAATTACATATTTACATCAAATACTAAAAATGTTAATTAAAAAAATACTAAAAAAAATCAAATTAAAAAAATACTAAAATTCAAATTATTTTGTTAATTAATCAAAAGAACAAAAATTCAAATTACATCATTAAAATACTAAAATCATAACATATTTACATCATTTACATCATAACATAACATATTATCATATTTACATATTTACATCATAACATATTTACATCATTTAATCAAAATACTAAAATTCAAATACTAAAATACTAAAATTTTACTCAAATACTAAAATTTTACCATAGTTGTATAACATAACAAAATACTAAAATTTTACCATAGTTGTATAACATGTCAAAATACTAAAAGTCACTTACCCGACACTAAAATACTAATTACATATTTACATCAAATACTAAAAATACTAATTACAAAAATACTAATTAAAAAATACTTAAAATACTAAAAAAAATCAAATTAAAAAAATACTAAAATTCAAAAAATACTATAATTCAAATTATTTTGTTAATTAATTAAAATAACAAAAATTCAAATTACATCATTAAAATACTAAAATTATAACATATTTACATCATTTACATCATAACATAACATATTATCATATTTACATATTTACATATTTACATCATTTAGTATAATTAATATAATATGTACGTTATGATGTAAATATGTAAATATGATAATTAATTATTACTGTTATTGTTGTTGTTGTTGTTAATTGTGAATATATATATATATATATATATATATATAATTTATTTAATACACAAAAAATATAACATAAAAAAGTAAAAATATCACAACTAGGTTTTGAACCTAAGACCTATGAGTTATTGGGTCATTAAACTACCACTGTGCCATTCTAATATATTGTTTTTCAAAACAAAAACTAATTGTAATTGTAGTGACTATTTTTAATCATTGAACTCTGGAAATTCTTTCTATTATAAATATTTTTTATTCGCTAATGTACTCATCTTTGTAATTTATTAGATCGATTCTTATACTTACCCATGGGTTTTATTAAATTTAAATTTAATTTGATCGAGTCATATAACAAAAAAAAAAAAAAATCTGTCAAAATTATAAATTTTATAAAAAATTGTGGCTAAATTAGTAAGAAGTAGTGCCAAATGATGTTTTTACTTGCATTTTCTCAGCCAAATTTTGTTATGTACAGATTGCGTTTGATTTTTCTTTAATAAATTAGTAACCAATTTAATGAAAGTTGTTATAATCTTTTAACCAATTTAATGAAAGTCACAGGAAACACAAGGCATATAACTTGAAAAAATAAGGACAAGAACGGCGGGAAGGGAAAAAACAGGTATATTTCATACGCGCCCATCTTCTTTAATTTATAGAAAAATTAACGATTTATTACCGTTGGCGCACAAACTATTTTGACCCGACCCGTGAACAAACTTTTTTGACCAGCCCCGCCCCGAGTCAATTTTTCTCATTCAATTCTATTTCCAACAGGTAGCAAACTGCAAATATATAGATTATAAATTTTATGATGTAGGAGTCTATTTTGAAACTCCGTTTTTGTTACTTAAAAATATGAGTCAAGCAATTATTATTGGTACACATTTTATTAGTTTACTTTTTCCTTTATCCTATAGGATTTGGTGTTCACTACCAACATTCAATTCTAACTACCCAAATTAAATTAAACTTAAGCAATAAATCTTTCCATTAAAGAGTTACATAATTAAATCCAATAAATCCCAGGTCATTTAACCTTAAAACATTCATCAAATGCGAAAAAATAATTAATTACATCTCATAATTAAAATTAAGTCTGAAAACATAATTTTAACAAATTAACAAGTCTTTAACACTTGTTCATCTTGCCTTTTCCTTTACTGGTGGTTGGCTCATCAACCTTCTCAACTTTAGCTGCAATGGTTATATATGCAAGAGTGAGAAAAATAAATTCTCACTTGAAATGACATAATATATGGCAATGAATAAACTCAATTAAATTGAATAACATTTTCTAACATCGATAATCAAGAACTGATACTGGAAATCATCTGAGGGTCACATGACCATGAACTATGTCCTAGGTTTTAAGTATTTTTCAACTTAAACCTTAATAGTCATTAGACTATAGGGACTCCTGTACTTAGGGTGATCAGCCCTTCGTACCATGTATTGTGCACAACCATCTAAACGCTTTCGCGTAAATAATCCCCTATAATAGGGTTGTTCATCTCAGTTTTAACGTACGAGTCTGTACGAAAGGAAGTTTGGTTTGGATAAGTTTCAAGGGTAATTTAGAGTTCAACGTACATCAACTAAGGATTAGTTGATTCAAAAGTTTAATGACAATGCGAGGGTTGAACTATGACATGTTATAGAGTAGTTATGAACCATAAATGAATATTATAAAGCATCTAAGTCATGCTTTAAGAATAAAGTTTCAAAGCATTGAAAAGATATAATAAACCTTGCTTGAACAAAAATGGTAAGCTAAGGTTACATTCTTCAATAAAGAAACAGTATTAAGAACTTGCGTAATTTATATCAAGACATGATAATAAACTTGCATAATTATAAACAAGGTAGGGTAAGCTCAAATGGAGATTAGGGTTAGAGAACTTGCTTAAATAAGATTAAGGTTCGGAAAGTTGCCTTGCGTGTAAGCTAAACAGTTATAACTCGCGTTCCCAAATATCCTATACACATGTCATTGTAACACAAGTAATTACCACATGATCATGGTACATAGCTGAATATCTATTTCGTTTACACCTCTTAGTCTTAGGTTTAATTACATAATTAAACTACACTTTTAATGCAATAACACAAATCTTCAGTTATCACATAACTTATTAAATACTAATAATAATTTCCATATTTGGTATTATAACACCACAATATGATAGATCACATTTTAATAGTCATAACATTACACTATATTAACAATTATTGAATTGTATAATTAAAAATAAAATTTTTGGGCCAAACTACTAACTAGCGCTGCAACGCCCTATTTTGTACTAGGAACCGGCGCTGCATCACTGGTATGGCGCTGTAGCGCTTGTACTCATCAATAGGCACAGAGTGACGCTGCAGCGCCCAGTTTCTTTATAGAACTGGCGCTGCGGCGCCGCTGCACAGTTGCACGCAGACAGTGTTCGCGAAAAACACAAAACAAAGCCAAATTGGCCTAAAAACTCATTTCTAGCAACAAATTTTGCACATATAAAATACATAAACTTTATAGAAACATAAATTAATGTTTCTAACATGTTTTTAGTCATATAAACATTCTAAACATCAAATTTAAAACCTCTAAATTCATTGTTCTTGTTATTTCTTCACTTTTAGACATTCTTAGCAAAACAAGTTATTGTAAATTCGTTTTTAAACCAAAATAACTTGTTTAAAACCCATTTTTTCATTTCTTCATATATTTACACAATTAAAAATTAATTTACACTTTATATAATGGATTGAGTATCAATTTTTTATTCTAAAATAAGCCATATCATACATATATCACTGTAACTTACTGTAAACATGGTTTCTTCACATATATCATGTTTTCATAAATTTAACAACTTTAAATCATATACTAAACATATAGAAACATATTATACAAACGAATTAACATATACAAGACATATATTCGATAATTATCATAAAAATAAATTTACAGAGAAATAAAAATATATTTTTCAATGAAGAACAAAACTAATAATTTAAAAGTTAAATTGCTACCTTCAAATTCTAGTTTAACCAATAAAGATGATATCAACCTCCTTGTTTTCTCTAATTCATAAATAGTTTTCTCTTCTTCATTCTCTCTGTGTTTTCTCTTCTTTCTCTTTCTCTCTTCTTCTAAACTTCACGTAGAAAAAACTGATATATAATATACGTAATATAACTGACATATAGATATATTACATATTAATACATACTATAACTGATGTCAATTATAATTCTTTCAAAAATCAAAAGCCATAAGGCTTGTTTGGCAAAACCAATTTAAAATTAAAGACTTAAAATTCTTAATCCTTGTTTGGCAAAACTGAATTAAAACTCTTTTAATTTATTTTAATAACTCATTTATTATATAGTTTATTGTCACACTTTATTTAATTAAATTCCCATATTCAAATTTAGTTAAATTAAAACTAACAACAACTTATTAAATTAACATACCACAATATCATATTGCCACAAAAGTATAATTTCCTTATAATTTTATTTAATAACTTAGTACATCACTTGAATTACTAGATTAAAATAATATTATAACAATTCATTTAATCCTTATCAACTCTTTAATTTAATTACTAAATTAAATTTAATGAAATGTGAAAGTGATGGGTGTGTGATGTGTGTGTGAGTGGAAAATGGTAAAAAAGTGGTAGTGTGATAGTGATGTGTAAGAGTATAGTGAATTTAATTATTGGGTGGGTAGGGGATTGATGTTGGTTATGGGGGAGAAAAATTAAGTGGTGTATATATAATATTGATATATATAATTTGAAAACATGTGTTATATTTTAATTTGTGTTGAAATCTTATTGGTTAATGGTTTGACTTAATTATAGTTGATTGAAGAAAATGATTTTAAAAAATTATTTCGTTCATGAACAGTGCACATCCATTCTCCTATAAATAGAAGATCATTTCTTCATTATTTCTTACGAATTCACTGAAACTCCAGAGAGAAAAATTATAGAGAAACTATAGAAAAGTATTCTGCTACTTCCCCACTCTTATATTCAGTTTCTTTTACAGTAAGGGGTGTTATTCTTTCTTATTCTTGAAGAGAACTGTTGTTATTCTATTTCTTATTATTATGTTGGAATAACATGTATACGTGGTCTACCCTATACTTGGTGACATTCTTTTATTATTCTGTTGGAACATCCTGTCTGTGTGTTTTACACCGGACCTGGTTTCGTCTTTATTATTATTCTGTTGGAACATCCTGTCTGTGTATTTACAACGGACCTGGTTCCGTCTTTATTATTATTCTGTTGGAACATCATGTCTGTGTGTTTTACACCGGACCTGGTTCTGTCTTTATTATTCCGTTAGAACATCCTGTCGGTGCAAATTTTGCCTGACCTGGTTCCGTTATTATTATTATGTTGTAATAACCTGTCTATGCAAAGTACCGCATGCATGGTGATTTTTTTGTTATTCCATTCTTTATTATACTCAGTTGGTTAAAGTTTTGACTTCTATACTCCATAAAATTAGTAGAATATCCTTGATATTTGCGCTTCATCCAGTATCTTTTCATAGAAATATTTTTCTGATCATTCTTGAATTTTACTCTACACAGAAGTATCATGTTGACAATTTGGACGTTATTGGTTCTTGGACAAATTAATTCTTGAACTTGTTTTATTGAATTCTTATGTAAGACCCCGAATTTTATGAAATAAAAGTATTCAATTTTTCTTATAATTACTATTCAGTAAATGGTTAAATTGATAAATGTTAAAGTTAAGGGTGATATATGAATTTTTTTTCAAAATACACAAGTGGTTATAAAATATTCATTGTTGTCGGGGAATATTCGTTTGGTCGTGGAATATTCTTTCTGTCGGGAAATATTCGTACGACGGTGCAGCCATTTGTGGGCCCCATAACAGAATAACTGTCGGGTGAAGAAAACGACAAATTTGAGTTTTTACAAATAACGGCGTAGTTGTTACCGTTAACACTGTTGGAATACCTGGTGATTAAAATACAGTAATACGCGTTATTGCACAGTAGCACACGGTATTGCACAGTATTTTTGAATTATTGATCCTTACGTAAGAAGACGCTACTCAATAATTGTTACAGTAATTACTGTTCAATATTTTATTTTATTGATTCAATAATTGCTGCGTTGATATTTTATATTATTGTTACTCAATAATTGTCACTGCACATCATCTCCATTATCAGATCAATAATTCATATTATTTAGAATAATATTGTTAGATAACATTATTGACAATGTCTAGAAAGTTCAGTCTAAGGAGATGTTTGGTCATCTAATTGCGCGCCAGTAAGGAGAAATCCTTATCGGAAAGCCCCCTCTTTCCTGGGAACGGTCTGGTTGTCATAAATGTGATTCTGTAATATTATTTGTGAATAATTAATTATTGATCTATATGATAAGGAAATATTTATTTGATGTGGATATAAATGAGGGATATATTTTTGTGGTTAAAAATGAGGGAGTTAATGTTGAGGTGTTTTATCTGTATTTTTGTCAGAACGGAGGTATTGAAAATCAAATTAGGGTTTTTAAGATATTTTGCGAGGGTTATAATTTTTAATCCGACCGTTGGATCGTGGTAATATTTGGATATGTTATACATATATAAGTTGAGTATATGTCCACAAATTTTGAACCGTTAAAAATGAACGTATGATTTGTTATGAATTTTACGAGATGACTGATTCAGAAATTGTTGAATTTTCGGAGTTAATCATTTTGGTGGAAAATTCTAGAATTGGTGGGCCCCACTCTTGGTTGGTGAAGAAATGTGTTGAGATTTTTATTCAAATGTGGTGGGTGGGAATAGTAGCAGGTAAAGCCATCAGGTTACAGGTTAAGTCTGCTTCAGCGTGCTAACATTTTCTTATAAATAGAGGGCTAAGTTAGAATTGAAAATCACACAAGAAACATAAGCTTTCTCTCTTTCTCTCTCTATATTATGAAGCATATTTTGGGAGTATTTAGATACTTTGAGAGTTGCTATTCAGTGCAAGTTTCCTTCGACTTTGCATTCCAGTCAGAAATACTGCACTTTTGAGGTAAGAGATTGTAAGGGATTTTAAGGGTTATTATATTTTTCAGTTCGTAATTCTTCTGACCTTCAGAAAATTATGAAAATATTTGAAATGATATTTTGATGAGTTTTCTTGATTGTGTCCAAAAATGGTGATTTTTGGATGTATAGATTAAGAGTTATGAATTTTATGAGAAAAAACTATTTTAAAAGTAACCGCTTATAACTCCTTGTGGTTAACTCTAAAATTGATAAAATTTTTATTGGGAGTACATGTATATGATAGGAGTATACTCTGTGAATTTCAGAATTTTTAGATAAAAGTATAATTTTTGATAAATGTCTAAATATTCGGCTGTTTTGGCCATATGAAAAATAGTAAATGACTTTTAAAAATTCTGAGAAAAATATATGTTCAATATGGGACTATATTCTGCTAAATCCCAGAAAAGAAATATTTTTGAAACTGATTTGGTATTTTTCATGAAAAGAGTCTAGTTATGAGTAAATGAATTAAATATGTTTTGTGAAGTAAGAAAATTGGAAAATAGGATTTTTTGACTTGAGAATCCTATATGAGGTATATACAGATTTTTGATGAGGGTTTTGGTTATTGGTGATAAAATCTTATGAGTTTGGCATTTTAGAATGATTAAATACATTATTTAGTAAAGTGTAAACAATTAAAATAAATTGTTTATAAGCTTAAGAAATATTATTCTTTCAATATCATTATACCGAAATATTGGTATGTATTTTATTGTGGAATTTCTACCTTTTTGTGTCGGGATTACTATTCATGAGTTACTATTCACGAGTTACTATTCACGAGTTACTATTCATGAGTTACTATTCACGATAAAATTGGTTTCTTTTTTCTAACCAAATTATAGTTAATTTATGAAAATTACTCTTGAGATTAAATCTATATGTTGATCATATTATTTTTATTATCATATATAACATTTTTATAACCCTGATGTTGAAATTCTCTCACTTGAGTGTAAAGATGGGTAGATTATTGGTATGATCATGACTTTGGGTTCTCTTTGGCTAGTAGTGCAAAGTTGAATTATTGACTAGTATGATCATGACCATTGAATTTATAATTGAATATCTTCAGCTTAAGTGCAAAGGTGAAATGATCAACATGGTTATAATTATTGTTTATATAAATGATTATACATTTCTTGAGATATTAATATATTTGTCCTGTAGTGCAAATATGAATTGTGGATGAATATATTTGGCCATAGTGCAAATATGAACTGTTGAGGAATATCTTTGGCCTGTAGTGCAAAGATGAAATATTGATGAATATCTTTGGCCTGTAGTGCAAAGATGAATTGTTGATGAATATCTTTGGCCCGTAGTGCAAAGATGACATGTTGTTGAATATCTTTGGCCAGTAGTGCAAAGATGAACAGATGTTGAGATAAACATGACCAACTGGTGATACAAATGAATATCTTTGGCCGTAGTGCAAAGATGAAGTTATTAGTATGATTATGAACAGGAAATGTGATTTGGTGTAACCATGATCTTTGATGTTTCAGGTGATGAAAATTATCTTCGTCCTAGATAAGAAGAGGAATTTAGAACTACAGTTATGATTATGAGTTATTCATATGATTGTGGACCAGAATTGTTGATTGATGTTACAGGGATAAAACATTGTTGGTGGATTTTTAACATGGAGAAGATAATAGACTTTATAGTCTATTTGACTCTTCTAATGGATTGCTCGTTCCGCTGCAACTATGGTTGAAATTTTTATCATTTACCATATGTTCTAAATCTCTGATTTATTATTGATGAAGGCTATTGATAATTTAATTATCTTTAGTCATGATATTCTTTACTGAGCTAGTTGTGCTCACCCTTTTGCTTCACAATTCCTTTCAGGTAATAAGAGTGTAGCTGGGTCGAGCGAGGGTAATGGGGAAATAGAACGGTGGTCTCTAGCTGTGGATGTTCTCCCGAAGCAGTATAGAAAAGTTCATTTAGTAGTTTTATTTGGTGAATCCAATAGGGTAAGGTGTACCCAACGTTGGAAGGGTGGTTTGCCACTATCATACAAGATGTCTAACGACATACAATCTCGTGTCATCATAAGACAAGGATGTGCTCATCCACTTGCTGAGTATATATACGAGCACTACCTATATAATCTTGGTGTTTGTTTGAAGTATAATTCTCAATTAGAGACAGTAGAGATAATAATATGTCAAGAGAAGACTCACCATTGGGAAAAATATGATAGTAATCTTCTTGTTTTTCTTTGGGGTCTATTGGGTCAACCAAGGATAATTCTGTGGCCATATGATATCTATCATAACCTAGAATCATGGCCTCCCATGTACGAAGGTTTCCTTGAGCACTTCCCAAAGATTCTAATTTCTAAAACAGTTTTTGACTATACCTTTATGTAAGGTGTCATTGTGAGGTGATGTCCACGGTTGGAACATGAGTCACATTTGGTATATATTTGTATCCAAACTCACAACATATGTGTTGTTGTATTTTGCACGATAATTGTTGTAATAAAGTTGTAGTTATTTTTTGTACCATGTATTTGGCGACTCAGAATAGATTGGATGGAATGGACCTATTTTGGGGTTGTCACATCTTATATCATTGTCATCATCCTCATGTTTATATTTTTTGAAAGTCATCTGTGGCCTGTAGTGCATAGATGGACTTGGTATGATTATGATCAGGGATTATTCGGTATAATCATGACCGTAATGTTACAAATGACGTGGTAAAAGTCCTCATTGGCCTGTAGTGCATTGATGGACAGTTGTTGGCATGATCATGACCATTAATGAATACACAAATATTCTTGGCCCGTAGTGCATGGATAATTGTGGTCGTGATACTAAAGAATATCTTTGACCGTAGTGCAGGGGTGATTCGACGATGAGGAATATTTTTTTTTGCTGAGTCTCAGCGATAACTGTGATGAAAAACCTTTTAAATCATAAAAGATAGTAGATTTTATTTTCTACTTGACTCTTTTAATGGTTTGCTTGTTCCGCTGCAGTTAAATTTGATTTCTATTATATTTTATCAATTTAACATTGTTGAAGGCTAACGATAATTTATTCTGCATTATCTTAGTCATAATATTTCTTACTGGGCTAGTTGAGCTCACCCTTTCTTTCACTGTTCTCTTCAGGACATGAGAATATAGCTGGAACGAGTCGGGGAACGGAGTGATGGTCCAGAGGATAGCATTAGTAGTCCTTACTATTATGTGAAATAGTGTGATAATAATTGTAATGAGGACTCCTTTTGAGTTTGTATACTCTCTAGTAGGCAATATTTGTATTCAAACTCACAATTTATATTTTGTCGTATTGTACACGACTGTTGTATTTGAATTATGTACCATGTATCTGGCGACTCAAGATGGGTGATGTATACCTAATTTTGGGGGCGCCACAGTTGGTATCAAAGCTTAGGGATATAATCCCTAGCTGAGATGTGAGACAAGAATTAGGAGGGGAGAGACGGGGAATTCCTTCGCTAGTATGACATGGATAATTTAAAGGCATATTAACTATATATTAACATATAAATTACTGCATATATGGTCTCATAAAGTTACTGTTGATTTGGGGGTTTACCCAAAACTATAAGCCTACAGGTTTCTTCCTGGATGGCTTCTTTAGTAGAAATAATAAACTGTTCAGATTTATTAAATTGTTCTAAAAAATAAGAACGATTATAATTGTTTGTAGCAGTTTGATATGCTGTTTTATAACGGTTACTGTTATCTATATGATAATCTAAAAGTTCAAGTAATGAAACATAATAATTGACAAAAGCAATAATTAAAACTTACAGTAGAGCTCTGCAATTCTTCAAACAAACTTATATATATATCAAGTATTTTACAGAGAGAGAGAGGGAGTAAAGGAAAATTCTGAAAAGAAATTCTGCCTCAACAAAGGGTGAGGTATCCCTATTTATACAAGTGAAAGGATAAGAAGGGATCGTGCGTGTCTTTGTCAGTGGAGTCGATCATTGATCCTTATCTTTCCTTATTTAAATCTCAGCCGTAGATAGTGGGATGCATGAGATGATGTCGGTTGGGTGGAGTATTATTGAAGACAGGTGGCGTCGTTTTTTGATAATGGAGAGAGCAGCTGGCTTTCTTTTTAGAAAGTGGAATTACTGTTCTTGTCGTTTTCTGATTATTGGATTATCTTTTGTAGTGGAGGGTCACTGTCATACTGCTTTTTCTTTTCCTTTCTTGTCCTGTTCCAATTTTTCAGAAATCATTGAGGTGAGAGAATCCCAAAAGTCTCCTATTGTGGGCTCGGGTTCTTGACTTTCTCCTGCTAGGACATTGAATTGATTATCGTCTTGTTCAGATTCTTCATCACTGGCTGTTTTCATAGAAACATCATCTGGGACTAAGGATTGTAAGAACTGAGTCTTCATGTAATCCATAGTCTTGACAATTAATTCTGTTTCAGTAAGATTAGGAAACTTTTGTTTTAAATCAGCCTGTATTTTAACAAAAGGATTAATAGGTACTGGTGAGGGAAGGCTTTGCGGGATAACATCAAGGCAAGCCTGAGTGTGATTCTTAATTGTTTTAAGAAGTTCTGGTAATGTCGGATTAAGACCTTTATCCCACCATTTGGTAAAGAATATTCTTTTGAGGCGGGGAATCTTATTCTGGTAATCACAACGGAAATCCCATTTCCAAATCCAAGGTATACTGAAACGAATTATGAAATGGGCAAATAATTTAGACATTGATAAATCTCTATTTACTGGTATGTGGGAATAGGCAACTTGCCATTCCTTGAATGCTGTTTGAACAGATTCTGGTAAGGTTTCAATGGTAACACCAATCTTATCCCACCAAATGAAAAACCAGTTGGGAATTTCGTTTTTAAGTACTTCGGGACAGACTCGGATAAACCAAGTATGGTTGTGAATTGGATTCTGGTAATAGAAAACTTGGGTAAAGGAATCAATATAATCCCAATAACTGTAACGGGTTTCTGTTGTGTGACTGGATTCAATAGTACGGGTGGTATGAGGATTAATGCCCCAATTGGCAAGAGGCAAGAGGCATGATGCTCTTGACTGTTGTTTTACTGTATTGAATCGGGCTGGTGGTTTTGTTAGGATCATGAAGCGTATGCTTAATATCCATAGATGCTGTTTCAATGATTATTTGTTCATAAACATATCGGTACTGATTAAAACGGGGAGGAGACTGTTGAGTCGTTAAATAACGTCTCTTTATCTCCCATGGATCTTTCATCCATTTTTCATCATTCTGTTCAATGAATAATACTGTTTCATCCGCATTTATGTTTGGGATATACTGTTCTGGTAAAAGGAGAACATCCTTTACGGTAGGTTGGCTAGAAGAAGACGATGAGTTGCTGGTCTGAGAATTCAAAGTAGGAAATTCTGTATAGTACAGATTTGCTCTGCCTCGACCTCGCTGACCGTGGCCACGGCTTCTACTGGTCATTTCTGCAAGTATTCTCTGGTTAGAAAATCCGGTAAAGAATTCTGTTTTCCTTTGATATATTCAATATCAAAGTCGAATACTGATAAAATACTTTGCCAAGTGGCAAATATCTGTTTAGAAGCTAGATTTTGTACATCCTTTTTAAATATCTGTTTTGCAGCTGAGCAATCAACTCGAATTAAAAAGTGCTGATTTAAAAGATCATCTTGATATTTTAAAACACATTTAACAATGGAAAGACATTCTTTCTTTATGGTAGGATAATTCAAAGAAGGTCCTTTCCAAACTCCTGAAGTAAATCGGATAAGATCCTCTTTGTTACTGTTAGGATTAAATTGCTTTAAAATTCCACCATATCCTGTATTAGAAGCATCAGTTTGAACAATCTTCTTCCATTCAGGATTGGGTAAAGAGAGGCAAGGTAACTGTTTAACTCTAGTTTTGATCTTTTGGACTGCATCAGTATGTTCAATAGTCCAGGGCAAAGGGTTTTTTCTTAACCGGGTGTACAGTATAGCAGCATCCTGGGAAAGATTAGGATAATAGTCTCTAATATAATTTAGACTTCCCAAAAATCTTTGCAGTTGATTAATATCTTTAATTTCATCCGGAAATTTAGATGCAAATTCAATACATCTATCAATAGGAATAATAGTTCCATTGAAAATATTATGTCCGGGAAATCTGATTTTTGTTTGGAAAAGTTTCATCTTAGGAGCAGAAACTACCAAACCATTTTTTATGACAACATTTTTAAAAATGTTTAAGTGCTTAATATGCTGTTCAATTGATGAAGAGAAAATTAAGACATCATCAATATAGCAGATAATAAATTCAGTAAAAGGATTAAAAATATCATTCATGATATGTTGAAATTCTGAAGGTCCATTTTTGACGCCAAATGGAAGAACATTCCATTCATAATGTCCAAAAGGTACTGTAAAAGCAGTTTTATAAGTATCCTGATCACTGATTTGTATTTGCCAAAATCCTGATTTCATATCAAATTTAGAAAAAATAGTGGCATCATGAAGTCTGTCGAGAAGGTCCTTCTTATTCGGAATTGGATATCTAATCCATTGAAGGGCTTCATTCAGTGGTTTATAATTAATAACAAGGCGGGGAGTTCCTCGTTCAATTTCGGAGTTTTTATTGACATAAAAAGCTGTACAACTCCAAGGGGAAGTACTGGGTTTTATTAGCTTTTTCTGCTGAAGAGACTAAATTTCAGTTTTGCAAAGAAGTAAATATTCTTTCTTCATTTGACTGGGTCTAGACTTAGTAGGAATATTCTTTTCATTGAAATTAGGAATATAAGGAAGAGAAATAATATGTTTCTTCCTATTCCAAAAAGCATTCGGGACATCACTACAGATTTCTGTTTGAAGAGTTTTGTAAATTAATTTTATTTTTTCCTGTAAAGAGGGCTGTAAAATTCTTTGTTCTGTAGAAAGAAACTTTATTTCTTTTTGGATGAAATTTATCTGTTTTTCTTTTGAATAAATCATGTGCTTGACTTGATTTAGTTCTTTAGTATAAGGTTCTGTTATGAATTCAAAAACAATATGCCTGTTATTAAGAGTAGTGTGAATACCTAAAGTATCTATCTTCGAGATAGGCATCAAAAGACAAAGGAAAGGTGTGCCTAAGATGATACTTTGATTCATATTTCGGATAAGAACAAAAGAGGTAGGTAAACAAAGACCTTGATTACAGATTAAGGCTTCTGGAATTTTATATTTAATGTTCATAGTGTTACCACTAGCACTAGTTAATGATTGAGTGGTTTTCTGGAAATATTTGGTAGGGATTAATCCTTCCTGAATACAGTTCATATCAGCGCCACTATCAACTAAGGCAATGGCGTCTTTAATGATAAAATCCGATTTTATAACAAGAGTAATTCTAATATACCATTTTTGAAAAACCACTTGATTCATAAGCATTAAATACTGTTCAGAAGATTCTGGTTTGTCAGAAGATCCAGTTTTTGAGGATTCTACATGATTATCATGTTTATTGTTTAACTGTTGTTTGATACTATTTAAATCATGGAAGATGATAGTATTAGTATTTTGTAACTGTTTTATTTTAGATTTTAAAATATTAATTTCGGTTTTAAGATCCTGAATAGTAGTAGGTTTTTCAGCAGTAGAAACATCTTTTATGCGTCTCATAACCTCACGCATACTATACTGATCGATTGGAAGGTTTTCTTCGGTTTTCTGATTTTTATAACAGATTTCTAAAAATTTTAGTTTAATTTCGGGATCTTTTATATTTTCAGCTAAGTCAAGGAGAGATTTCTGGGTATCAGTTAAGACATTGATGCTGGGACCTCCAACATCTAAACCATTCATCTCTACGATGGCTTTCCAATAATCAGCTTCAGTGCTTGTTTTACAGTTATTAATTGTGCAGGTTTGACAATGCTCGACATCAGAATCATTACCAGATTCAGAATAGACCTCAGCTAAACCATCATCGGAGCCAGACTCAGAACTGCTGGTAGCTAAACAATTAATAATTTGCTGTTGGATATCCTCATCAAGGGACATCTCATTGAGTTTTTGTTTCAATTTAGATTTGCATTTATTAGCAAAATGTCCTGTTTTACTGCATTTATAACATTCAATTTTAGACTTATCTTTTTTCTTACTACTCTTCCTCTTCTTTGTAGATTTTTCAGGGGTTTTGTTATTAAAAGAAGATTTTTTAGAAGAGCGTTTCCGATAAGGTCTAGAAGTTTTAGATCTGTGCTGTTTTCTAATCTTATGAGGATACTGTAATTTTGTATCATAAGAGAATTGATCGCAAAATTCTCCTATCTCATGTTTTTTAGTGAGATTCTGTTTTTTCATTAATTGTTGAAGTTTCATGTCATTACATAAGGATAAACCTTCTTCAATAATTACTGAAATGAGATGACCATAGGAATACTGATCATAAGGGATACTCATACGGTCGTGCTTATCTCTAAGCTTTTTTCGAACTTTTTCAGCAAAGAAAGTAGGAAGGCCATCAACAAACTTGGCTTTCCAATGTTCACTGTTAGCGTCTGATCTCTGCATGACTTTCATTAAAAAGACATCTTTATACCATTTAAAATGGGTTAAAGATGGGCAACGAAGGTTCTGAAGGAGCTCACGACTTCTGTCAGTGTTCATCTGACCAGGTCCAACAAAATGATGAAGGATAGCTTGAACAAGAGTGTAACAAGCATCCTCTCTCCTTGTGAGAAGACTGGTAATAGGGTCAAGTTCTTCTTTGTAGGATTGAAGAACTTCGGTTCTTTGGATTGCAGTTAATACATTATCCCACCATCCCTTAAGGATGCCAGTAAATCCATTAACTAAGAAACGACAGATTTGGTGGTCTGTGTTATCGTTCTGTTTACAGACAGTTGCATACATCAAGATATGATGGATGGTTTCGAAGATTTGATATTCTGTCTTACCATCAATATTCCATTCATAAATGGTTTTCCCATGGTAAGATTTTTGAGTATGAAGAAAGTCTTCTTCATAAAGAATATCTTGGGGGGTAGGTCTAGGATAGTAATACCTACTAGGTCCGGTTAGTGCCATACGATTAACAGGCTTTTGACTGTAAGTAGTTTTATTAATATTCTGCATATCCTGAAAGTTATTCTGGATTTCTAACAAATGACTAGGAGAGATATCATTAGAGTTATCTGTATCACTGTCAGTATTGTTACTGGTGGAAGAGGAGTGTCCAGAAATAACATTAATTTGAGATGAAGAAGTAGGTGCAGATGTGAGTTTTAAATCTTTCATTTTATTTAAAAGATTGTCAATAAACTCATTGTCAGGTTTAGAAGATTTCATTCTAAAATTACTGACTTCTAATGGCGGTTTTATAGTTACAGGTTGAAGTTCAGGCTTGTGGGGAACAACTTGACAGTTTTCGATAATATTATTAATATGTTCCTCAATTCTAGTTAACTGTTTTCCTACAGTTTGAAGGAATAGATTAGTATAATTATTCTGTTTAGACAAGGGTAAAATATCTTTTATTTTAACCTCTTCTTGTTGATGGGGTATTTCAGATATATCAACATACGGATTAATGATTAAAGGTTTTAAATTATCATTTCCCGGACTAAGTTCAAGGGACTTAGGAGGGGGGTGAATGGATTGAATGATATTACCATTAGTGGTGATCCAGTCCTTTTGAATTCCAGTTAAAACATTCAGTTGACTTTCAGGGTAAAATTCTGATTTTAACAAGAAATCATAATACTATTTAACAAATGATAAGATACACTGATTCTTTTTCAGATAAGCATAATAACTATCTCTAATTTCTGCTAATTTTTTACTTTCATGATTTTTAAAATACCAATTTCTAAAATTCTGGTATTTATCCTGCATAAACTCCTGGTTTAAACATTGACGAATTTTACTATTAGGAGAAAAATCCATTAACATTCAAAATTCATATCACTAGCAGTTGGACTATAAGGTCTTCTGTTTTGAGGAGTATTTGTTTCATAAATAGCATGGGGTATTTGATTTTCAGAAACATGAATCCCTCTAATCAAGTCTTCATTTTAAACAGACTCATTCTTGGATTCTTGATAGACAGATTCTATCAGATCGGACACAGATTGTCTGGAGGATTCAGGAAAATCAATATTATAGGAAATATTATTAATAGACCGACTACGAGTAAAAGGTCTCTGGAATTTTAAATAAACATTTCCATTACTGGTTTGGATGACATCCTCTATGGACTGTCTAATTATAGGCCTGGTAGGAACATCATTAGTAATTTGCCATTGTTTTGGGAAAGTAATCTCTTCCCAAGGAATCATTCTGGGGATAGCCACTTGACTACTAAAAAGATTAGTGTCAATTAGGACAGTATGTCCTTGATGGCTTTGCTTACGGATATAAGGGTTTAAAGTAGTTAAAACTTTAAGATGAATACGGAATAATATGGTAAAAGGAGGAGATCCTGGCAGATACTCATAACCATGAGATATAATTCTCATCTCTAACACTTTTGACAAATTATTATCAGTTAAGCCTACACTTAGATTCGGATAAATATTGAAATATACTGGTCCATGAGCAAGACTAGTTTCAATAGCTCCCATAAGAGAGGCTTTCCAGTTGAGACACCTACCATCACGGAGGGTGCATTGAATACTGGTGTTTTGGCCAAGCAAAGTCAAGGGTTTAAAGGCTACTTGGACAAGACCTATGTGAACATATTTATATTTTTGCAGAAAAGGGTATAAGTCTTCAACATGCAACAAATATAAAATTTCATCATTATTCTGTAAAGGAACAGCATGCTCAAAAGTTTTGATAATTCTTTTGCTGATAAAATCAAATGTTCCAATTTTGTAAATAGTTTCTGGTTTGATTTTAGGAATAGTCCATTTATCTAGGGCTTCCTTTACATCCTGATAGGCAATTAGTTCAGTTGCTTCTAAAGTAGAAGCTGAGGCATTAGCTACTGTTGTCACAGACGAAGGAGAAAAATCAGTCATTTTTCAAAGTGACCATATACGCATAATTTATAAGTAATATATTCATTAATATGACAATAAATTAACATGGCTCTAATATATCTGATATACCCAAATAACAGGTTGGAAATATTTTCCAGAGTTTATGTTGAGTGATCACAAAGGATCTAGAACTTCTCTTCTCGAGTAACTATCAAAGATTTACTTTGATATACCCAGGTATATCAGATAACCATAAAGATTAAATCATACCCCTCTGCAAGTATATAAAGTGATCAGCTTTAATATACCCTATATTACGCATAATACTTAAAACGCGCGCAAAGGCCGAATATACGACCAAATATGTACCCTTTATATAAAAGGTTCTTCTTCTCAGTCTTTGAATCAGAATTTAATTTAACAACGAAATACAATGATTTCAATATCTCTTCTCTTCTCTTCTCAAACTTATCAAGTTTACTTTTTTGATCTAGCCGAAACAATTGGCATCGATCTATCAATAATAATTGAATTCTCTTCTCTTCTCTTCTCTTCTCGAACCTATCCAGTTCTAACAATAATCGTCTAGCCAGAACAATTAGCTAAGATATTTTTCAACACGATTCAATAATAGATAGAATTATATGTACTATTTGCAATCAATAATAGTTTCTACGGATGTAAATATCCAATAACAATTATACTTTAAGTATATTCTCAGAATCACTAATTCAATTTGAATTAATAAATATGCACTAACTGCGAATAATCAACAATAATTCTCAGACGTTGTTTAATCAACAATAATTAACCACCATAATAATTGAAAGTATTAACTCAAGGTTGAGTTAAGAGAACTTGCCTTCTTCGTTGATTACTGCTACACAATATACTTATTTGCGTTTGCAAGACCTATAATCACAATATCGGTCGCACAATTAGCACAATATTTCACAACATGTATCACTGTAATTTACAGTTAATCATTCTCCTAGACACATTACCACATAACCACATTAGTGTTTATAACCTATATAAACACTCATCAAGTCTAACTAGTTCGGTTTGGTTGGATTTCAGTTTATTCTCGGTGTACTGGTCACCCTATTCGACAATTAACACACTTATTGTCAATTAAACACGGTTTCAAAGCTTCAATATTATTTTAGAAAAGTCAAATATCGTTCATAATATTTTTCGAAAGCTTTTAATAATTTTCTAACAATTATTATAATTTATAATAATTTTTCAAACACCTGAATCATTTTTAAATGATTTAAATATCAAATAATCTCATCATCATTAATATTTAATAATATTAAAATATTAATGACATACTTGTCAAAATATCAAAGTTATTAATAATAACTTAAAATATTTTTAATTCCACAATATTCTCTTTAAATGATTTTTAAATCAATAAAATTATTTTTAAATCATCACCATTAATATTTAAATATTAATGAATTTATCATCAAAATATTAAAAGTCATTAATTATAACTTAAAATATTTTTAAATCACTTTTCTCATTTTTAAATCAATAAAAATATTTTTAACTCATTTATTTAATATAATAATTAAATAAATCTAATATCTTTAATATTAATTTATTAATGAAAATTCTCCAAAAATTTTAAAAGTTACATTTTATAACTCAAATTTTTTTAAACACTTTATTTTTATTTAAAATAATTTTTATAATATTAAAATCATTTTTCTCTAATTTATTTAATACACTAATTAAAAAAATTAAATATCACGACAAATTTGAGTTTTTACAAATAACGGCGTAGTTGTTACCGTTAATACTGTTGAAATACCCGGTGGTTAAAATACAGTAATACGCGTTATTGCACAGTAGCACACGGTATTGCACAGTATTTTTGAAATTATTGATTCTTACGTAAGAAGGCACTACTCAATAATTATTACAGTAATTACTGTTCAATATTTTATTTTATTGATTCAATAATTGCTACGTTAAAATTTTATATTATTGTTGTTCAATAATTGTCACTGCACAGTATTTCCCATTATCAGATCAATAATTCATATTATTTGAATAATATTATTATATAACATTATTGGCAATGTCTAGAAAATTCTGTCTAAGGAAAGGTTTGGTCACCTAATTGCGCGCCAGTAAGGAAAAATTCTTATTAGAAAGCCACCTCTTTCCTCGAAACGGTCTGGTTGTCATAAATGTGATTCTGTAATATTATTTGTGAATAATTAATTATTGATTCATATGATAAGGAAATATTTATTTTATGTGGATATAAATGAGGGATATATTTTTGTGGTTAAAAATGAAGGAATTAATGTTGAGGTTTTTATCAGTATTTTTGTCGGAATGGAGGTATTAAAATTAGGGTTTTTGAGATATTTTGCAGGGGTTATAATTTTTAATCAGACCGTTGGATCGTGGTAATATTTGGATATGTTATACATATATAAGTTGAGTATATGTCCACAAATTTTGAACCGTTAAAAATGAACGTATGATTTGTTATGAATTTTACGAGATGACTGGTTCAGAAATTGTTGAATTTTCGGAGTTAATCATTTTGGTGGAAAATTCTAGAATTGGTGGGCCCCACTTTTGGTTGGTGAAGAAATGTGCTGAGATTTTTTTTCAAATATGGTGGGTGGAAATAGTAGCAGGTAAAGCCATCAGGTTGCAGGTCAAGTCTGCTAAAATTTCCTATAAGTAGAGGGCTAAGTTAGAATTGAAAATCACACCAGAAACATAAACTTTCTCTCTTTCTCTCTTTCTCTCTCTAGATTATTGAGTTTATTTTGTGAGTATTTAGATACTTGGTAAGTTGATATTCATCAGTGCAAGTTTTCTTCAGCGTCATATCCGATATCCAGTCAGAAGTGATGCTCTTTTGAGGTAAGGGATTGTAAGGGATTTTAAGGGTTGTAATATTTTTCAGTTTCATAATTTTTCTGACTTTCAAAAATTTTGAAAAAATTTGAAATGATATTTTGATGAGCTTTCTTGATTGTGTCTAAAAATGGTGATTTTTGGATGTATAGATTGAGAGTTATGAATTTTATGAGAAAATACTATTTTAAAAGTAATCGCTTATAATTTATTGTCGTTAACTCCAAAATTGATAAAATTTTTATTGGGAGTACATGTATATGATAGGAGTATACTCTGTGAATTTCAGAATTTTTGGATAAAAGTATAATTTTTGATAAATGTCTAAATATTCGGCTGTTTTGGCCATATGAAATATAGTAAATTAGTTTTAAAAATTCTGAGAAAAATATATGTTCAATATGGGACTATATTCTACTAAATCTTATAAAAGAAATATTTTTGGAACTGATTTGATATTTTTCATGAAAATGGACTAGTTATGAGTAAATGAATTAAATATGTTATGTGAAATAAGAAAATTGGAAAATAAGATTTTATGGCTTGAGAATCCTATATGAGGTATATGTAGATTTTTGATGAGGGTTTCTGGTTATTGGTGATGAAATATTATAAGTTTGGCATTTTAAGATGATTAAATGCATTATTTAGTAAAGTGTAAACAATTAAAATAAATTGTTTATAAGCATAAGATATGTTATTATTTCAATATCATTATACCAAAATATTGGTATGAATTTTATTGTAGAATTTCTATCTTTTGTGTCGGGGTTACTATTCATGAGTTACTATTCACGAGTTACTATTCACTGGTACTATTCACGACAAAATTGATTTCTTTTTCTGACCAAATTATAGTTGATTTATGAATATTACTCTTGAGATTAAAACTATATGTTGATCATATTATTTTTTTATTATCATATATAACATTTTTATAACCCTAATGATGATATTTCTCTTTGACTTGAGTGTAAAGATGGGTAGATTATTGGTATGATCATGACTAGGGTTCTCTTTGGCCTGAAGTGCAAAGTTGAATTGTGACTGGTATGATCATGACCATTGAATTTATAATTGAATATCTTAAGCTTAAGTGCAAAGGTGAATTGATCAACACTGTGACAACCCCGAAATAGGTCCATTTCCTCCAACCCATTCTGAGTCGCCAAATACATGGTACAGAAAATAACTACAACTTTATTACAACAATTGTCGTGCAAAATACAACAACACATATGCCGTGAGTTTGGATACAAATATATACCAAATGTGACATTGGACACCATCATGTGTCAGCACCTCACAAAGGTACCTTACATAAAGGTACAGTCAAAAACTGTTTTAGAAACTAGAATATTTGGGAAGTGCTCAAGGAAACCTTCGTACATGGGAGGCCATGCGTCTAGGTTATGATAGATATCATATGGCCACAGAATTATCCTTGGTTGACCCAATAGACCCCAAAGAAAAATGAGAAGATTACTATCATATTCTTCTCAATGGTGAGTCTTCTCTTGACTTATCATTATCTCCATTGTCTTTAATCGTGAATTATACTTCAAACAAATACCAAGATTATATAGGTAGTGCTCGTAGATATACTCAGCAAGTGGATGAGCACAACCCTGTCTTATGATGACACGAGGTTGTATGTCATTAGACATCTTGTATGATAGTGACGAAACACCCTTCCAACGTTGGGTTCGTCTCACTCTATTTTCTTCACCAAATATAACTACTAAATGATGACCACCGTTCTATTCCCTTGTTACCCCCGCTCGACCCAGCTACACTCTTATTACCATAGTTGCAGCGGAACGAGCAATCCATTAGAAGAGTCAAATAGACTATAAAGTCTATTATCTTCTCCATGTTAAAAATCCACCAACAATGTTTTATCCCTGTAACATCAATCAACAGTTCTGGTCCA
Organism: Panax notoginseng; assembly: GCA_016801055.1. Taxonomy (NCBI): domain Eukaryota; kingdom Viridiplantae; phylum Streptophyta; class Magnoliopsida; order Apiales; family Araliaceae; genus Panax; species Panax notoginseng. The sequence goes on from CM029019.1 coordinate 31,804,795, forward strand.
CAATCAGATAAATAACTCATAATCATAATTGTGATTCTAAATTTTTCTTCGCACCCAGGACGAAGAATATTTTCATCACCTGTCTTTACCTGAAACATCAAAGATCATGATTATAACAAATCACAGTTCCTGTTCATAATCATACTAATAAATCCATCTTTAGACTACGTCCAAATATATTCAACAATAGTTCATCTTTGAACTACGGGCCAAAGATATTCATCAATAACTCATCTTTACACTACAGGCCAAAGATATTCCTCAACAGTTCATATTTGCACTACATGCCAAATATATTATTATCTTAAAGAAATATACAATCATTTCAGAATTTATATAACCAATAATTATAACCATGTTGATCATTTCACCTTTGCACTTAAGCTAAAGATATTCAATTATAAATTCAATGGTCATGATCATACCAGTCAAAAATTTCACTTTGCACTACTGGCCAAAGAGAACCCATTGTCATGATCGTACCAAAAATCTACCAATCTTTACACTCAAGTCAAATAGAAATATCATCATTAGGGTTATAAAAATGTTATATATAATAATAAAAAAATAATATGATCAACATATAGTTTTAATCTCAAGAGTAATATTCATAAATCAACTATAATTTGGTCAGAAAAAGAAATTAATTTTGTCCTGAATAGTACCAGTGAATAGTAACTCGTGAATAGTAACTCATGAATAGTAACCCCGACACAAAAAGGTAGAAATTCCACAATAAAATTCATACCAATATTTCGGTATAATGATATTGAAAGAATAACATTTCTTAAACTTATAAACAATTTATTTTAATTGTTTACACTTTACTAAATAATGCATTTAATCATTCTAAAATACCAAACTCATAAGATTTCATCACCAATAACCAAAACCCTCATCAAAAATCTGCATATACCTCATATAGGATTCTCAAGTCATAAAATCCTATTTTCCAATTTTCTTACTTCACAAAACATATTTAATTTATTTACTCATAACTAGACCATTTTTATGAAAAATACCAAATCAGTTCCAAAAATATTTCTTTTCTGGAATTTAGCATAATATAGTCCCATAGTGAACATATATTTTTCACAGAATTTTTAAAATTCATTTACTATTTTTCATATGGCCAAAACAGCTGAATATTTAGACATTTATCAAAAATTATACTTTTGTCCAAAAATTCTGAAATTCACATAGTATACTCCTATCATATACATGTACTCCCAATAAAAATTTCATCAATTTTGGAGTTAACCACAAGAAATTATAAGCGATTACTTTTAAAATAGTATTTTCTCATAAAATTCATAACTCTCAATCTATACATCCAAAAATCACCATTTTTGGACACAATCAAGAAAACTCATCAAAATATCATTTCAAATTTTTCCAGAATTTTTGAAGGTCAGAAAAATTACGAAACTAGAAAATATAACAACCCTTAAAATCCCTTACTATTCCTTACAATCTCTTATCTCAAAAGAGCAGTACTTCTGACTGGATATCGGATATGACGCTGAAGAAAACTTGCATTGATGAATATCAACTCACCAAGTATCTAAATACTCACAAAATAAACTCAATAATCAAGAGAGAGAAAGAGAGAAAGAGAGAAAGCTTATGTTTCTGGTGTGATTTCCAATTCTAACTTAGCCCTCTATTTATAGGAAAATTTTAGTAGGCTTGACCTGCAACCTGATGGCTTTACCTACTACTATTCCCACCCACCACATTTGAAATAAAATTCAGCACATTTCTTCACCAACTAAGAGTGGATCCCACCAATTCTAGAATTTTCCACCAAAATGATAAACTCCGAAAATTCAACAATTTCTGAACCAGTCATCTCGTAAAATTCATAATAAATCATACGTTCATTTTTAACGGTTCAAAATTTATGGACATATACTCAACTTATATATGTATACCATATCCAAAAATTAGCACGATCCAACGGTCGGATTAAAAATTATAACCCCCACAAAATATCTCAAAAACCCTAATTTTTAATACCTCAATTCCGATAAAAATACTGATAAAAACCTCAGCATTAATTCTTTTATTTTTAACCACAAAAATATATCACTCATTTATATCCACATAAAATAAATATTTCCTTATCATATGAATCAATAATTAATTATTCACAAATAATATTACAGAATCACATTTATGACAACCAGGCCGTTCTCAGGAAAGAGGGGGCTTTCCAATAAGGATTTCTCCTTACTGGCGCGTAATTAGATGACCAAACCTCTCCTTAGACAGAACTTTCTAGACATTGCCAATAATTCTATCTAATAATATTATTTAAATAATATGAATTATTGATCTGATAATGGAAAGTAATGTGCAGCAACAATTATTGAACAACAATAATATAAAATTTCAACGTAGCAATTATTGAATCAATAAAATAAAATATTGAACAGTAATTACTGTAACAATTATTGAGTAGTGCCTTCTTACGTAAGAATCAATAATTTCAAAAATACTGTGCAATACCGTGTGCTACTGTGCAATAACGCGTATTACTGTATTTTAACCACCGTGTATTCCAACAATGTTAATGGTAACAACTACGCCGTTATTTGTAAAAACTCAAATTTGTCATTTTCTTCATCCGACAGTTATTCTGTTATGGGGCCCACAAATGGCTGCGCCGTCGTACGAATATTCCCCGACAGAAAGAATATTCCACGACCAAACGAATATTCCCCGACAATAATGATTATTTTATAACCACTTGTTTATTTTGAAAAAAAATTCACATTTCACCCATAACTTTAAATTTTTTATCAATTTAACCATTTACTGAATTGTAATTATAAGAAAAATTGAATACTTTTATTTCATAAAATTCGGGTTCTTACAATCTCCCCTCCTTATGAAATTTCGTCCTCGAAATTTACGTACCTGGTATTTCAAAGAGTTGAGAATACCTTCCTTTCATTTCAGATTGCATCTTCCCTGTCATCATGATTTCTCCATTGCTCATCTCCTGTATTTCAGATATCATTCTAGAATACAGCTTCAAAAAAAAAGGTTAATTGAACAAATTAACATATCACATAATATCCCAATATTATGACTGACCAACAAATAAGTGTGAAATCCCAGATTTTATGAATAAATATTTAATTTTTCTCGAAATAATTTTTTTTTATATTATGGTGTGGATTTGATATAATAGTTATGGGTAGTATTTATAAATTTTGTAAAGTATGCAAGTTGTCATATAATATTCGATTGGTCGGGGAATATTCGTTTTAACAGGGAATATTCGTACAACGACACAATCATTGGTGGACCCCACAACGGAATTATTGTCGGATTGAGAAAACGACAAAAATATTTTATTAAAAAATAACGGCGGAAGTTTTGCCATTGTTACTGTTGAACTACTTGGTAGTAAAAGTACAGTAATACGCGTGGTTGCATAGTAGCACACGGTATTGATTATTGATGCTTACGTGAGAATTCAGTTAGTTTTGCTTATTATTTGGATTCCTATTTTGCCCATTTTTCAAAAGAATCGGTAGAAATTTTTTAATAAGGGTGGGGCCCACATGTGGGGGCCACATATGGGACCCACATGTGATGTATGAAACTTGAAAATAGGGGTGGGAGAAAGTTTACGTAAATGAGGGGTAAAATATAAGAGTATGTAATGTGTGTGTGTGTGTGTGTATATATATATATATATATATATATATATATATATATATATATATATATAATGTGAGTGGAAAGTGGTGAAAAAGTGATAGTATGAGGGTGATGGGTGTAAGATGTGTGTGTGTGTGATAGTGATGTGTGTATTTGTAGTGTTAGTGGAGGATGTTGGAAAAGTAGGAGTGTATTATTTATATATTATATATGGTGTGAATAATTATATATATTTATAATGGGTGTGGTAAGTGGTGAATGTGGTGGATGGTGATATGTTGGTGGAGGAAACATGCGGGGCCATGTTGGAAGAAAAGAAAAAAAAATGAATGGGGATGGAGGGAAGAAGAATGAGATGGGAGAAAGAAAGAATTGGACGGAAGGTGTATTATTATGTATATTATATTATATATATATAGGTAAGTTTGAAAAATTGGGTAGAGGGAGTAAGATGGATAATCACGGGTCTTCCACCCGTGAATTTTTTTTCTTGCACATGTTATATATATATATAATATATATATATATATATATATATATATTATATTTTATTTAAAAAATTTTACTTTAATTATGGACCGTCCGATTAAAGTAAATCAATCTGGACCGTTCATGAGTTAGTTACTATGCAGTCCATTTTCCTATAAATAGAAACTCATTCCTTCATTATTTCTTACGAATTCACTGAAACTCTGGAGAGAGAAATTATAGAGAAACTATAGAGAGAGAAGAAGAATATTCTGCTACTTAACTACTTCCTTATTTCAGCTCTTCTTTAAAACGGTAAGGGGTGTTATTCTTTCTTATTCATGAAGAGAACTGTTGTTATTCTATTTCTTATTATTCTGTTGGAATAACCTGTATACGCGGTCTACCCTATACTTAGTGACATTCTTCTATTATTCTGTTGGAACATCTTGTCTGTGTGTTTTACACCGGACCTGGTTTCGTTTTTATTATTATTCTGTTGGAACATCCTGTCTGTGTGTTTTACACCGGACCTGGTTCCGTTTTTATTATTATTCTGTTGGAACATCCTGTCTGTGTGTTTTACACCGGACCTGGTTCCGTTTTTATTTATTATTCTGTCGGAATATCCTGTCTGTGCGTTTACGCCGGACCTGGTTCCATTATTTATTATTATGTCGGAATATCCTGTCTGTGCGTTACGCCAGACCTGGTTCCATTATTTATTTTTCTATTGGAATAACCTGTCTGTGCGGTCTATCGCATACATGGTGATTTCTTTTGTTATTCCATTCTTTATTGTACTCAGTTGGTTAAGTTTTGACTTCTATACTCCATGAAATTTGTGGAATATCCTTGATAATTGCGTTTCATCCAGTATCTTTTCATGAAAATATTCTTCTAAGCATTCTTGAATTTTACTCCACAAAGCAGTATCATGTTGACAATTTGGACGTTGTTAATTCTTAGATTAATTAATTCTTGAACTTGTTTTATTGAATTCTTATATCATTGTCATCATCCTCATGTTTACAAAATGTTAAAAGTCATCTGTGGCCTGTAGTGCATAGATGGACTTGGTATGATTATGACCAAGGATTATTCGGTATAATCATGACCATAATGTTACAAATGATGTGGTAAAAGTCCTCATTGGCCCGTAGTGCATTGATGGACAGTTGTTGGCATGATCATGACCATTAATGAATACACAAATATCCTTGGTCGTAGTGCAGGGGTGATTCGATGATGTGGATTATTTTATTAAGCTGAGTCTCAGCGATCACAGTGTTGAAAAACCTTTAAAATCATAAAAGATAGTAGAGTTTATTTTTTACTTGACTCTTTTAATGGATTGCTTGTTCCGCTGCAGTTAAACTTGATGTCTATTATATTTTATCAGTTTAACATTGTTGAAGGCTAATGATAATTTATTCTGCATTATCTTAGTCATAATATTTCTTACTGGGCTAGTTGAGCTCACCCTTTCTTTCACTGTTCTCTTCAGGAAATGAGAACGTAGCTGGGGCAAGTCGGAAAACGGAGTGATGGTCCGAATGATAGTATTAGTTAGTAGTCCTCACTATCCTATGTAATGGTGTGTTAATAAATGTAATGAAGACTCCTTTTGAGTATGAATACTCTCTAGAAGATAATATTTGTATTCAAACTCACAGTTTATGTTTTGTCGTATTGTACACGACAGTTGTATTAGTAAGTTGTATTTGTATTTTGTACCATGTATCTGACGACCCAAGATGGGTGATGTATACCTAATTTTGGGGGCGTCACAATAAGCTTAGGAAGGACACACTAGCGAAGTATTTACTCATATCTCCCCTCCTAGTTCTATTCTCCGATCTCCGCCAGAGACCATATCCCTAAGCTCTGATACCACCTGTGACAAATGTCCCATCAGTGGACAACACCTCACAGTGGTACCTATCAGTTTGTCACCGCAGAACGGCGTCCCCTACGGAGAGTCTGGCTTCGGTGCATCCCCCATCAACAGGAAGTCACCATCGAGAGGCTCGGGGCTCTTTACTTATAGTTCTGATATCACCTGTGACCATATGCGCACAACACACCGTTTGCAATTCATCCTGGGAGTACCAAAATGTATCGTGATCTTCGACATACATTTTGGTGGAGCAATATAAAGAGAGAGATAGCGGAGTTTATCTCAAGGTGTCTAACTTATCAACGAGTCAAGGCGGAGCATCAAGTGCCAAAAGGTCCATTGCAACCACTTGAAATTTCAAAATGAAAGTGGGAGCACATTACCATGGATTTCGTTACTAGTCTTCCCAAGGTTTCTCTAGGCATAGATGCAATTTGGGTCATTATTGATAGATTGATCAAGTCTGCTCATTTCTTACCTATACGAGAAACTTATACATTTGAACGTCTTGCTCGTATATACATAAATGAGATTGTAAGACTGCATGGTATGCCAGTATCCATAGTTTCTGATCGAGACCCAAGATTCACTTTACTATTTTGGGTTAGTTTACAGAAAGCTATGGGCACAGATTTATGATTTTGTTCGGCATATCATCCTCAAACAGATGGACAGTCAGAGAGGACTATTCAAACTCTAGAGGATCTATTAAGACTCTATGTCCTTGATTTCAAAGGAAGTTGGGACAAGTTCTTGCCATTAGTAAAATTTTTCTACAACAACAGTTATCAAGTAAGTATCGGCATGGCTCTATTTGAGGCGTTGTATGGAAGAAAGTGTCATTCTCCAGTATGCTGGGACGAGGTGGGTGAAACAACATTGTTAGGACCAGAATTGGTACGCATGACTACGAAAAAGATTCAAATGATCCGGCAACGTATAAAAATCTCACAAGATCGACAAAAGAGTTATTTTAGAGAACATGTGTTGTTACGTGTTGCTCCATGGAAGGGAATTACAAGATTTGGAAAGTGAGAAAAGCTCAATCCTCGATTCATTGGCCCATTCAAAATCCTCGATCGAGTAGAAACTGTGGCTTATAGACTCGCTTTACCGCCAAGTATGTCTCGTGTTCATAACGTTTTTTATATATCTATGTTACGTAAATATGTGGAAGACCTGAACCATATTATTGAGTTAGAACCGGACGAAATAGCGGAAGATTTAACTTATGAAGAGGTACCTGTTAAAATCTTGGATAAGAAGGAACATATTCTACTTTCCAAGGTTATACCTCAAATTAAAGTTTTGTGGAGAAACCACGATGTTGAGGAAATGATCTTGGAGTTAGAATCTGAAATAAAATCAATGTATCCTTACCTCTTCGTCATACTAGGTATGTACCCTAATTTCGAGGGTGAAATTTTATAAGAAGGGGATGTTGCAAGACCCCAACTTTTATGAATAAATATTAATTTTTTTGAAATATATTTTTAAATATTAAGGTGTGAATTTGTTATAATGTTATAGTTGTGGGTAATATTTATAAATTTTGCAAAGTAAGCAAGTTGTTATAAAATATTCGATTGGTCGGGAAATATTTATTTTAACAGGAAATATTCGTACGACGGCACAATCATTAGTGGACCCCACAATGGAATTATTGTCGGAGTTAGAAAACGACAGAAATATCTTTAACTGTTGAAATACCCGGTGGTAAAAGTACAGTAATACGCGTAGTTGCATAGTAGCACACGGTATTGATTATTGATGCTTACGTGAGAAGTCACTCAATTATGCTCAATTATTGCTACAGTAATTGTTGCATAGTATCTCACGTTATTTGATTCAATTATTGTCAATATTTTATATATTATTAAATCAATAATTGAGATGATACAGTTATTCATATTATTATTTATAATATTGACGATGTCTAGAAAGTTTTGTCGAGGAGAGGTTTGGTCACCTAATTGCGCGCCAATAGGGAGAAATTCTTATCGGAAAGCCCCCTCTTTCATGAGAATGATCTGGTTGTTTAATATTGCGAATAATAATAATGATAAATAAATGTTGTTAAAAATATTGATGGGATTTTTTTGTTGTAATTTTGCTTATTATATGGACCCCCATTTACCCATTTTTCAAAATAATCGGTAAAAATTATTCAGTGTATTTATATATATATATAATAATGGTGGGGGCCACGAGTGGGTCAGGTGGAGCCCACATGTTGGTGGAAGGATGAAAAATTTGTCACGGGTGGGAGGTTTTTCAAAGAACATGTGTTTATATATATATATATATATATATATATATATATATATATATATAGGTATTATATTGTTGTTTTGTTGAAATAAGGCATCCGTGAATGAAATAAGGCATCTGTGAATGAAATATCTGTTGCGTCCGTGATTTTTTCTTACACAGTGCCCCTTCCATTCTCTTATAAATAAGATGCTTAGTTAGAATTAAAAATCACACTAGAATCAAAGAATTCTTCTTATATATTATTGAGCGTATTTCTTTCGAGTTTTAGAAAGCTTTGAGCATAGAAAACAGTATAAGTTTTCTTCAAGAATATCCCCGCCCTACCAGTCAAAAGTACTCTCTATTTAAGGTAAGGGATATTATTTTGCTCAGTATTCGTAAGAAATAATATTTTATTTCATACTCTATAGTATATAAGTAATATTATTTCGTTTTAGATTCAGAATTCTACACTCATTTTGTTAAGTTTTAGCTTCTATACTCCATAAAATTAATAGAATATCCTTGATATTTGCGCTTCATCCAGTATCTTTTCATGGAAATATTATTCTGAGCATTCTTGATAAGTTTTAACTTTTTTATGTTGGAGTACTATTTACGAGGTACTATTTCCAAAATACTATTCACGGGGCACTATTCACTAGGTTACTATTCACCTTGGGTACTATTCATGACAAAAAATGATTTCTTTTCTGTCCAAATCATTTTTGATACAATATTATTCTTGAATTTTACTCCACAAAGCAGTATCATGTTGACAATTTGGACATTATTGAATTCTGGATAAATTAAATTATAAATCTTTAAAAATTTATTCTTTGCTTTCTTTTAATTGAATTCTTATATCATTGTCATCATCCTTATGCTTATATTATGATGAAAGTCATATGTGGCCCGTAGTGCATAGATGGACTTGGTATGATTATGACTAGGATTATTCGGTATAATCATGACCGTAATGTTACAAATAATATGGTAAAAGTCCTCATTGGCCCGTAGTGCATTGATGGACAGTTGTTGGCATGATCATGATCATTGATGAAAACACGAATATCCTTGGCCCGTAGTGGATGTATAATTCGTGGTCGTGATACTAATGAATATCCTGACAGTAATGCAGGGGTGATTCAATGATGTAGATTATTTATTAAGCTGAGTTTCAGCGATAAAATTGATGATAAACTTTTTAAATCATAGAAGATAGTAGATATCATGCTCTACTTGACTCTTCTAATGAATTACTTGTTCCGCTGCAGTTAAACTTGACGTTTATTATATTTTATAAGTTTAACACTGTTGAAGGCTAACGATAATTTATTCTGCATTATCTTAGTCATAATATTTCTTACTGGGCTAGTTGAGCTCACCCTTTTGCTTTCATTGTTCTCTTCAGGAAATGAGAACATAGCTGGAACTAGTCAGGGAACAGAGTAACGGTCCGAGATGGTGGCTATAGTAGTCCTCACTATTCTATGAAATAGTGTAATAATAAATGTAATGAGGACTCCATTGAGTTTGAATACTGTCTAGAAGACAATATTCGTGTAAAAACTCTCAGCTACGCTTTTGGTCGTATTGTATAATTAAGTTGTATTTAAATTTTATACCATGTATTTGATGACTCAAGATGGGTAATGTATACCTATTTTGGGGGCGTCACAAGTACGCAATTTAAATACTAGCATTCTTCAATTACTATAACCATTAAGTTATTTAATTCTCATTCCTAATATATAATATTAGGCTAAATAGTTTTTTTTTTCAATCCTCTCTAAATAATAAATTAATATATACAAATTTACTATATATATTTATTTAATCACACACATACTTCACATAAGTCACAATTATTCACTTCGTTGGTAAATAATTAATATTTTCATATATTAGGCTTGGCATAAATATAAGTCTGACTTGTCATAATCTTAATACCTTTTTGGGACTTTTTATTAAATTTCTAATAATTGCTCACTAGGTTATGCTTATTTTAATTATCACCACAACACCTAGCTTATCTCTTCCCAATTTAATAATTTTATGTTCTCTTACACTACCATTCATGCTTAGCTTCAATAAACTTGATTAATTAAGCTTTCCATTAATCTTGTATGATCAATTATTTACAAAAATGCCACCCACGGCCTCACTTGTTTTTTAAAAAAGACTCCAAAATGACGTAGTTTTAATAAAGAAGTACTATTTAAGGGGAATGTTCTTGATCTTTGCTCTATATATATATATATATATATATATATATATATATATATATATATATATATATATATATATACTCATCTTTTTTATCCTTATCATTTCTCTTTATTGTACACATTATGATCTAACACTTAATCTTTCATCTCATAAGTTCTTCTATATAATCAAGTAAGTCAAGTACCTAATCCAGCATCTTAGATTATTTAAACAACTTAATGTTTCCCAACACAGAAAATTAACATAACTAATCCAGCAACCTGGATTCAAACTAAATTTCAATTCAGTAAACCGTTTTGCCAATACAGAAAACTGGATTCAAACTGATCTCCAATCCAATAACCTGGATTCAAACTGTATACTAATTAAACAAACCGAATTGAAAATATATTCAAACTGTATTCCCGTTTTAAACCTTTTTCATATATATCATTTCGTAATCTCTTTCATTAATTCACACAAAGTTAAAGGTAACATAATACATACCTTATTCTTAACATACTTCCAACTATAATTCAATTCTAGAATTTTGAATTTTGTAATCCATATTTTTTTAATTCTCTTTCAAATAGTAAACCATATAGGTTTTTCTTAAATTTTTTAATAAATCCTCTATTTTCACTCTAGGTTTTAGACTTTAACCTTTAATTTAATCGTTCAAGATCATATAAATTTTCAGGTTGTCACAGTAATGGTATTTTTATTATAGACGAAAAAGTGACACGATACCTTATATTTAACTTTAGTGAAAAGTGGTATTGTGAAAGCATCGAATCCGGGTCCCAAATCACCGCGGATCCGGTACAATCATTCTATCACTATTTGCGGAAGATATAAACATAAATTATTTATACAATAAACGTACACATTATTTCCCCAAAATTGAGTAACCTTAACTTATACACAATTCGTAAACTATCAAACATATAACATTTTTATTAAACTATTCTATTACAAATTATTTGTACACTTTATCCCAAGCTGAACTTGGCTTTAACCCTTTTTCCTGTATCCGACGTTTTCACCTTAATCTGTAACGTTAAATCATGATATAGCAAGGGTGAGCATAAAAGTTACCCAACAAGTTTAAATTTATTAAGACATATCATGATTGAAAGAGTCTGAATAATAAGCTGACTATAATTCATCAATATAGTTGTGAATTAGCACGAACAAAATTTTGACTGAACAAGTATTAAACATGAACAAATATATCGGGGCCAACTGGTAATGAAGGTGATCAGCCTTTCATACCTGACTTATACATGCAATATGTACAGAGTACAATTCTACAGTGGCAATCAACAATGATTAACCATAAGCATATCTGAATGAAACAACTCTTAGTAGAGTTAACTAAAACTTGCCTGAACCGTTGATTACCGCTACGCAATTTATATCGCTTTATCCGAAGACCTAATATTAGTAATATAGATCTCCAATATTAGAATAATATCATCACAATATAATACTATTATATATATATATATATATACACACACAGAATAACCTAAACATATAACATATAACCCTATCAGTCTATAACACACATTAGTCTAGCTGAATCGAATATCATAGACTCATATCAATAATTCAATTCAATCGAATTATTTAGGTGTAGCCAAACCCCGTTGGCAAATTAAAATTTTTGAAAATATTTTTGAGAATGACGTCATGATGTCGTACTGTATTAACAGTCCGTTTGAAGATGCTGTCATTATATGACTTTGTCATAACACATCATACAATAGTGGAACAATGATTTTTAAATCGAATTCACACTAAGTATTCCTGCATTTACAACTCTATCAACTTTTTATCATCTCTGTACCAGGTTACATGGTACATAAGTGATAAGTAAAATAAAATTTGATATTTCAAATCATTTGCGTCTAGCTGAAACAAGTAGCATAGACTATACTTTAAACCGTTTCAAAAATGATTACGAGTCTACATTTTTTTAAAAGCACATAGTGCGTATTTAGCTTGATGTCCAAAAATTTCGAAGTCTAGCATAGCTAGGAATTTTGGAAAACCTATGTCTCCACTAATAATCATTTGCTTAAATAGTCTATCTATTCCTATTATCCTTAATACTCCATTCATACAGAACTATACCCAGTTCGTCAAAGTTACCATACTTATGAGTTCAGGAACTTGCCACAATCATATGAGTTTAAGAACTTGTCCTAGACAGACCTTTGGCGTCCCTTTGCTGAGGGGTTCATAAACATTTCATATAATTATGAGTCACGAACATACCATAAGTATGAGTTTTAAGAACTCGTACTTAACCTTATATTCTCTACCTATAACCTATCTATCTGTTATAGACATGAGAAAGGAATCACCCTCTTAACATGCATATAGCAAATAGCGCGACACAAATATTTCAATGATTATCAGTGCCAGAAACTAAGTGGTTTTTACACCAAGTACAATTCCCCGCCCATAACAAGGAATCATACAACTCAGCTACTGACATGAGTCCTCAATTGAATCTCCACCTAAACTTACTCCCTTCTCAATACGAATTTTATTTAATCCGTATTCATAATCCTTTCTTGAATCTGTACCAATTCATAATACCACTGACACACAATATTCTTGCCGCAGACTTATCTATCATTCGCTTAATCCATATCAGATCACGGGGTGATCTCATCGTATATAATATGATCCATTTCTATTCTATGATCGTTTTATTTTTTGATCATCTATTGCTGAACTATTAGTATTTTAGACTCTATCAATTCACCACTACTGTTCAACTTTATTATCAGAGTTAGGGAACTCTGTAAATTATACACTGCCGAGATTCGTCTTTGAATCATACCGACACACTAATTCTATTTGAGTTAGTACTTATCCTAATCACTACGGTTATTAGTCTCAGGTAACCCTACTTAAGGTTTATAACCAACAACTCTGATACCAACTGTGAAAGCCCCAAATCCGGGTCCCAAATCACCGCGGATCCGATACAATCATTTTATCACTATTTGCGGAAGATATAAACATAAATTATTTATACAATAAACGTACACATTATTTCTCTAAAATCGAGTAACCTTAACTTATACACAATTCATAAACTATCAGACATATAACATATTTATTAAACTATTCTATTACAAATTAGTTGCACACTTTATCCCAAGCTGAACTTGGCTTTAACCTTTTTTCCTTTATCCGATGTTTTCGCCTTAATCTGCAATGTTAAATCCTGATAAAGCATGGGTGAGCATAAAAGTTGCCCAGCAAGTCTAAATTTATTAAGACATATCATGATTGAAAGAGTCTGAATAATAAGCTAGCTATAATTCATCAATATAGTTGTGAATTATCACGAACAAAATTTTGACTGAACAAGTATTAAACATAAACAAATATATCTGGGCCAACTGGTAATGAAGGTGATCAGCCTCTCATACCTGACTTATACATGCAATATGTACAGAGTACAATTCTATAGTGGCAATCAACAATGATTAACCATAAACATATCTGAATGAAACAACTTTTTGTAGAGTTAAGTAAAACTTGCCTGAACCGTTGATTACCGCTACGTAATTTATATCGCTTTATCCGAAGACCTAATATTAGTAATATAGATCTCCAATATTAGAATAATATCATCACAATATAATACTATTATATATATATATATATATATATAGACAGAATAACCTAAACACATAACATATAACCCTATCAGTCTATAACACACATAAGACTCGGTGTCAAGTCAAATTATTACAGTCTGAGTTGAACTCGATACAAATCTAACGTCCCGACGGTCTAGTCGGACTTTTATCGAGTCTAAGTTCAATTAAACTCTACCTAACACTTAACAATTATCTCAGATAATTTTAATATCAGTCAAAATATTTTTCATAAGCTCGTAATAATTTTTAAATAATTATTACCATTTAAAATAATTTTCCAATCATTAATATCGTATTTAAATGAATTAAATACCACATAATTCCTTTATCATTAATATTTATTTATTACTAAATATTAATGAAAATCATAACATAATATTATAATATATTTATAATATCACAAAGTATTTTTAATACTTCAAAATCACCTTTATATGATTTTTAAATACATAAATTCATTATTCGTTAATTGCTATTAATATTTTCATGGCAAAATATCAAAAGTTATATTTTATAACTTAAAATATTTTTATAACACTTAAATCATTTTTATATGATTTTTAAATCATTAATTCTATTTTTCCATAATTTATTTAATATATTTATTAAATAAACTAATTATCATTAATATTAATTAATTAATGAAATTCATCACAAAATATTAAAAGCCATTGAAAATAACTTAAAATATTTTTTTATACCACAATATTATTTTTCATGATTTTTCATGTATTTAAATTATTTTTAAATAATTTATTTCATATTATATTTAAATAAATTAAATACCTTTTATATTCTAAAAATATTAAATATTTATGAAATATAATCAAAATAATTAAAAACTAATTTTCGGACTTTAAAATAATTTTTAGGAATTTATTTTTTATTTTTAATAATTAAAAACCATTTTTATCTATTTTTAAATAATTTTCAAAAAATCAGAAATTCAAAATTAATAAAACCGTCGCTAAAGGGCCCTATAGCGACAGACCCGTCGCTGTAGGTGTTCTTGGCATTCTTGGGCCAACCCAGAACTTCATCGCTAGTTACCAGGGTACCATGTTTGATCGGTTCTGGGTTCATGATCGTGTTGATTCAAGGCTGGTAATTGTTTTAATATTATTGTATGTATGTAATACTACAACTAAAATTTGATTTCATGACCAAACAGTAACACAAATGAGAGATTTAAGCTTCACAAATATTGTCAGACGTTGTTCTTCAATTTCTAGGTTTTCCAAAAATTGAAGAACAGTTGAGGTTCCTTATTTGAGCCCTTTAATCTTAGCTTTCTTGGCTCGGTATATGTGATATAAAGGTTCAAGTATGTAATATATATATATATATATATATATATATATATATATATATATATATATATATATATATATATATATATATATATATTAGTGTACAATGCTATAACAACCGATCATCATAACAACAACAATTAAATGAGATCTAGACGGTCAAAGTTTTGACAAAAAAAAATCGTACATGAAGTTTTCTGGGTTTTCTAGAAATCTTCAAGAACAGCCGGTCAACCCTACATTGACCCTTCTTATCTTTGATTATATACATGATCTGTGAGTTCTATAAGTATTAACATGAAGCCTACATGTCAGTATACAAGATCAAAACAACATTATAGCCAAACTAACCAAAAACCACTAAGATCCGAAGCCACAAAATATTGTCAGACCCATTGTTGGCAAATCTGGGTTGCCCAGAACTTCTAGTCAATGTCGGTCAACGCTGTTTGACCCGTAATAACTTTTGATTTACACTTGATCTAGACTTGATCAAGTTCCAGATCAAAGTCCATACTACACACAACAAGTTCAAACTCTTAAAACACAAAAACACTTAACATGAAAAGATCTATGAGCCCTGACATTCGGCTGTCAGGCCATGTTTTAGGGTTCATAGATCAGTTCTAAAAACTTTGATTTTGAGGATCAAAATGATATGGATCTAGGTTTTGACAACCCAGATCATCAAATGACTCCCTCTAACATATATCTAAACAACAAATCCTAAAATCTAACACCAGATCATGAAATTTCTAGAATTAGGGTTTTATACCTTTAAAACTTTGATCTTGGTTTTCTGTCTTGTGATTCTGAGGTTGGCTTGCTAGAAACTGATTATGGCTCACCTTCTCTCTCTCTCCTTCTAAATCTCGAATTATAGGGAGAGAAAAGACATGGACAAGTTTGCTTAGGAAAATAAGTAATGTTTTCTTACTTTAATTTTTTTGATTTGTTTGATTCATTGTATCTAGTGGGTATAGGTGGCCCAAAAATCAGATTTGGGATAGATTTGAGCACATGTCGTATATCTAAATAGATGAGTCACCAAGATTTGGACATATCCTTTACTTAATGTGTAAGAAAAGGGGTAAATGGGTCATTTCCTTTTTATTTTTAATGGCATTCTAGTAAATGGCCAAACCCTTAGGGTTTGGGCTAGGGTTTAGGGTTTGAACCCTTAGGATTTAGGATTTAACCATAAAATATTTGAAATTAAATTTCTAGAATTTCCAAATTTCAGTTTTCGAAATAGAAAATTAATATTTCAAAATTATAATTAGAATTTTATAATTATATTAAAATTTACTAATCATTACTCAAGCTTGCTAATTAGGATTATTATTTCCTTATTAAAATTACTAATTTAGCAATTAGGTTTCATAATCGTGCATTAGGGTTTATAACCCAAAATTAGGGTTTTTAAAATATAAAATTAGGGTTTGCTAATTAATTAAGCGTTACCCTAATTACTATTATAATTATTTACACTTATACCATTAAGTTCCCAATTTAGGGTTTCTAACTTCCGAATTAGGGTTTCAGAACCAGTTTATAGGGTTTCTCAATAATCGTTAGGGTTTTTAACCGAACGTTAACGTTCTTAATATATACTTAAGGTTTGATACAGATATCGTTTATCTGGACAAGTCTTGACCCTTAACCACATACTGTACACATATACACAGAACATAAACGCTTATTCCCTTAATCTTTAATAATTCACTTAAATCCTTCACAGAATTTTGAAATCCTCAAAATTCCTTCTTAAAAATATCAAACGCTTACACTTATTTTATGTCTAGGTTCAAATTTTGAACCTTAAATCAATTAATAAAAATAAAAAAATTCAAATTCTCAGGTTGTCACATTCACCCCTTCTTCTAAAAATTTTGTCCCCGAAATTTACCTTACACAATACACCATTCATTATACACCATACATACACGGCATCACATGCTACCCAATACATTCTTCACAAGAATTAAAATTCTAAAATTGTGCTGAGGGGTTTTACAGACTATTGTCTGTCATTTTCGTAAAGGTTTTATGGAAATTCATCCGCAAACTGTCTTAACTTACGGACATAATGGGTAATTAGCCCGGTATGCTCTGTACTTATAAAGTACTGCTGGTCTGATCTGTTTCTCATATCCGCCCTGGGGCACAAAATTGTACCTCAGTCTTTATCAGAATCCGCACCAAAATAATTTGGTTCGGGATAATTTCCAAATAACGCTTAGAGTTTTCATAAACATTAGTCTAGCCGAATCGAATAGCATAGACTCATATCAATAATTCAATTCAATCGAATTATTTAGGTGTAGCCAAACCACGTTGGCAAATTAAAATTTTTGAAAATATTTTTGAGAATGACGTCATGATGTCATACTGTATTAACAGTTCGTTTGAGGATGCCGTCATTATATGACTTTGTCATAGGACATCATACAATAGTGGAACAATAATTTTTAAATCGAATTCACACTAAGTATTCCTGCATTTACAACTCTATCAACTTTTTAACATCTCTGCACCAGGTTACATGGTACATACGTGATAAGTATAATAAAATTTGATATTTCAAATCATTTGCGTCTAGCTGAAACAAGTAGCATAGACTATACTTTAAACCGTTTCAAAAATAATTACGAGTCTACATTTTTTTTAAAAGCACATAGTGCGTATTTAGCTTGATGTCCAAAAGGTTCGAAGTCTAGCATAGCTAGGAATTTTGGAAAACCTATGTCTCCACTAATAATCATTTGCTTAAATAGTCTATCTATTCATATTATCCTTAATACTCCATTCATACAGAACTATACCTAGTTCGTCAAAGTTACCACACTTATGAGTACAGGAACTTGCCACAATCATATGAGTTTAAGAACTTGTCCTAGACAGACCTTTGGCGTCCCTTCGCTGTGGGGTTCATAAACATTTCATATAATTATGAGTCACGAACATACTATAAGTATGAGTTTTAAGAACTTGTACTTAACCTTATATTCTCTACCTATAACCTATCTATCTTTTATACACATGAGAAAGGAATCACCCTCTTAACATGCATATAGCAAATAGCGCGACACAAATATTTCAATGATTATCAGTGCCATAAACTAAGTGGTTTTTACACCAAGTACAATTCCCCACCCATAACAAGGAATCATACAACTCAGCTACTGACATGAGTCCTCAATTGAATCCCCACCTAAACCTACTCCCTTCTCAATACGAATTTTATTTAATCCGTATTCATAATCCTTTCTTGAATCTATACCAATTCATAGTTCCACTGACACACAATATTCTTGCCGCAGACTTATCTATCATTCGCTTAATCCATATCAGATCACGAGGTGATCTCATCGTATATAATATGATCCATTTCTATTCTATGATCGTTTTATTTTTCGATCATCTATCGCTGAACTATTAGAATTTTAGACTCTATCTTTTCACCACTACTGTTCAACTTTATTATCAGAGTTAGGGAACTCTGTAAATTATACCCTGCCGAGATTCGTCTTTGAATCATACCTACACACTAACTCTATTTAAGTTAGTACTTACCCTAATCACAACGATTATTAGTCTCAAGTAACCCTACCTAAGGTTTATAACCAACAACTCTAATACCAACTGTGAAAGCCCCGAATCCGGGTCCCAAATCACCGCGGATCCGATACAATCATTCTATCACTATTTGCGGAAGATATAAACATAAATTGTTTATACAATAAACGTACACATTATTTCTCTAAAATTGAGTAACCTTAATTTATACACAATTCATAAACTATCAGACATATAACATATTTATTAAACTATTCTATTACAAATTAGTTGCACACTTTATCCCAAGCTGAACTTGGCTTTAACCATTTTTCTTGTATCCGATATTTTCGCCTTAATCTGCAATGTTAAATCATGATAAAGCATGGGTGAGCATAAAAGTTGCCTAGCAAGTTTAAATTTATTAAGACATATCATGATTGAAAGAGTCTGAATAATAAGCTAGCTATAATTCATCAATATAGTTGTGAATTAGCACGAACAAAATTTTAACTGAACAAGTATTAAACATGAACAAATATATCTAGGCCAACTGGTAATGAAGGTGATCAGCCTTTCATACCTGACTTATACATGGAATATGTACAGAGTACAATTCTACAGTGGAAATCAACAATGATTAACCATAATCATATCTGAATGAAACAACTTTTAGTAGAGTTAAGTAAAATTTGCCTGAACCGTTGATTACCGCTACACAATTTATATCGCTTTATCCGAAAACCTAATATTAGTAATATAGATCTCCAATATTAGAATAATATCATCACAATATAATATTATATATATATATATATATATATATATATATATATATAATTATATATATATATATATATATATACACACACACAGAATAATCTAAACACATAACATATAACCCTATCAGTCTGTAACACACATAAGACTCGGTGTCAAGTCAAATTATTGCAGTCTGAGTTGAACTCGACACAAATCTAACGTTCCGACGGTCTAGTCGGACTTTTATCGAGTCTAAGTTCAATTAAACTCTGCCTAACACTTAACAATTATCTCAGATAATTTTAATATCAGTCAAAATATTTTTCATAAGCTCGTAATAATTTTTAAATAATTATTACCATTTAAAATGATTTTCCAATCATTAATATCATATTTAAATGAATTAAATACCACATAATTCTTTTATCATTAATATTTTTTTATTACTAAATATTAATGAAAATCATAACATAATATTATAATATATTTATAATATCACAAAGTATTTTTAATACTTTAAAAGCACCTTTATATTATTTTTAAATACATAAATTCATTATTCGTTAATTGCTATTAATATTAAAATATTAAAATTTTCAAAGCAAAATATCAAAAGTTATATTTTATAACTTAAAATATTTTTATAACACTTAAATCATTTTTATATGATTTTTAAATCATTAATTCTATTTTTTCATAATTTATTTAATATATTTATTAATTAAACTAATTATCATTAATATTAATTAATTAATGAAATTCATCACAAAATATTAAAAGTCATTGAAAATAACTTAAAATATTTTTTTATACCACAACATTATTTTTCATGATTTTTTATGTATTTAAATCATTTTTAAATAATTTATTTAACATTATATTTAAATAAATTAAATACCATTTATATTCCAAAAATATTAAATATTTATGAAATATTCTCAAAATAATTAAAAACTAATTTTTGGACTTTAAAATAATTTTTAGGAATTTATTTTGTATTTTTAATAATTAAAAACCATTTTTATCTATTTTTAAATAATTTCCAAAAAATTAGAAATTCAAAATTAATAAAACCGTTGCTAAAGGTCCCTATAGCGACAGACCCGTCGCTATAGGAGTTCTTGGTGTTCTTAGGCCAACCCAGAACTTCATCGCCAGTTACCAGGGTACCACGTTTGACCGGTTCTGGATTCATGATCGTGTTGATTCAGGGCTGGTAATTGTTTTAATATTATAGTATGTATGTAATACTACAACTAAAATTTGATTTCATGACCAAACAGTAACACAAATGAGAGATTTAAGCTTCACAAATATTGTCAGACGCTGTTCTTCAATTTCTGGGTTTTTCCAGAAATTGAAGAACAGTTGAGGTTCCTTATTTGAGCCCTTTAATCTCAGCTTTCTTGGCTCGGTATATGTGATATAAAGGTTCAAGTATGTAACATATATATCAGTGTACAATGCTATAACAACCGATCATCATAACAACAACAATTAAATGAGATCTAGACGGTCAAAGTTCTGACAAAAAAAGCGTACATGAAGTTTTCTAGGTTTTCTAGAAATCTTCAAGAACAGTCAGTCAACCCTACATTGACCCTTCTTATCTTTGATTATATACATGATCTGTGAGTTCTATAAGCATTAACATGAAGCCTACATGTTAGTATACAAGATCAAAACAACATTATAGCCAAACTAACCAAAAACCACTAAGATCTGAAGCCACAAAATATTGTCAGACCCATTGTTGGCAAATCTGGGTTACCCAGAACTTCTAGTCAATGTCGGTCAACGCTGTTTGACCCTTAATAACTTTTGATTTACACTTGATCTGGACTTGATTCAAGTTCCAGATCAAAGTCCATACTACACACAACAAGTTCAAACTCTTAAGACACAAAAACACTTAACAGGAAAAGATCTATGAGCCGTGACATTCGGCTGTCAGGCCATGTTTTAGGGTTCATAGATCAGTTCTAAAAACTTTGATTTCGAGCATCAAAATGACATGGATCTAGGTTTTGACAACCCAGATCATCAAATGACACCCTCTAACACATATCTAAACAACAAATCCTAACATCTAACACCAGATCATGAAATTTCTAGAATTAGGGTTTTATACCTTTAAAACTTTGATCTTGGTTTTCTGTCTTCTGATTATGAGGTTGGCTTGCTAGAAACTGATTATGGCTCAACTTCTCTCTCTCTCTCTCCTTCTAAATCTCGAATTATAGGGAGAGAAAAGACATGGGCAAGTTTGCTTAGGAAAATAAGTAATGTTTTCTTACTTTAATTTTTTTGATTTGTTTGATTCATTGTATCTAGTGGGTATAGGTGGCCCAAAAATCAGATTTGGGATAGATTTGAGCACATGTTGTATATCTAAATAGATGAGTCACCAAGATTTGGACATATCCTTTACTTAATGTGTAAGAAAAGGGGTAAATGTGTCATTTCCTTTTTATTTTTAATAGCATTCTAGTAAATGGCCAAGCCCTTAGGTTAAGGGTTTGGGCTAGGGTTTAGGGTTTAAACCCTTAGGGTTTAGGATTTAACCTTAAAATATTTGAAATTAAATTTCTAGGATTTCCAAATTTCGATTTTCGAAATAGAAAATTAATATTTCAAAATTATAATTAGAATTTTCTAATTATATTAAAATTTACTAATCATTACTCAAGCTTGCTAATTGGGATTATTATTTCCTTATTAAAATTGCTAATTTAGCAATTAGGTTTTATAATCGTGCATTAGGGTTTATAACCCAAAATTAGGGTTTTTAAAATATGAAATTATGGTTTGCTAATTAATTAAGCGTTACCCTAATTACTATTATAATTATTTACACTTATGTCGTTAAGTTCTCAATTTAGGGTTTCTAACTTCCGAATTAGGGTTTCAGAACCAGTTTCTAGGGTTTCTCGATAATCGCTAGGGTTTTTAACCGAACGTTGACGTTCTTAATATATACTTAGGGTTTGATACAGATATCGTTTATCTGGTCAACCCTTGACCCTTAACCACATACTGTACATATATACACAGAACATAAACGCTTATTCTCTTAATCTTAAATAATTCACTTACATCCTTCACAGAATTTTGAAATCTTCAAAATTCCTTCTTAAAAATATCAAACGCATACACTTATTTTATGTCTAGGTTCAAATTTTGAACCTTAAATCAAATAATAAAAATAAAAAAAATTTCATATTCTCGGGTTGTCACATTCACCCCTTCTTCTAAAAATTTTGTCCCCGAAATTTACCTTACACCATACACCATTCACTATAAACCATACATACACGGCATCACAGGCTACCCAATAAATTCTTCACAAGAATTAAAATTCTGAAATTGTGCTGAGGGGTATTTACAGACTATTGTCTGTCATTTTCGCAAAGGTTTTATGGAAATTCATCCGCAAACCGTCTTAACTTACGGACATAATGGGTAATTATCCCGGTATGCCCTGTACTTATAAAGTACTGCTGGTCTGATCTGTTTCTCATATCAGCCCTGGGGTGTAAAATTGTACCTCAGTCTTTATCGGAATCCGCACCAAAATAATTTGGTACGAGATAATTTCCAAATAACGCTTAGAGTTTTCATAAATATTAGTCTAGCTGAATCGAATAGCATAGACTCATATCAATAATTCAATTCAATCGAATTATTTAGGTGTAGCCAAATCCCGTTGGCAAATTAAAATTTTTGAAAATATTTTTGAGAATGACGTCATGATGTCGTACTGTATTAACAGTTCATTTGAGGATGCCGTCATTGTATGACTTTGTCATAACACATCATACAATAGTGGAACAATGGTTTTTAAATCGAATTCACACTAAGTATTCCTGCATTTACAACTCTATCAACTTTTTATCATCTCTGCACCAGGTTACATGGTACATAAGTGATAATTAAGTAAAATAAAATTTGATATTTCAAATCATTTGCGTCTAGCTGAAACAAGTAGCATAGACTATACTTTAAACCGTTTAAAAAATGATTACGAGTCTACATTTTTTTTAAAAGCATATAGTGCGTATTTAGCTTGATGTCCAAAAAGTTCGAAGCCTAGCATAGCTAGGAATTTTGAAAAACCTATGTCTCCACTAATAATCATTTGCTTAAATACTCTATCTATTCCTATTATCCTTAATACTCCATTCACACAGAACTATACCCAGTTCGTCAAACTTACCATACTTATGAGTTCAGGAACTTGCCACAATCATATGAGTTTAAGAACTTGTCCTGGACAGACCATTGGCGTCCCTTCGCTGAGGGGTTCATAAACATTTCATATAATTATGAGTCACGAACATGCCATAAGTATGAGTTTTAAGAACTCGTACTTAACCTTATATTCTCTACCTATAACCTATCTATCTGTTATACACATGAGAAATGAATCACCCTCTTAACATGCATATAGCAAATAGCGCGACACAAACATTTCAATGATTATCAGTGCAAGAAACTAAGTGATTTTTACACCAAGTACAATTACTCGCCCATAGCAAGGAATCATACAAATTAGCTACTGACATGAGTCCTCAATTAAATCCCCACCTAAACCTACTCCCTTCTCAATAAGAATTTCATTTAATCCGTATTCATAATCCTTTCTTTAATATATACCAATTCATAGTACCACTAACACACAATATTCTTGCCGTAGACTTATCTATCATTCGCTTAATCCATATCAGATCACGGGGTGATCTCATCGTATATAATATGATCCATTTCTATTCTATGATCGTTTTATTTTTCGATCATCTATCGTTGAACTATTAGTATTTTAGACTCTATCTATTCACCACTACTGTTCAACTTTATTATCAGAGTTAGGGAACTCTGTAAATTATACCCTACCGAGATTCGTCTTTGAATCATACCGACACACTAACTCTATTTGAGTTAGTACTTCCCCTAATCACTGCGGTTATTAGTCTCAGGTAACCCTACCTAAGGTTTATAACCAACAGCTCTGATACCAACTGTGAAAGCCCCGAATCCGGGTCCCAAATCACCGCGAATCCGGTACAATCATTCTATCACTATTTGCGGAAGATATAAACACAAATTGTTTATACAATAAACGTACACATTATTTCTCTAAAATCGAGTAACCTTAACTTATACACAATTCATAAACTATCAGACATATAACATATTTATTAAACTATTCTATTACAAATTAGTTGCACACTTTATCCCAAGCTGAACTTGGCTTTAACACTTTTTCCTGTGATAACCCGGGATTTCGAATATTCCAAAATTTGCGAATAATTTTTTTTATTAATATTAATTATCTTTTATGTGACAAGTATCAGCGATACGAGTCTCGAGAAAGTCAATTTGTGTAATGACTAATAAAATTATAGTAGAGTTGTGCTTAACAGCTTTAGAAACCCTAACTCTAATTTCTGGATAGGGATTCGATAGAAAATATAAGTAAAATAATTATTTTAATGAGTTTGTGTTTGTACCGAAGAAATTTATTGATCAATAATTGATCGGATAAGGTTTGAAATTAATAAAACCTAATAAGAGATTAAAAACCCTAATCTCAGGATTAGAAACCCTAACGTACCGTTGGAAATCCTAATTGTACGCTGGGAAACCCTAATTTCATATTCGGGAATCCTAAATCCTAAATTAGGAAACCCTAATCCTAATTGACAGGCATATTGTGTGTATTAAGCTTAAATATGATTAGAAAACCCTAATTATATTTTAGTTATCTTAATTTCTAATTTACAAACGCTAATTGTAATTTAGAAAAATTATTTTTCTATTTAAAACCCTAATTCATGGGTTATAAACCCTAATGACTATTTTGACCCTAATTACTAAATTTAAGCAATTTTAATTAGGAATATAAATCTTAATTAGCAAGATTGAATTTTATGATTAGGAAATATTAATATATTTATTGAATCCTAATTGTAATTTGGAATTATTAATTTTCTATTTTGGAAACCGAAATTTGAAAATTTTGAAAATTAAATTGAAAACCTAGGGTTCAAGCCCTATACCCTAAAGGGTCCAAACCCTAAATCCTAACCCAAACCCTAAACCCTAAGGGTTTGTACAAATGACAAGAATGCCATTGATTGTATTTTAGAAATGACCAAAATGCCCTTTTATTATATTTTATAAGCTAACTTGTAAAATTTGGTTTAACTTTAGTTGGTCACCAACTATTGTTGACATTGTGGCTTAAAATCTCAGCAATTCAGCCTCCTTTTGACACATATGCCAGCAAGATAAGATCATGCATGAATCCACGTTATATAAATAGTTTTAGAGAGAGAAAGTTCACCAAAAATTGCAAAATTGCTAACTTGCTCTCACCAACTCTCTCTCTCTCTCTTTGCATACTAAATTTCTTAGGCAAATCAGTTCCATAAACACCCACTTGATCACCTAGATCAGATTTGGAGAGCAAGAATCAAAGATTGTTCAAGAAAGGTATAAAACCTACTTTTATTTTTGATCTTTGTTGCTAAGAAAAATTTTCTGTTTAAGTGTTTAGATCAGTGCTAGAGGATGTTATATGATGATCTATGTTGATATAACATAGATCCATAGCATCAAAATGCTTTAAAATCACATTTTTCAAAATCTGTCTAAGAACAGTTAAGAGGTCGGACAATCAAATGTCAGTCACCTTAGATCTTTATATGTTTATAGTTTTTGTTGTTTAATGTTTGGAATCTATAGTTTGGTTTGTTGTCTTTCATCTGAAAGTGGTCTTATAGCCATTAGATGTCTGGATTTGAAGTTATTTAAGGTCAAAACCCGTTGACCGATGTTGACTGCTCAAAAATCTAGGCAACCCAGAAATTTAAAACAGCTTCTGACAAATTATTATATGGTCCGGATCTGTTAGTCAGTTTGGTTTTTGATGTTGTTGTTTGGTAGATCTTGTAGCCTGTAATGTTAACTACAGATTCATGGTTGTAGATCACGTAAAACATTAACAGGATTGATGTAGTGGATGGTCAAATTTGACCATCTGATCACGAGAACACTTTTCTGAAAATTCCAGAAAGTGTATGAACATGATCTCTGATTATGTTTGACCAGTTCGAATCTTGCGTGTGTTATGAAGTTGTACTGGGTTGGTGTTATGGTGTTGTTGTATGACATGAGACCTATAGTTTTGAATGCCTGGACCACATAATTGATTACCAGAACACTGTATTGATCGAGCCCAAAAAGGACCCTCGAAGCTGGCCGGGTTTCTGGGTTACCCAGAAAACCCAGGTGGCGTCTGACAGGAGGTTTGAGGGTCCAGATCTTCATGCTTTGATATTATTTGACCCAGTTATTGATTGGAGATTGTAGTGCTACATTCCTACTACACAATCACGGTTCAAGATAGCCCAGAAACGCAATACATAGAGAATTAATCGTGGTCAAACGTGACCCTAGAAACACGAAGCTGTCAGTGTTCTTGAGCTCAAGAACACCAACAGCGACACTTTCTGTCGCTAAAGACCAACAGCGACGGTTTTAATTATTTTATTTTCTGAATTTCCGGAAAATGATTAAAAATTAGAAATAAATTCTAAAAATTGCCAAAAATAATTTTAAAAATTATTTTAAATTATGAAAAATAATTTTTTTACAAATTGGAATATTTTTCTTTAATATTTATAATTATTTTAATATTAAAGGTATTTAATTTATTTACTTAGTGTACTAAATAAATTAGAGAAAAATGATTTAATATTATGAAAAATTATTTTAAATAAGAATAATGTATTTAAAAATATTTTGAGTTATAAAATGTGACTTTTAATATTTTTAGAGAATTTTTATTAATAATTTAATATTAATGATATTATATTTATTTAATTACTAAATTAAATAAATAAGTTAAAAATGATTTTAATGATTTAAAAATCATTTTAAATAAGAATAAAGTGTTAGAAAATATTTTAAATTATAAAATATAATTTTCAATATTTTTGGAGAATTCTCATTAATAAATTAATATTAATGATATTAGATTTATTTAATTATAATATTAAATAAATAAATTAAAAATAATTTTATTGATTTAAAAATCATTTAAAAATGAGAAAAATATTTTAAAAATATTTTAAGTTATAATTAATGACTTTTAATATTTTGATAATAATTACATTAATATTTAAATATTAATGGTAATGATTTAAAAATGATTTTAATTATTTTTAAAATCATTTAAGTATAATATTGATGATTTAAAAATATTTTAAGTTATTAACAATAACTTTGATATTTTTACAAGTATGTTATTAATATTTTTATATTATTAAATATTAATAATGATAAGATTATTTGATAATTAAATCATTTAAAAATGATTTAAGTGTTCGAAAAATTATTATAAATTATAATAATTGTTTATAAATTATTAAAAGCTTTCGAAAAATATTATAAACGATATTTAACTTATCTAAAATAATATTGAAGCTTAGAGACCAAGTTTAATTGACAATCATTGTGTTAATTGTCGGATAGAGTGACCAGAATACCGAGAATGGACCGAGGTCCAACCAGACCGAAATAGTTAGACTGGATAAGTGTTTATATAGGTTATAAACACTAATGTGGCTATGTGGTAATGTGCCTAGGAGAAGTTTGACTGTAAAATACAGTGTTACGTGTTATAAATGATTGTGCTAATTGTGAGACCGATATTATTGGTTATAGGTCTTACGAAAGCAGATAAGTTTATTGTGTAGCTGTAATCAACGCGAAAGACAAGTTTCCTAACACAACCTTGAGTTATATCCATTCAAATATTATAATGGTTAATTATTGCTAATTATACTATGTCTAGGGAATTTATTGTTGATTATTCGCAGTTAGTGCATGATTAATAATTCAAACTGAATTACTTATTGGAGAATATACCTTTGTAGAATAACTGTTGTTGAATATTCATATTCGTAGAAGATAGAATTGACAGTACAGATAATTCCTGTCTATTGTCAAATTATTTTGAGAAATGTCTTAGCTAATTATACTGGCTAGACGAACAATTGTTAGAACTTGATAAATACGAGAAGAGAAATCAATTGTTATTGATAGATCGATGCCAATTGTTTCAGCTAGATCGATAAGTAGATAGAATTTGAAATCACAGTTTTTCGTTGTTAAATCAAAATCTTGATTCTGAGACTGAGAAGAACAACTTTTTATATAAAGGGAACATTTTAGGTCGTATATTCGACCATTGCGCGCTGTTAATTATTATGCATAATATAGGGTACAAGGAGTTGGCCGGCTCTAAGTACTTGCAGAGGGGTATAATTTAATCTTTATGGTTATCTGATACGCCTGCGTATGTATCAAAGTAAATCTTTAATAGATACCCGAGAAAATAAGTTCTAAGATCTGGCGGGATCACTCAGCATAAATCTGGAAATTATTCCACTTTGTTATTGCTTAGAATTGATTCTTGAGTATTCAATAGAATATCGTAGAAACTTTAAAAGCGTTGTACTCTTTCATTATCAGATTATTGTTGCGGAGAATGTTAAAACAATTGCTATTGATTTCTATACCTTTATTGTATGTCTCAACTTGCGGGGCAAACTTGTTGCTCACCCTTGCTATAAATAAAACTTTTCAGCTAGGGACGATGTTACTGAAGGTGCTGCGAAGAAGAACAAGGGAAAAGGCATAGTTATAAATTAGTTGTGATGAACAATATTATTATATTGTATTGTATTGTAAACCCTTTTTGTATATCTAAGGGGGTATTTCTGTAATGTTAAGGTTAGTGGACCTGGGACTTATGTATTAACAACTTATGTTAATGAGTTATGTATTCCTATTTATATTTAAATGGGTAGTTAGATGCTATTATATTGTGGATCGTGAACACCAAACTCGGGGGTCAGGTAACCCGGATTTGGGGGTGTCATAGGTTGGTATCAGAGCTGTAGTGACCAAGGTGTCACCAGCTAGTAGAAGAGCTGTAGGTTAAAAAATTTAAGTGGGGTGGGGGAAAACCCTAGGATTATAACCATACGCGAGATAGAGAAAACTCATGTAGTGTTCTAAGTGAGGGATTGCCGAAGTGTATCAATCGTGAGATAAGTGGACACATAGTGTGAGAATTTTGTACTAATGAAGTACTAATCAAGTTATTTCAACTGATTGTAGGATGTCTGGAGAAGGTGAAAAGAGTGCGAAGATGCTAGCGGCTGTTGCACCGGTATCAGAAGCCGACGTGCCAGCGCAAAGCGAATCAGTGGAGGAGGTGGGAGAAGATGAACCCATGGTTAATCTGGGGAGCGATCATGATGATTATCCCGAGATGTATCTGAGTAGAGATGAGGAGGCAGAGTCTGAGCCAGCTAAGGTGGAGTTAAAGATTAAGGTCAAAGTTGGAGAACAAGATCAGCTATCTGCAGAGGTTCAATAACTCCGGAGCAAAGTGTTTCTCTTGGAGGAATTGTGGAAGACGGAGCGAGCATTACGCGAAATGACTGAAGAAAGGAATGAGCTCAAGGCGCAGGTGGACAGAATGAAGGCTGAAGGTGGTGGATCATCTGAAGGAACCAGCAAGAAGGACAAGAAGAAGAGAAAGAGGGAAAAAGATAGCCCTAAATCTGAAAAATAAAGCCCGAAGAAGAAGCAGACCTGTATCAAGTGTGGAAAGACTCACGCGAGAGAATGCATGATGTGGAAGAACGTGTGCTTTAACTGCAAGCAGGAAGGACATATTTCTCTGCATTGTCCTAAGCCGAATTTGAGGAAGTGTTTTTCATATGGGCAGACGGGTCACGGATTCAGCAAGTGTCCCATCAAGAAGAAGACTGGTAAAGGGAGTGGTTGGTAGATAACTTAGATATATGTAATAGTATATTTTGGGTAGAAGTTTATGATATTAAGTGTTGTAATATCGAGAATGATGTGTAAGTATTTGTAAATATATATATATATATATATATATATATGTTTGTATGAATGAAATCCTTATTTTCTATATGAATATAAGATTAAGATTAATTTGTTTGTTCTTAAAACTCATACTTATGGTAAGTTAATGACTCATAATTATATGAAATGTTTTGAACCTCTCAGCGAATGGACGCCAAAGGTCTGACTAGGATAAGTTCATACACTCATAAAATTGTGGCAAGTTCCTGAACTCATAAGTGTGGTAAGTTTGACGAACTGGTAATAACTGTGTGAGAATGGAGAATAGCAACTTTTTGTGTAAAGTTGTGCTGTTAATCCTGATATGATTTAAAAAGGGATAGTAATATGTGGTAAGTACTATGTGCTATTTGAATAAATATGCAATTATATGAGAATTATGTGTTGAATTCTTATTGTGTTAAGAATTTGTGTAAAGAAAGAGAATTAATATAAGATTTTTTTATTTAAATCAGATCATGCCGCCTAGACGACAGAATCGAAACCAACGAGAAGAACAGTCGGTGAATAATGAAGGAGGTCAAGTTGACCCGATGCAAAACTTTGTAAATATGATAGCCGGAGCTATGGAGAATA
Source organism: Panax notoginseng (assembly GCA_016801055.1). Taxonomy (NCBI): domain Eukaryota; kingdom Viridiplantae; phylum Streptophyta; class Magnoliopsida; order Apiales; family Araliaceae; genus Panax; species Panax notoginseng. Next base: position 31,836,168 of record CM029019.1, read on the forward strand.
GAGTTCCAGCTGCAAGAGGAAGAGCGAGGAATCAGCCAGCTGAAAGATTAGCAAATTTTAAAGACTTTAAAGAAGTGGGACCGCCTAAATTTAAAGGAACCACAGATCCGATTGAAGCCCAAACTTGGGTGAAGGAGATGGAGAAAGCATTCGTCATTGCGCGAGTGAAGGAAGAGCAGAAGACAGCTTTTGCGACATACTTAATGAAGGGAGAAGCTAATTACTGGTGGGAGATGAACCAAGCGAGAGCTGGTACAGAGGTGGTGTTGTGGACAAGATTTAAGGAACTGTTCTTTGAGAACTACTTCTCGCCGAGTATGCAATCTAGAATGGAAGTTAAATTCTTAGAACTTAAGCAAGAGAACATGTCGGTATCTGAATATGCTACCAAATTCAATGAGTTGTCAAGATTTGCACCTCATCAGGTGGACACAGAAGTGAGAAAGGCGAGAAGATTCGAGAATGGATTGAAACTGGGAATATACAACAAGGTAGCATTATTACAGATCAACACGTTCGCGACATTGATGGAGAAAGCGTTGATTGCTGAAGGAGGGAGCGAAGCTGCGTCTCGATTCCATCAGGAGAAGAAGAAGAAGACTAATGACAGAGGAAGCAGTGGTGGAAGTAACCCTAATAAAAGGAAATGGAGTGAGAGTACCCAATCAGGAGGAAAGACAGAAGATAATAGGAAAGGAAGGGAGCCATGTGCGAATTGTGGGAAGAACCATGCTGGAGTTTACCTGAAGAAGAAAGGAGTTTGCTATAACTGCGGACAAGAGGGGCATATGTCACCCAATTGCCCCAGTTCGAAGAAAATTCAAGGTTGCTTTGGATGCGGATTGACTGATCATATCGTTCGGAACTGTCCGAGGAAGAATGCAGAAAAGGAAAGTATCAATAAGGGACCCGGTGGCGAAACCTTGGCGATTCGAGGACCTACACAGCCAGGAAGACCAACAGCCCGTTCATTTAACATGATGGCGCATGACACTGTGGCTGCTCAGGAGGTCGCAACAGGTAATGATTTCGTTTAGAAATTTAATTACGCGAGTAAATTGAGTCAGATATTTCTGAGAACTATTTTCTTTTAAAAGATTCAAGTCACAGGTTAGAATTTGAAACACAAATTAATATTGTGTTGATAAAAATGAATTGATGATACAACTTTAAAAGATTGTAGAGAATAAGAAAGCGGTGATTCCGAGGACGGAATCCTTTTAAGGAGGGGTGAATGTGGTAACCCAGGATTTCGAATATTCTAAAATTTGCGAATAATTTTTTTTTTATTAATATTAATATTAATTATCATTTATGTGACAAGTATCGGTGATATGAGTCTCGAGAAAGTCAATTTGTGTATTGACTAATAAAATTAGAGTAGAGTTGTGCTTAACAACTTTAGAAACCCTAACACTAATTTCTGATAAGTAAAATAATTATTTTAATGAGTTTGTGTTTGTACCGAAGAAATTTATTGATCAATAATTGATCGGATAAGGTTTGAAATTAATAAAACCTAATAAGAGATTAGAAACCCTAATCTCAGGATTAGAAATCCTAACGTACCGTTGGAAATCCTAATTGTAATTTTATATTCGAGAATCCTAAACCCTAAATTAGCAAACCCTAATCCTAATTGGCAAGCATATTGTGTGTATTAAACTTAAATATGAATAGAAAACCCTAATTATATTTTAGTTATCTTAATTTCTAATTTACAAACGCTAATTGTAATTTAGAAAAATTAATTTTCTATTTAAAACCCTAATTCATGGGTTATAAACCCTAATGACTATTTTGACCATATTGCTAAATTTAAGCAATTTTAATTAGGAATATAAATCTTAATTAGCAAGATTGAATTTTATGATTAGGAAATATTAATATATATATTGAATCCTAATTGTAATTTGGAATTATTAATTTTCTATTTTGGAAATCGAAATTTGAAAATTTTGAAAATTAAATTGAAAATCTAGGGTTCAAGCCCTATACCCTAAATGGTCCAAACTCTAAACCCTAACCCAAATACTAAACCCTAAGGGTTTATACAAATGACAAGAATGCCATTGATTGTATTATAGAAATGACCAAAATGATCTTTTATTATATTTTATAAGCTAACTTGTAAAATTTGATTTAACTTTAGTTGGTCACCAACTATTGTTGACATTGTGGCTTAAAATCTCAGCAATTCAGCCTCCTTTTGACACATATGCCAGCAAGATAAGATCATGCATGAATCTAAATTATATAAATAGTTTTGGAGAGAGAAAGTTCACTAAAAATTGCAAAATTGCTAACTTGCTCTCACCAACTCTCTCTCTCTCTCTCTCTCTCTCTCTTAGCATACTAAATTTCTTAGGCAAATCAGTTCCATAAACAACCACTTGATCACCTAGATTAGATTTGGAGAGCAAGAATCAAAGATTGTTCAAGAAAGGTATAAAACCTACTTTTATTTTTGATCTTTGTTGCTAAGAAAAATGTTCTGTTTAAGTGTTTAAATCAGTGCTAGAGGATGTTATATGATGATCTATGTTGATATAACATAGATCCATAGCATCAAAATGCTTTAAAATTACGTTTTTCAAAATCTGTCCAAGAACAGTTAAGAGGTCTGACAATCAAATGTCAGTCACCTTAGATCTTTATGTGTTTATGGTTTTTGTTGTTTAATGTTTGGAATCTATAGTTTGGTATGTTGTCTTTCATTTGAAAGTGGTTTTATAGCCATTAGATGTCTGACGTTAACTGCTCAAAAATCTGGGCAGCCCAAAAATTTAAAATAGCTTCTGACAACTTATTATACGGTCCGGATCTGTTAGTCAGTTTGGTTTTTGATGTTGTTGTTTGGTAGATCTTGTAGCCTGTAATGTTAACTACAGATCCATGGTTGTAGATCACGTAAAACATTAACAGGATTGATGTAGTGGATGGTCAAATTTGACCATCTGATCACGAGAACACTTTTCTGGAAATTCCAGAAAGTGTATGAACATGATCTCTGACTATGTTTGACCAGTTCGAATCTTGCGTGTGTTATGAAGTTGTACCAGGTTGGTGTTATGGTGTTGTTGTATCACATGAGACCTATAGTTTTGAACGACTGGACCACATAATCGATTACCAGAACATTGTATTGATCGAGCCCAAAAAGGACCCTCGAAGCTGGCCGGGTTTCTGGGTTACCCAGAAAACCTAGGTGGCGTCTGACAGGAGGTTTGAGGGTCGAGATCTTCATGCTTTGATATTATTTGACCCAGTTATTGATTGGAGATTGTAGTGCTACATTCCTACTACACAATCACGGTTCAAGATAGCCCAGAAACGCAATACATAGAGAATTAATCGTGGTCAAACGTGACCCTAGAAACACGAAGCTGTCAGTGTTCTTGAGCTCAAGAACACCAACAGCGACGCTTTCTGTCGCTAAAGACTAACAACGACGGTTTTGATTATTTTATTTTCTGAATTTCCGGAAAATGATTAAAAATTAGAAATAAATTCTAAAAATTGCCAAAAATGATTTTAAAAATTATTTTAAATTATGAAAAATAATTTTTTTACCAATTGGAATATTTTTCTTTAATATTTATAATTATTTAAATATTAAAGGTATTTAATTTATTTACTTAGTGTACTAAATAAATTAGAGAAAAATGATTTAATATTATGAAAAATTATTTTAAATAAGAATAATGTATTTAAAAATATTTTGAGATATAAAATTTGACTTTTAATATTTTTAGAGAATTTTTATTAATAATTTAATATTAATGATATTAGATTTATTTAATTATTAATTAAATAAATAAGTTAAAAATGATTTTAATGATTTAAAAATCATTTTAAATAATAATAAAGTGTTAGAAAATATTTTAAATTATAAAATATAATTTTCAATATTTTTGGAGAATTCTCATTAATAAATTAATATTAATGATATTAGATTTATTTAATTATAATATTAAATAAATTAATTAAAAATAATTTTATTGATTTAAAAATCATTTAAAAATGAGAAAAATGTTTTAAAAATATTTTAAGTTTTAATTAATGACTTTTAATATTTTGATAATAATTACATTAATATTTAAATATTAATGATAATGATTTAAAAATGATTTTAATTATTTTAAAAATCATTTAAGTAGAATATTGATGATTTAAAAATATTTTAAGTTATTAACAATAACTTTGATATTTTTACAAGTATGTTATTAATATTTTTATATTATTAAATATTAAAAATGATTTAAGTGTTTGAAAAATTATTATAAATTATAATAATTGTTTATAAATTATTAAAAGCTTCCGAAAAATATTATAAACGATATTTAACTTATCTAAAATAATATTGAAGCTTAGAGACCAAGTTTAATTGACAATCAATGTGTTAATTGTCGGATAGAGTGACCAGAACACCGAGAATAGACCGAGGTCCAACCAGACCGAAATAGTTAGACTGGATAAGTGTTTATATAGGTTATAAACACTAATGTGGCTATGTGGTAATGTGCCTAGGAGAAGTTTGACTGTAAAATACAGTGTTACGTGTTATAAATGATTGTGCTAATTGTGAGACCGGTATTATTGGTTATAGGTCTTACGAAAGCAGATAAGTTTATTGTGTAGCTGTAATCAACGCGAAAGACAAGTTTCCTAACTCAACCTTGAGTTATATTCATTCAAATATTATAATGGTTAATTATTGCTAATTATACCATGTCCAGGGAATTTATTGTTGATTATTCACAGTTAGTGCATGATTAATAATTCAAACTGAATTACTTATTGGAGAATATACCTTTGTAGAATAACTGTTGTTGGATATTCATATTCGTAGAAGATAGAATTGACAGTACAGATAATTCCTGTCTATTGTCAAATTATTTTGAGAAATGTCTTAGCTAATTATACTGGCTAGACGAACAATTGTTAGAACTTGATAAATACGAGAAGAGAAATCAATTGTTATTGATAGATCGATGCCAATTGTTTCGGCTAGATCGATAAGTAGATAGAATTTGAAATCACAGTTTTTCATTGTTAAATCAAAATCTTGATTCTGAGACTGAGAAGAACAACTTTTTATATAAAGGGAACATTTTAGGTCGTATATTCGACCATTGCGCGCTGTTAATTATTATGCATAATATAGGGTACAAGGAGTTGGCCGGCTCTAAGTACTTGCAGAGGGGTATGATTTAATCTTTATGGTTATCTGATACGCCTGCGTATGTATCAAAGTAAATCTTTGATAGATACTTGAGAAAATAAGTTCTAAGATCTGGTGGGATCACTCAGCATAAATCTGGAAATTATTCCACTTTGTTATTGCTTAAAATTGATTCTTGAGTATTCAATAGAATATCGTAAAAACTTTGAAAGCGTTGTACTCTTTCATTATCATATTATTGTTGCAGAGAATGTTAAAATAATTGCTATTGATTTCTATACCTTTATTGTATGTCTTAACTTGCGGGGCAAACTTGTTGCTCACCCTTGCTATAAATAAAACTTTTTAGCTAGGGACGATTTTGCAGAAGGTGCTGCGAAGAAGAACAAGGGAAAAGGCATAGTTATAAATTAGTTATGATGAACAATATTATTATGTTGTATTGTATTGTAAACCCTTTTTGTATATCTAAGGGGGTATTTCTGTAATGTTAAGGTTAGTGGACCTGGGACTTATGTATTAATAACTTATGTTAATAAGTTATGTATTCCTATTTATATTTAAATGGCTAGTTAGATGCTATTATATTGTGGATCGTGAACACCAAACTCGGGGGTCAGGTAACCCAGATTTGGGGGTGTCACATTTCCTGTATCCGATGTTTTTGCCTTAATTTGCAATGTCAAATCATGATATAGCAAGGGTGAGCATAAAAGTTGCCCAGCAAGCTTAAATTTATTAAGACATATCATGATTGAAAGAGTCTGAATAATAAGCTAGCTATAATTCATCAATATAGTTGTGAATTAGCACGAACAAATTTTTGACTGAACAAGTATTAAATATGAACAAATATATCTGAGCCAACTGGTAATGAAGGTGATCAGCCTTTCATACCTGACTTATACATGCAATATGTACAGAGTACAATTCTACAGTGGCAATCAGCAATGATTAACCATAAGCATATCTGAATGAAATAACTTTTAGTAGAGTTAAGTAAAACTTGCCTGAACCGTTGATTACCGCTACGCAATTTATATCGCTTTTATCCAAGAACCTAATATTAGTAATATAGATCTCCAATATTAGAATAATATCAGTACAATATAATACTATTATATATATAAACACAGAATAACCTAAACACATAACATATAATTCTATCAGTCTATAACACACAAAAGACTCGGTGTCAAGTCAAATTATTGCAGTCTGAGTTGAACTCGACACAAATCTAACGTCCCGACGGTCTAGTCGGACTTTTATCGAGTCTAAGTTCAATTAAACTCTGCCTAACACTTAACAATTATCTCAGATAATTTTAATATCAGTCAAAATATTTTTCATAAGCTCGTAATAATTTTTAAATAATTATTACCATTTAAAATGATTTTTCAATCATTAATATCGTATTTAAATGAATTAAATACCACATAATTCTTTTATCATTAATATTTATTTATTACTAAATATTAATGAAAATCATAACATAATATTATAATATATTTATAATATCACAAAGTATTTTTAATACTTTAAAATCACCTTTATATGATTTTTAAATACATAAATTCATTATTCGTTAATTGCTATTAATATTAAAATATTAATATTTTCATGGCAAAATATCAAAAGTTATATTTTATAACTTAAAATATTTTTATAACACTTAAATCATTTTTATATGATTTTTAAATCATTAATTCTATTTTTTCATAATTTATTTAATATATTTATTAAATAAACTAATTATCATTAATATTAATTAATTAATGAAATTCATCACAAAATATTAAAAGTCATTGAAAATAACTTAAAATATTTTTTTATACCACAATATTATTTTTCATGATTTTTCATGTATTTAAATCATTTTTAAATAATTTATTTAATATTATATTTAAATAAATTAAATACCATTTATATTCCAAAAATATTAAATATTTATGAAATATACTCGAAATAATTAAAAACTAATTTTTGGACTTTATAATTTTTAGGAATTTATTTTGTATTTTTAATAATTAAAAATTATTTTTATTTATTTTTAAATAATTTCCAGAAAATCAGAAATTCAAAATTATTAAAACCGTCGCTAAGGGCCCTATAGCGACAGACCCGTCGCTATAGGTGTTCTTGGTGTTCTTGGGTCAACCCAGAACTTCATCGCCAGTTACCAGGGTACCATGTTTGACCGGTTCTGGGTTCTTGATCGTGTTGATTCAGGGCTGGTAATTGTTTTAATATTATAGTATGTATGTAATACTACAACTAAAATTTGATTTCATGACCAAACAGTAACACAAATGAGAGATTTAAGCTTCACAAATATTGTCAGACGCTGTTCTTCAATTTCTGGGTTTTCTAGAAATTGAAGAACAATTGAGGTTCCTTATTTGAGCCCTTTAATCTTAGCTTTCTTGGCTCGATATATGTGATATAAAGGTTCAAGTATGTAACATATATATCAGTGTACAATGCTATAACAACCGATCATCATAACAACAACAATTAAATGAGATCTAGACGGTCAAAGTTCTGACAAAAAAATCGTACGTGAAGTTTTCTGGGTTTTCCAGAAATCTTCAAGAACAGCCGGTCAACCCTACATTGACCCTTCTTATCTTTGATTATATACATGATCTGTGAGTTCTATAAGCATTAACATAAAGCCTACATGTCAATATACAAGATCAAAACAACATTATAGCCAAACTAACCAAAAACCACTAAGATCCGAAGCCACAAAATATTGTCAGACCCATTGTTGGCAAATCTGGGTTACCCAAAACTTCTAGTCAATGTCAGTCAACGTTGTTTGACCCTTAATAACTTTTTGATTTACACTTGATCTAGACTTGATTCAAGTTCCAGATCAAAGTCCATACTACACACAACAAGTTCAAACTCTTAAAACACAAAAACACTTAACAAGAAAAGATCTATGAGCCCTGACATTCGGCTGTCAGGCCATGTTTTAGGGTTCATAGATCAGTTCTAAAAACTTTGATTTCGAGCATCAAAATGATATGGATCTAGGTTTTGACAACCCAGATCATCAAATGACACCCTCTAACACATATCTAAATAACAAATCCTAACATCTAACACCAGATCATGAAATTTCTAGAATTAGGGTTTTATACCTTTAAAACTTTGATCTTGGTTTTTTGTCTTCTGATTCTGAGGTTGGCTTGCTAGAAACTGATTATGGCTCACCTTCTCTGTCTCTCTCTCCTTCTAAATCTCGAGTTATAGGGAGAGAAAAGACATGGACAAGTTTGCTTAGGAAAATAAGTAATGTTTTCTTACTTTAATTTTTTTGATTTGTTTGATTCATTGTATCTAGTGGGAATAGGTGACCCAAAAATCAGATTTGGGATAGATTTGAGCACATGTTGTATATCTAAATTGATGAGTCACCAAGATTTGGACATATCATTTACTTAATGTGTAAGAAAAGGGGTAAATGGGTCATTTCCTTTTTATTTTTAATGGCATTCTAGTAAATGGCCAAACCCTTAGGGTTTAGAGTTTGGGCTAGGGTTTAGGGTTTGAATCCTTAGGGTTTAGGATTTAACCCTAAAATATTTGAAATTAAATTTCTAGGATTTTTAAATTTCGAAATAGAAAATTAATATTTCAAAATTATAGTTATAATTTTCTAATTATATTAAAATTTACTAATCATTACTCAAGCTTGCTAATTAGGATTATTATTTTTTAATTAAAATTGCTAATTTAGCAATTAGGTTTCATAATCGTGCATTAGTGTTTATAACCCAAAATTAGGGTTTTTAAAATATAAAATTAGGGTTTGCTAATTAATTTAACATTACCCTAATTACTATTATAATTATTTACACTTATGCCATTAAGTTCTCAATTTAGGGTTTCCAACTTCCGAATTAGGATTTCGAATACCCGAAACCGAAATTAGGGTTTCAGAACTAGTTTCTAGTTTTTCTTGGTAATCGCTAGGGTTCTTAATATATACTTAGGGTTTGATACAGATATCGTTTATCTGGTCAATTCTTGACCCTTAACCACATACTGTACACATATACACAGAACATAAACGCTTATTCCATTAATCCTGAATAATTCACTTAAATCATTCACAGAATTTTGAAATCCTCAAAATTCTTTCTTAAAAATATCAAACGCATACACTTATTTTATGTCTAGGTTCAAATTTTTAACCTTAAATCAATTAATAAAAATAAAAATAAATTTAAATTCTCGGGTTGTCACATTCACCCCTTCTTCTAAAAATTCCGTCCCCGAAATTTACCTTACACCATACACCATTCATTATACACCATACATACACGCCATCACATGCTACCTAATACATTCTTCACAAGAATTAAAATTTTGAAATTATGCTGAGGGGTTTTACAGGCTATTGTCTGTCATTTTCGCAAAGGTTTTATGGAAATTTATCCGCAAACCGTCTTAACTTACGGACATAATGGGTAATTAGCCCGGTATGCCCTGTACTTATAAAGTAATGCTGGTCTGATCTGTTTCTCATATCCGCCCTAGGGCGCAAAATTGTACCTCAGTCTTTATTGGAATCCACACCAAAATAATTTCGTTCGGGATAATTTCCAAATAACGCTTAGAGTTTTCATAAACATTAGTCTAGTTGAATCGAATAGCATAGACTCATATCAATAATTCAATTTAAACGAATTATTTAGGTGTAGTCAAACCCCGTTGGCAAATTAAAATTTTTAAAAATATTTTAGAGAATGACGTCATGATGTCGTACTGTATTAACAGTCCATTTGAGGATGCCGTCATTATATGACTTTGTCATAACACATCATACAATAGCAGAACAATGATTTTTAGATCGAATTCACACTAAGTATTCCTGCATTTACAACTCTATCAACTTTTAATCATCTTTGCACCAGGTTACATGGTACATAAGTGTTAAGTAAAATAAAATTTGATATTTCAAATCATTTGCATCTAGCTGAAACAAGTAGCATAGACTATACTTTAAACCGTTTCAAAAATGATTACGAGTCTACATTTTTTTTAAAAGCACATAGTGCGTATTTAGCTTGATGTCCAAAAAGTTCAAAGTCTAGCATAGCTAGGAATTTTGGAAAACCTATGTCTCCGCTAATAACCATTTGCTTAAATAGTTTATCTATTCCTATTATCCTTAATACTCCATTCACACAGAACTATACCCAGTTCGTCAAACTTACCACACTGATGAGTTCAGGAACTTGCCACAATCATATGAGTTTAAGAACTTGTCCTAGACAGACCTTTGGCGTCCCTTCGCTGAGGGGTTCATAAACATTTCATATAATTATGAGTTACGAACATACCATAAGTATGAGTTTTAAGAATTCGTACTTAACCTTATATTCTCTACCTACAACCTATCTATCTGTTATACACATGAGAAAGGAATCACCCTCTTAACATGCATATAGCAAATAGCGCGACACAAACATTTCATTGATTATCAGTGCCATAAACTAAGTGGTTTTTACACCAAGTACAATTTCCCGCCCATAACAAGGAATCATACAACTCAGCTACTGACATGAGTCCTCAATTGAATCCCCACCTAAACCTACTCCCTTCTCAATACGAATTTCATTTAAGCTGTATTCATAATCCTTTCTTGAATATGTACCAATTCATAGTACCACTGACACACAATATTCTTGCCGTAGACTTATCTATCATTCGCTTAATCCATATCAGATCACGGGGTGATCTCATCGTATATAATATGATCCATTTCTATTCTATGACCGTTTTAATTTTCAATCATCTATCGCTGAACTATTAGTATTTTAGACTCTATCTATTCACCACTACTGTTCAACTTTATTATCATAGTTAGGGAACTCTGTAAATTATACCCTGTCGAGATTCGTCTTTGAATCATACCGACACACTAACTCTATTTGAGTTAGTACTTACCCAAATCACTGCGGTTATTAGTCTCAGGTAACCCTACCTAAGGTTTATAACCAACAGCTCTGATACCAACTGTGAAAGCCCCGAATCCGGGTTCCAAATCACCGCGGATCCGATACAATCATTCTATCACTGTTTGAGGAAGATATAAATATAAATTATTTATACAATAAACGTACACATTATTTCTCCAAAATTGAGTAACCTTAACTTATACACAATTCATAAACTATCAGACATATAGCATCTTTATTAAACTATTCTATTACAAATTAGTTGCACACTTTATCCCAAGCTGAACTTGGCTTTAACCCTTTTTCCTGTATCCGATGTTTTCGCCTTAATCTGCAATGTTAAATCATGATATAGCAAGGGTGAGCATAAAAGTTACCCAGCAAGTTTAAATTTATTAAGACATATCATGATTGACCCAGTCTGAATAATAAGCTGGCTATAATTCATCAATATAGTTGTGAATTAGCACGAACAAAATTTTGACTGAACAAGTATTAAACATGAATAAATATATCTGGGCCAACTGGTAATGAAGGTGATCAACCTTTCATACCTAACTTATACATGCAATATGTACAGAGTACAATTCTACAGTGGCAATCAGCAATGATTAACCATAAGCATATCTGAATGAAACAACTCTTAGTAGAGTTAAGTAAAACTTGTTTGAACCGTTGATTACCGCTACACAATTTATATCGCTTTATCCGAAGACCTAATATTAGTAATATAGATCTCCAATATTAGAATAATATCATCACAATATAATAGTATTATATATATACACAGTATAACCTAAACATATAACATATGACCCTATCAGTCTATAACACACATAAGACTCGGTGTCAAGTCAAATTATTGCAGTCTGAGTTGACCTCGACACAAATCTAACGTCCCGACGATCTAGTCGGACTTTTATCGAGTCTAAGTTCAATTAAACTCTGCCTAACACTTAAAAATTATCTCAGATAATTTTAATATCAGTCAAAATATTTTTCATAAGCTCGTAACCATTTTATAATAATTATTACCATTTAAAATGATTTTCCAATCATTAATATCGTATTTAAATGAATTAAATACCACATAATTCCTTTATCATTAATATTTATTTATTACTAAATATTAATGAAAATCATAACATAATATTATAATATATTTATAATATCACAAAGTATTTTTAATACTTTAAAATCATCTTTATATAATTTTTAAATACATAAATTCATTATTCGTTAATTGCTATTAATATTAAAATATTAATATTTTTCATGGCAAAATATCAAAAGTTATATTTTATAACTTAAAATATTTTTATAACACTTAAATCATTTTTATATGATTTTTAAATCATTAATTCTATTTTTGCATAATTTATTTAATATATTTATTAAATAAAAAAATTATCATTAATATTAATTAATTAATAAAATTCATCACAAAATATTAAAAGTCATTGAAATTAACTTAAAATAATTTTTTATACCATAATATTATTTTTCATGATTTTTCATGTATTTAAATCATTTTTAAATAATTTATTTAATATTATATTTAAATAAATTAAATACCATTTATATTCCAAAAATATTAAATATTTATGAAATATACTCAAAATAATTAAAAACTAATTTTTGGACTTTATAATTTTTAGGAATTTATTTTGTATTTTTAATAATTAAAAATCATTTTTATCTATTTTTAAATAATTTCCAGAAAATCAGAAATTCAAAATTAATAAAACCGTCGCTAAAGGTCCCTATAGCGACAGACCCGTCGCTATAGGAGTTCTTGGTGTTCTTAGGCCAACCCAGAACTTCATCGCCAGTTACCAGGGTACCACGTTTGACCGGTTCTGGATTCATGATCGTGTTGATTCAGGGCTGGTAATTGTTTTAATATTATAGTATGTATGTAATACTACAACTAAAATTTGATTTCATGACCAAACAGTAACACAAATGAGAGATTTAAGCTTCACAAATATTGTCAGACGTTGTTCTTCAATTTCTGGGTTTTCCAGAAATTGAAGAACAGTTGAGGTTCCTTATTTGAGCCCTTTAATCTTAGCTTTCTTGGCTCGGTATATGTGATATAAAGGTTCAAGTATGTAATATATATATATCAGTGTACAATGCTATAACAACCGATCATCATAACAACAACAATTAAATGAGATCTGGACGGTCAAAGTTCTGACAAAAAAATTGTACATGAAGTTTTCTGGGTTTTCCAGAAATCTTCAAGAACAGCCGGTCAACCCTACATTGACCCTTCTTATCTTTGATTATATACATGATCTGTGAGTTCTATAAGCATTAACATAAAGCCTACATGTCAGTATACAAGATCAAAACAACATTATAGCCAAACTAACCAAAAACCACTAAGATCCGAAGCCACAAAATATTGTCAGACCCATTGTTGGCAAATCTGGGTTACCCAGAACTTCTAGTCAATGTCGGTCAACGCTGTTTGACCCTTAATAACTTTTGATTTACACTTGATCTGGGCTTGATTCAAGTTCCAGATCAAAGTCCATACTACACACAACAAGTTCAAACTCTTAAAACACAAAAACACTTAACAGGAAAAGATCTATGAGCCCTAACATTCGGCTGTCAGGCCATGTTTGAGGGTTCATAGATCAGTTCTAAAAACTTTGATTTCGAGCATCAAAATGATATAGATCTAGGTTTTGACAACCCAGATCATCAAATGACACCCTCTAACACATATCTAAACAACAAATCCTAACATCTAACACCAGATCATGAAATTTCTAGAATTAGGGTTTTATACCTTTAAAACTTTGATCTTGGTTTTCTGTCTTCTGATTCTGAGGTTGGCTTGCTAGAAACTGATTATGGCTCACCTTCTCTCTCTCTCTCTCTCCTTCTAAATCTCGAATTATAGGGAGAGAAAAGAAATGGACAAGTTTGCTTAGGAAAATAAGTAATGTTTTCTTACTTTAATTTTTTTGATTTGTTTGATTCATTGTATCTAGTGGGTATAGGTGGCCCAAAAATCAGATTTGGGATAGATTTGAGCACATGTTGTATATCTAAATAGATGAGTCACCAAGATTTAGACATATCCTTTACTTAATGTGTAAGAAAATGGGTAAATGGGTCATTTCCTTTTTATTTTTAATGGCATTCTAGTAAATGGCCAAACCCTTAGGGTTTAGGGTTTGGGCTAGGGTTTAGGGTTTGAATCCTTAGGGTTTAACCCTAAAATATTTGAAATTAAATTTTAGGATTTTCAAATTTTGATTTTCGAAATAGAAAACTAATATTTTAAAATTATAATTAGAATTTTCTAATTATATTAAAATTTACTATCATTACTCAAGCTTGCTAATTAGGATTATTATTTTCTAATTAAAATTACTAATTTAGCAATTAGGTTTCATAATCGTGCATTAGGGTTTATAACCCAAAATTATGGTTTTTAAAATGTGAAATTAGGGTTTGCTAATTAATTAAGCGTTGCCCTAATTACTATTATAATTATTTACACTTATGCCATTAAGTTCCCAATTTAGGGTTTCTAACTTCCAAATTAGGGTTTCGAATACCCGAAGCTGAAATTAGGATTTCAGAACCAGTTTCTAGGGTTTCTTGGTAATCGCTAGGGTTTTTAAGCGAACGTTGACGTTCTTTATATATACTTAGGGTTTGATACAGATATCGTTTATCTGGTCAACCCTTGACCCTTAACCACATACTGTACACATATACACATAACATAAACGCTTATTCCCTTAATCCTCAATAATTCACTTAAATCCTTCACAGAATTTTGAAATCCTCAAAATTCCTTCTTAAAAATATCAAACGTATGCACTTATTTTATGTCTACGTTCAAATTTTTAACCTTAAATCAATTAATAAAAATAAAAAAAAATCAAATTCTCGGGTTGTCACAGGTATACTTTCTTTTTGGTTAATATCAATAGATTATTTAACTTGAATTAGGAGATTAATTGAAAATTTGACCTCTTTTCCCCATAATTTATACAATTAGTTTAAAATGAGACTATAATTATATTTGGAATAAATAACAAAGGAAAAATATTTGTAATTATGGTTGCAATGCAACGACTTGCTTGTTTCGTGATGAAAATAAAATGGTCAGAAAAATAAATAGGTAATACTCCATCTGTTCCAAAATTATAGATACATAAGTAAAATAACTTTTAGGGATTATTTTATATTCTCAAATATAGTCGTACAGTCGTAAGAAACACTCCAAGCGTCAATAAATAATTTTCTTTACTGATGTATTTTGACCCCTCTAAAAACGTTCTGATTCCGCCACTGGTATGGAAGAAAGAAATATTGAATGTGAATAATATAGATGATGAACTATGGACGGAGACAAGTTTCCCTAACTTGTGCAAATTGATTATTGTGTGCTAGTTTCCTTAAATTTTTGCAAGTTTCTTCACTTCAAGCAAGTTCTTTAACTTGTAGTAAGATTGTTATTATTGCAAGTTCTAAACTTACGAATTTTTTTAATAATTGTGAAAGTTTCGGCACTACGTGTATTTGAATTTTTTTTTTATTAACTAAACTTATGTTCGTTGTTATGTAATATCAAACTATTCAATATGTCGATTATGAAGATTATTTTAAGAGTGAATGTCATTTGTTTCAGCTACTCTGTTGTGAAAGTAGTTGACTGAGGATGAACAACCACATAATATAAGGCAATATTTTTGGAAAGTTTTTAAGTCTATTTGACTATTAACCACTTATACGATTTATATAATTGTGGGCACTTTTGGGCCATATAGTGCTGACTTAACTCTTTTGGTTTTGGCATAATTAAAAGATTTGATAATTTTTGTGGCTGTTAACTTTTATAAAAGAGTTCAATTTCCTATTGACCATGTATAGAATTAAAAACAATTATGATTGTTGAATTATGTATGATGAGTTCATGGTCCTCATCAAAATGTATAACAATCAAAGCAATTATGACAGTTGAATTCTGTATGATGAGTTCATGGTCCTCAAGAACATATGTAAAAGTTTTCAGTTGTGTGACTGTTAAATAATTATTGTCCATATAACGCCGACTTGGAGATTATATAGCCAGGCCATATAGTGTCATGGTGAGGCTTTAGCTTGTAAGAGTTTGTAGTATGTGTGATTGTTAGGCTGCGCTCTACCAAAGAAATGTTTTTGAAAAATTAAAGACTTCATGTTTCTAACGACCCCTCAGTAATAATCTAAAGAAAAAGATTGATATTGAAGTTCTAATACTACTTATTTACTTTGTGCTGTCACACATTTCTGAAGTTTCATATGTTGAAAAGTCTCTTTAACGAGCTATTCATTTTTTCAAAGTATATATATTCACTGTTAAGTTATTATGACAAGTCACTGTATACTACATGTAGTAAGGTAACATGTTACAGGTCATATTCAGTGCTGTTACGTTGATCACCTATAGTACGATTCGACATAACTCTTTTTCCTTTATGTCGACCATTCAAGTAACTAAAGTTGATAATCCTTACAATTTAGAAATATTGAATTATTGATTCATGTTTATTCATTAAATTGTTTCATTTCAATTTTATACCGATAATTGGGAAGCCTCGAGGACCTGGTGGTAGTACTTTACGGTGGCGTTTTGAGGTGGTGATGATCCACCAGAGTGCTCCAAGGAGAAGGAAGACAAGTGTTAATGCCCATGCAAACATTTTTTGTTTTAGGGTATCTGGTAAATGTGTTAATTTGATAACTCAAAGATTGTGTGATTTATGTGATGCCCCCAAAATTAGGTATACATCACCCATCTTGGGTCGTCAGATACATGGTACAGAATACAAATATAACTTACTAATACAACTGTCGTGTATAATACGACAAAACATAACTGTGAGTTTGAATACAATTATTATCTACTAGAGACTATACAAACTCAAAAGGAGTCCTCAGTACAATTATTGTCACACTATTTAATAGAATAGTGAGGACTACTAATACTATCATCTGGTCCATCACTCTGTTCCCCGACTCGTCCCAGCTATATTCTCATTTCCTGATGCCAACAACTGTCCATCAATGCACTACGGGCCAATGAGGACTTTTACCACATCATTTATTACGGTCATGATTATACCGAATAATCCCTGGTCATAATCATACCAAGTCCATCTATGCACTACAGGCCACAGATGACTTTCAACATTTTATAAACATGAGGATGATGACAATGATATAAGAATTCAATAAAACAAGTTCAAGAATTAATTTATCCAAGAATTAACAACGTCCAAATTGTCAACATGATACTCCTTAGTGGAGTAAAATTCAAGAATGCTTAGAAGAATATTTTCATGAAAAGATACTGGATGAACCGCAATTATCAAGGATATTCCACTAATTTCATGGAGTATAGAAGTTAAAACTTAACCAACTGAGTATAATAAAGAATGGAATAACAAAAGAAATCACCCGACATGCGATAGACCGCACAGATAGGTTATACCAACAGAATAATAAATAATGGAACCAAGTTCGGCGTAAACACACAGACATGATATTCCGACAGAATAATAAATAATGGAACCAGGTCCGGCGAAATTGCACAGACAGGATATTTCGACAGAATAATAAATAATGGAACTAGGTCTGGTGTAAAACACACAGACAGGATGTTCCAGCAGAATAATAACAAGACGGAACCAGGTCCGGTGTAAAACACACAGACAGGATGTTCCAACAGAATAATAATAAAAATGAAACCAGGTCCGGTGTAAAACACACAGACATGATGTTCCAACAGAATAACAGAAGAATGTCACCAAGTATAGGGTAGACCGCGTATACAGGTTATTCCAACAGAATAATAAGAAATGGAATAACAACAGTTCTCTTCATGAATAAGAAAGAATAACACCCCTTACCGTTTTAAAGAAGAACTGAAATAAGGAAGTAGTTAAGTAGCAGAATACTTTTCTTCTCTCTCTCTATAGTTTCTCTCTCTAGAGTTCAGTGAATTCGTAAGAAATAATGAAGGAATGAGCTGCTATTTATAGAAAAATAGAATGCATAGTAACTAATCCATGAACGGTCCAGATTGATTACTTTAATCTGACGGTCCATATTTAAAGAAAAATCTTTTAAATAAAATATAATATATTCTATTTATCGAATAACTTTAATAAAGTATTCTGTTTTATATAAAAAGATGTTTCTGTTTTATTACGTTAATAATACGAATAAAACAAAACTTCATTATCGCTAAATAATTCATATTATTAACTGACAATAATTGAATCAAACTGAGTGACTTCTCACATAAGCATTAATAATCAATACCGTGTATTACTATGCAACCACACGTATTACTGTACTTTTACTACCGAGTAGTTTAACAGTATCAATGGTAAAATTTCCGTCGTTATTTTTAATAAAATATTTTTGTCGTTTTCTCAATCCGACAATAATTCCGTTGTGGGATCCACCAATGATTGTGCCGTTGTACGAATATTCACTATTAAAAAGAATATTCCCCGACCAATCGAATATTATATAACAACTTGCGTACTTTGCAAAATTTATAAATATTACCCACAACTATAACATTATATCAAATTAACTCCATCATATTAAAAAATGATATTTATAGAAAATTCATCTTTATTTATAAAAGTTGGGGTCTTACAACCTCCCCTTCTTATGAAATTTCGCCCTCGAAATTAGGGTACGTACCTGGTATGCCGAAGAGGTAAGGATACCTTGACTTTATTTCAGATTCTAACTCCCAAGTCATTTCCTCAACATCGTGGTTTCTCCACAAAACTTTGACTTGAGGTATAATCTTGGAGCGTAGAATATGTTCCTTCTTATCCAAGATTTGAACAGAAACTTCTTCATACGTCAAATCCTCCGCTATTTCGTCCGGTTCTAACTCAATAATGTGGTTCGGGTCTTCCACATAATTACGTAACATGGATATGTGAAAAATATTATGAACACGAGACATACTTGGCTGTAAAGCTAGTCTATAAGCCATAGTTCCTACTCAATCGAGGATTCAAAATGGACCGATGAATCGAGAATTGAGCTTTCCTCTCTTTCCAAATCTCGTAACTCCTTTTCCTGGAGCAACACGTAAAAACACATGATCTCCTATATCAAATTCCACGTCCTTTCGATGAAGATCAGCATAACTCTTTTGTCGATCTTGTGAGGTTTTTATACGTTGTCGGATCGTTTGAATCTTTTCTGTAGTCATACGTACCAACTCCGGTCCCAACAACATTGCTTCACCCACATCATCCCAGCATACTGGAGAACGACATTTTCTTCCATACAATGCTTCGAATGGAGCCATGCCAATACTTGCTTGATAACTGTTGTTGTAGGAAAACTCCACCAATGGTAAGAACTTGTCCCAACTTCCCTTGAAGTCAAGGACACAGAGTCTTAATAAATTTTCTAGAGTTTGAATAGTCCTCTCTGATTGTCCGTTCGTCTGAGGATGATATGCCGAACTAAATCGTAAATCCGTGCCCATAGCTTTTTGTAAACTAACCCAAAATTGTGAAGTGAATCTTGGGTCTCGGTCAGAAACTATGGATACTGGCATACCATGCAGTCTTACAATCTCGTTTATGTACATACGAGCAAGACGTTCAAGTGTATAAGTTTCTCGTATCGGTAAGAAATGAGCAGACTTGGTCAATCTATCAACAATGACCCAAATCGCATCTATACCTTGAGAAACCTTAGGAAGACCGGTAACGAAATCCATGGTAATGTGCTCCCACTTCCATTCTGGAATTTCAAGTGGTTGCAATGGACCTTTTGGTACTTGATGCTCCTCTTTGACTCGTTGACAAGTTAGACACCTTGAGATAAACAACGCTATCTCTCTCTTCATATTGCTCCACCAAAATGTATGACGAAGATCATGATACATTTTGGTACTTCCAGGATGGATTGCAAATGGTGTGTTGTGCGCCTCCATCATAATTTCATACTTTAAATCAGGGTTGTTAGGAACACAAAGTCTGGAGTTGACTCGAAGTATTCCTTCTTCATCGATTCTTGCTTCCGGCATAGCACCTTCTTGCACTTTCTTCCTCATACGCATCAGCTCCAGGTCTGTAGCTTGAGTAGCTTTAACTTTATCAATTAAAGTTGGTTCTACTCGTATATTCGCCATCATCACATGGGTCCCTGGAGTCTTTAACTCTATCTCCATCCTTTGCAAGTCACATAAAATGGGCCTTTGTGTTGACAATATCGCACTCGTACTTGCATATGATCTTCTACTCAATGCGTCAGCTACCACGTTCGCTTTTCCAGGATGGTATTGAATGGTATGATCATAATCTTTCAACAGTTCAAGCCAACGTCGTTGTCGCATGTTGAGTTCCTTTTGAGTGAAGAAATATTTGAGGCTTTTATGATCCGTAAAGATCTCCACCTTCTCCCCATACAAGTAATGCCTCCAAATTTTAAGTGCAAAGACAACAACTGCCAACTCTAGATCATGAGTAGGATAATTCCTCTCATATTCCTTGAGTTGTCTTGATGCATAGGCTATGACTTTTTCATGTTGCATGAGAACGCATCCCAACCCTTTGCTCGAAGCATCACTGTAGATGATAAATCCCTCCGAGCCAGATGGTATTGTTAGAACAGGTGCTGAAATGAGTCTCCTGTTGAGTTCTTGAAAACTCTTCTCACATTCTTCGCTCCAACCAAACTTTGTATCTTTCCAAGTCAGCTGAGTTAATGGAGTAGCGATTCGAGAAAATCCTTCCACGAATCTCTGATAATAACCAGCTAAACCAAGAAATCTACGTACTTCGGTCACTGATTTAGGTTGCTCCCAGCTTTGAATAGCTTCAATCTTTGCCGGGTCAACAGATATTCCACGACTTGATATTACGTGCCCAAGGAATGCTACCTCCTCCAGCCAGAACTCGCATTTCTTCAACTTGGCATACAGCTTGTATTCACGAAGCTTTTAGAGTACCAACCTCAAGTGTTGCTCATGATCTTCACGGCTTTTGGAATAAATAAGGATGTCATCAATAAAGACGACCACAAAGTGATCCAAATATTCCTTGAATACCCGGTTCATCATATCCATGAAGGCAGCAGGAGCATTAGTCAATCCAAAGGATATGACTAGGAATTCATAATGCCCGTACCGAGTTCTGAAAGTCGTCTTTAGAATATTCTCAGTTCTAACCTTCAGCTGATGATATCCAAAACGAAGATCGATCTTTGAAAAGAATTGTGCTCCTTGCAATTGGTCAAACAGGTCATCAATACGTGGCAATGGGTACCTGTTTTTGATAGTGACATGATTCAACTCCCGATAATCAATACAAAGTCGCATACTTTCATCTTTCTTCTTCACGAATAGAACAGGAGCACCCCAAGGAGAAGTACTAGGACGAATAAAGCCAATGTCTAACAATTTCTGCAGTTGGATCTTTAACTCCTGAAGTTCAATAGGATCCATTCGATATGGGGCTTTGGAAATGGGTTTTGTACCGGGTTCAAGGTCGATACAAAATTCAATTTCACGCTCTGGGGGTAGGCTAGGAAGTTCTTCAGGGAATACGTTAGGAAATTTATTAACAATAGAAATATCATTCAAAACTGACGTATTTTTGTTTAGATCCGTGACATGAGCTAAGAAAGCTTGACATCCGTTTTTCAATAAATGAATAGCTTTATGGTTTGAGATGACAGTGATTGATTTTAATGGTTTGGTTGCTTGAATTCGCATAATAGGTCGATTAGGAATATGAAAGCTAACAACCTTACGAAAATAATCAATTTTTGCATGATGAGTAGTTAACCAATCAATCCCTAGAATCACGTCAAATGCAAGTATTTTTAATGAAATAAGATCGACAGGTAATGTGTGGGTACCAACTTGAACCAAACAAGACTTATAAACCGTGGATGTAATGAAGGTTTCTCCCAATGGAGTTTCAACAGATAAGTCAAAGTCTAATTTCTCCGGAGTCAAATTTAATCGATGAGCGTAACTAGAAGAAATAAAAGAATGGGTAGAACCGGTATCAAACAAAGTATATACTTCGTTAGAGTTTATGATAACCTTACCCGTGATGACCTCATTCGGGTTCCTTGCTTTCTGGGAGGTCACAACAAACGCTCTCCCTTGCACTACCGGTTTTGACTTTTTTGGGATGGCCTTTGGTGTCTCCATCCTGGCTGAACTTATTTTTGGTAAATGACAAAATCGAGCTAAATGACCTTCTCTTCCACAATTATAACATGCTTTAGATGGCATCGCGCAGTTTGAACTGATGTGCCCCTCCCCTCCGCATTTGAAACATATGATAGGTGGTCTTTCTCCTTCCTTAACAACGGGTGCTGGTGCTGATGTCATTCCATCATTGTTGAATCTCCTCTTCTTGAAATGACCATTCTTATTATTTTGGCCCTGATTACCACCAAAGTGGATACCATTTCTGGCATGTTGATTCCCTCCACGCTTGTTGTCACCGCTTCGATGACTACTCTCACTGGTATTATCATTTTGCCGATTGCTCTCTTTTGGTTGCGTTGACTCATTATCGCGCTCCACTAACTGAGCCCTATTCACAACATCTGAATACAAACACAGTTTATGAGAAATAAGATGTTGACGTATCTCAGGTTTCAAACTTCGCAAAAACATTCGCGTCATTCGCTCTTTATTATCCACCAAGTGGGACGTAAACCGGGACAACTCATCAAATTTAGCATCATACTGCGACACGGTCATATTATTCTGCTCTAATTTGATGAACTCCACCTCCTTCATATGACAAACACTTTCAGGAAAGTATTAGTCATTGAACAGCTCTTAGAACTTCTCCCAAGACATCTTCAGTGCGGCAGGTTGAGTACGCTTAATCGATTCCCACCAGTAATCTGCCTCTCCTCGCAACATAAAGGCGGCAAAGGGAACCTTTTGCTCCTCAGAGCATCCCAAGACATCAAATATCTTGGTAATCTGCTTTATCCATGTTTCCGCTATAAGTGGTTTTGGCTCTCCCTTCTTGCACTTTCTTGCACTTTCTTCCTCATACGCATCAGCTCCAGGTCTGTATCTTGAGCAACTTTAACTTTATCGATTAAAGTTGGTTCTACTCGTATATTCACCATCATCACATGGGTCCCTAGAGTCTTTAACTCTATCTCCATCCTTTGCAAGTCACATAAAATGGGCCTTTGTGTTGACAATATCGCACTCGTACTTGCATATGATCTTCTACTCAATGCTTCAGCTACCACGTTCGCTTTTCCAGGATGGTATTGAATGGTATGATCATAATCTTTCAACAGTTCAAGCCAACGTCGTTGTCGCATGTTGAGTTCCTTTTGAGTGAAGAAATATTTGAGGCTTTTATGATCCGTAAAGATCTCCACCTTCTCCCCATACAAGTAATGCCTCCAAATTTTAAGTGCAAAGACAACAACTGCCAACTCTAGATCATGAGTAGGATAATTCCTCTCATATTCCTTGAGTTGTCTTGATGCATAGGCTATGACTTTTTCATGTTGCATGAGAACGCATCCCAACCCTTTGCTCGAAGCATCACTGTAGATGATAAATCCCTCCGAGCCAGATGGTATTGTTAGAACAGGTGCTGAAATGAGTCTCCTGTTGAGTTCTTGAAATCTCTTCTCACATTCTTCGGTCCAACCAAACTTTGTATCTTTCCAAGTCAGCTGAGTTAATGGAGTAGCGATTCGAGAAAATCCTTCCACGAATCTCCTATAATAACCAGCTAAACCAAGAAAGCTACGTACTTCGGTCACTGATTTAGGTTGCTCCCAGATTTGAATAGCTTCAATCTTTGTCGGGTCAACAGATATTCCACGACTTGATACTACGTGCCCAAGGAATGCTACCTCCTTCAGCCAGAACTCGCATTTCTTCAACTTGGCATAAAGCTTGTATTCACGAAGCTTTTGGAGTACCAGCCTCAAGTGTTGCTCATGATCTTCACGGCTTTTGGAATAAATAAGGATGTCATCAATAAAGATGACCACAAAGTGATCCAAATATTCCTTGAATACCCGGTTCATCATATCCATGAAGGCAGCAGGAGCATTAGTCAATCCAAAGGACATGACTAGGAATTCATAATGCCCGTACCGAGTTTTGAAAGCCGTCTTTGGAATATCCTCAGTTCTAACCTTCAGCTGATGATATCCAGAACGAAGATCGATCTTTGAAAAGAATTGTGCTCCTTGCAACTGGTCAAACAGGTCATCAATACGTGGCAATGGGTACCTATTTTTGATGGTGACATGATTCAACTCCCGATAATCAATACAAAGTCGCATACTTCCATCTTTCTTCTTCACGAATAGCATAGGAGCACCCCAAGGAGAAGTACTAGGACGAATAAAGCCAATGTCTAACAATTCCTGCAGTTGGATCTTTAACTCCTGAAGTTCAATAGGAGTCATTCGATATGGGACTTTGGAAATGGGTTTTGTACCGGGTTCAAGGTCGATACAAAATTCAATTTCACGCTCTGCGGGTAGGCCAGGAAGTTCTTCAGGGAATACGTCAGGGAATTTATTAACAATAGAAATATCATTCAAAACTGACATATTTTTGTTTAGATCCGTGACATGAGCTAAGAAAGCTTGACATCCGTTTTTTAATAAACGAATAGCTTTATGGCTTGAGATGACAGCGATTGATTTTAATGGTTTGGTTGCTTGAATTCGCATAATAGGTCGATTAGGAATATGAAAGCTAACAACCTTACGAAAATAATCAATTTTTGCATGATGAGTAGTTAACCAATCAATCCCTAGAATCACGTCAAATGCAAGTATTTTTAATGAAATCAGATCGACAGGTAATGTGTGGGTACCAACTTGAACCAAACAAGACTTATAAACCGTGGATGTAATGAAGGTTTCTCCCAATGGAGTTTCAACAGATAAGTCAAAGTCTAATTTCTCCGGAGTCAAATTTAATCGATGAGCGCAAGTAGGAGAAATAAAAGAATGGGTAGAACCGGTATCAAATAAAGTATAGACTTCGTTAGAGTTTATGATAAGCTTACCCGTGATGACCTCATTCAGGTTCCTTACTTTCTGGGAGGTCACAACAAACGCTCTCCCTTGCACTACCGATTTTGACTTTTCTGGGACGGCCTTTGGTGCCTCCATCCTGGCTGAACTTGTTTTTGGTAAACGACAAAATCGAGCTAAATGACCTTCTCTTCCATAATTATAGCATGCTTTAGACGACATCGCGCAGTTTGGACTGATGTGCCCCTCCCTTCCGCATTTGAAACATATGATAGGTGGTCGTTCTCCTTCCTTAACAACGGGTGCTGGTGCTGACGTCTTTCCATCATTGTTGAATCTCCTCTTCTTGAAATGACCATTCTTATTATTTTGGCCCTGATTACCATCGAAGTGGTTACCATTTCTGGCCTGTTGATTCCCACCACGCTTGTTGTCTCCGCTCCAATGACTGCTCTCACTGGTATTATCATTTTGCCGACTGCTCTCTTTTGGTTGCGTTGACTCGTTATCGCGCTCCACTAACTGAGCCCTATTCACAACATCTGAATACAAACAAAGTTTATGAGAAATAAGATGTTGATGTATCTCAGGTTTCAAACCTCGCAAAAACATTCGCGTCATTCGCTCTTCATTATCCACCAAGTGGGACGCAAATTGGGACAACTCAGTAAATTTAGCCTCATACTGCGACACGGTCATATTATTATGCTCCAATTTGATGAACTCCACCTCCTTCATGTGACGAACACTTTCGGGAAAGTATTTGTCATTGAACAACTCTTGGAACTTCTCCCAAGACATCTTCAGTGCGGCAGGTTGAGTACGCTTAATCGATTCCCACCAGTAATCTGCCTCTCCTCGCAACATAAAGGTGGCAAAAGGAACCTTTTGCTCCTCGGAGCATCCCAAGACATCAAATATATTGGTGATTTGCTTTATCCATATTTTCGCTATAAGTGGTTTTGGCTCTCCCTTAAACTCCGGTGGTTCAAGCTCCTTGAACTATTTAGCGGTGACCGTCCGAGAGTTTTCAGTGTTTCCACCTACATTTTGAACAGGAGCCGCTCTCGCCTGCTGTTGCATGAACTGCATAAAGCTTCTGAACATTCCATCATTCATCATTTGGTCAGTATTGTTGTTTGCATGAGGATTGTCGCCTTCCTGATGCACATTATCCTGATTATTGATATGTGGTGAATCAACAGTCGCCTGTGCTCCATTGCTATTCTCAACATTCTCGGATGCCATTTTCAGATACTACCACAAAACAAAAGTTAATTGATATGTCATATATTATCCTTATATTCTGACTGACCAATTAAATACCATGCAAATAAACTTAGGTAGGTCATACTAGCGAAGGAATTCTCCGTCTCTCCCCTCCTAGTTCTATTCTCACATCTTAGCCATGGATCATATCCCTAAGCTCTGATACCAACTGTGACGCCCCCAAAATTAGGTATACATCACCCATCTTGGGTCGTCAGATACATGATACAGAATACAAATACAACTTACTAATACAACTGTCGTGTACAATACGACAAACCATAACTGTGAGTTTGAATATAATTATTGTCTACTAGAGACTATACAAACTCAAAAGGAGTCCTCATTATAATTATTGTCACACTATTTAATAGAATAGTGAGGACTACTAATACTATCATCTGGTCCATCACTCCGTTCCCTGACTCGTCCCAGCTATATTCTCATTTCCTGAAGAGAACAGTGAAAGAAAAGGTGAACTCAACTAGCCCAGTAAGAAATATTATGACTAAGATAATGCAGAATAAATTATCATTAGCCTTCAACAGTGTTAAATTGATAAAATATAACGAACATCAAGTTTACTGCAGCGGAACAAGAAATCCATTAAAAGAGTTAAGTAAAAAATAAAATCTACTATCTTCTATGATTTAAAAGGTTTTTCAAAACTGTTATCGCTGGGACTTAGTTTAATAAAATAATCCACATCATCGAATCACCCCTGCACTACGGCCAAGGATATTCGTGTATTCATTAATGGTCATGATCCTGCCAACAACTGTCCATCAATGCACTACGGGCCAATGAGGACTTTTACCACATCATTTATTACGGTCATGATTATACCGAATAATCCTTGGTCATAATCATAGCAAGTCCATCTATGCACTACATGCCACAGATGACTTTCAACATTTTATAAACATGAGGATGATGACAATGATATAAGAATTCAATAAAACAAGTTCAAGAATTAATTTATCCAAGAATTAACAACGTCCAAATTGTCAACATGATACTGCTTTGTGGAGTAAAATTGAAGAATGCTTAGAAGAATATTTTCATGAAAAGATACTGGATGAACCGCAATTATCAAGGATATTCCACTAATTTCATGGAGTATAGAAGTTAAAACTTAACCAACTGAGTATAATAAAGAATGGAATAACAAAAGAAATCACCCGACATGCGATAGACCGCACAGACAGGTTATTCCAATAGAATAATAAATAATGGAACCAGGTCAGCGTAAACGCACAGACAGGATATTCTGACAGAATAATAAATAACGGAACCAGGTCCGGCGTAAATGCACAGACAGGATATTCCGACAGAATAATAAATAATGGAACCAGGTCCGGTGTAAAACACACAGACAGGATGTTCCAACAGAATAATAACAAGACGGAACCAGGTCCGATGTAAAACACACATACAGGATGTTCCAACAGAATAATAATAAAAACGGAACCAGGTCCGGTATAAAACACACAGACAAGGATGTCCCAACAGAATAACAGAAGAATATCACCAAGTATAGGGTAGACCGCGTATACAGGTTATTCCAACAGAATAATAAGAAATGGAATAACAACAGTTCTCTTCATGAATAAGAAAGAATAACACCCCTTACCATTTTAAAGAAGAACTGAAATAAGGAAGTAGTTAAGTAGCAGAATACTTTTCTTCTCTCTCTCTATAGTTTCTCTCTATAGTTTCTCTTTCTAGAGTTCATTGAATTTGTAAGAAATAATGAAGGAATGAGCTGCTATTTATAGAAAAATGGAATGTATAGTAACTAATCCATGAACGGTCCAGATTGATTACTTTAATCTGACGGTCCATATTTAAAGAAAAATCTTTTAAATAAAATATAATATATTCTATTTATAGAATAACTTTAATAAAGTATTCTGTTTTATATAAAAAGATGTTTCTGTTTTATTACGTTAATAATACGAATAAAACAAAACTTCATTATCGCTAAATAATTCATATTATTAACTGACAATAATTGAATCAAACTGAGTGACTTCTCACATAAGCATTAATAATCAATACCGTGTGTTACTATGCAACCACACGTATTACTGTACTTTTACTACCGAGTAGTTCAACAGTATCAATGGTAAAACTTCCGCCGTTATTATTAATAAAATATTTTTGTCATTTTTTCAATCTGACAATAATTCCGTTGTGGGGTCCACTAATGATTGTGCCGTTGTACGAATATTCATTGTTAAAACGAATATTCCCCGACCAATCGAATATTATATAACAACTTGCGTACTTTACAAAATTTATAAATAATACCCACAACTATAATATTATATCAAATTAACTCCATAATATTCAAAAATAATATTTATAGAAAATTCATCTTTATTTATAAAAATTGGGGTCTTACAATTTACATATACTTTAGATCTGGTGTTTATATAGGAAATCCCTCGAGCATAGTTTTGTACAACTACTATATCAAGTTACCCCGTGCTCACAAACTTAGAACGTTCCCATATAATATTTTATCTTTTTGGACATGTGTAAGAGAATGTTCCTGAGTTAGAACTATTCCCAACATCATGATGAATTCTTATTTATTTATTTTCAAGATAGGCCCAAGTGTTAAGAGTCAATGGAGGCCATGCATGTAGCCTCTGATATTGACCACTTGTACGTACCCTCTAAACTTAGTTATTCATCACCCACCTACACAGACTTTACATCAATAATCAATAACTATATATAATAAGGCATTAATAGATTTTATGAAATAATTTTATGAATCTTTTAGTTGATCACGAGTCAATATATATCGAGTCAATTATTCATGACTGGAATTGAAAATAAAAATTTTTGGTTTGTTTATGGATTATAAAATATAATTATGGTTCTCTCTAAGAATTAAAAATATACAACTTGTTTTTAATGAGTTGAATCAGTTGCAACCAAATGGTTATGTGTCCATTATAGGACTACTATTAAATTTAAAACTTACTATTATTATGACCAAATGAAGTAAATTAATTAATATATTAATTTTTTATGTTTGTTCAATTTCTCTTTCTAATTTTTTTGAACATATTTTCTCTCTCTAAAATTTTTTCCGACTCCTGGACAATGTGACGCTATCACTTGGTTATATTTCTTAGTTATTAACTTATTACATTTGTCTTTTGCTAAAAAAAACTTGACAAAAACTGAAGCAGCTATTAATCCAGAAAAAATGAACATGAAGCAACCTACAACTCAAATTTTATGTTATTTTTTCCCAAATCTAAAAGATATGAAGAAGGAAAGACAATAGGAAATATAAAAAACATATAAAAATAAATATAAAATATAAAAGAAATACTTGTACCAAATTGAAAACAAAGCTAAAATGACATGAATAGGAACTTAAAAGGTTAAAAAAGTAGTGCAATAATAACACATGATCAGAGAGAGAAAACATGGACGGATTTTTTTGATTAGTCTGAATGACACTTCTGTAATTCAGTAAATACGTACACCTAGAGGGGGTGAATAGGTGTTTAAGCTAAAAGTGATAAACAATGAATTTTTTTTAAAAATTTTCTGCTATAGGTTTAATTCAGACAGATACACCTGTCTGCTTTAGTGTCTGCTTTAACTTATGTTCTTCGTTTAATATTATCAGACAGCTATACATGTATGCTTTAGTGTCTGGATTCGTATATCTTCAAACTAATAAAACAAGATACCAGAAATTAAACAAACAGAAAGAAGAAGCGCAGAAACGTAAAGACACCAAGATTTTTTACGTGGTTCAGCCTCTATCCTCTATCTAGTAGCCTAATACACGTCAGATCCTAACTAGGATTGGAGACTCTTTTTATTATAATTTAAACCTCAATACAAAAAATAACTTCATGTTACAAAGACGCTTCAATTCTGATGTTGGATACAAATGCCCCATTTGCACCTCTGCAACTTGTACATCTACACCTATTCTCACCTTTGAGACCTTTGAAGCTTCCTTTGAATAGACCCACTAAACTCTAGAAACTCTAGACCACCAAAGCTAACAGTTGCTTGTTTTTCATATTACAATAATGGTGATTCCAATGGAATATCAATTTTCTAGCCTAAGAATAACAGGACATTGATTGCTAGAAAGATATTAGAAAGCTATAAGAATTAAGAAGAATGACTTAATGCTTTCCAATCGTTCGGTCCCCTCATAACCGAGCATGATGAAGTTTTATATAAGATGAAGGCCAACGGCTGTAATTGTTAGTAAGAAATCAGATGATTTAAATCTCATAATTAAAGTTACTAATATTGACCAACAGATATAAATAGAAGCTATAATAGGAAACACATATCACAATTGATATACTCCATGATTTTAGCATTTAAAGAGACCAACAGATTTGGTAAATCAAGGATATAATAAGAGTCCAATGGATATATATATTTTCAAGTCAAACCAAAACACCTTAAATAAAGGAACAAGGAGATACTTGATAAAGTTTGTTACTAGCCAATCACTGAATAATGGTTACCTTATTTAGTTTCCTTTTCAAATTGGATTGCATATCATTACTAAATTATATTAAATATCTTTTCAGCAACATGTAACATGCAAACTTAAATACAAAAGGAAGATACTAATGGACCATAATTCCAATCTTGGGCCAACAAGAAATCAACATATAATAAATTTAAATCAGCCCAAACAATTTAAATCAAATTCATAAACCCAATAATATTGTCATCATTAAAATCATAAAATATATAACCAACATTCTTCCCATTTTTGATGATGACAATACATAATGCCATTTAATTAATATGCTCCCCCTAAGTATATGGTTCCCTCTAAATTTATGCATATTAAGGAGCAAAAGAAAATGACTTTATCCAAATAACCATCATTGCATATTCCAGCATAATATAGTATCTCAATATCAACATGAATACCAATTCAAACCATTTTAAATATTCTCAACATCAACATGAATACCAATTCAAACCAATTTAAATATGCCCAAATATCTCTCCCCATTTGTCATTATCAAAAAGAAATAAATCATTAAGTTATATCTCTTCCCCTTTGTCATCAACACAAAATAATTCATATCAATTTAGCTGAAGTTAGTTATCTCACCCGATTTACCAAATTGAAAAAAAATAAGCATAAAGAATGACAATAGAACAAGGTTATAACAAAATCACATATAGCAAGTAAATAATATAATCATATCTTTGTAATTTATTACCTATATATCAACATTTTGTTACCAGTAGAAAGCTTGATAATTGTGCTTCTTAGTGTAGATTTGAATTTTGTATTTTTTAGAATCAAAAATCTCTTTAATAGCACTTCTTTTGGCATCCCAATGTTGAGGTTTTTAAAACTCAGGTTATGAGGATAATTTCTCACTATTCTGGTTATTCTTGGAAGACTGCCATTGGTCATTTGTTCATCTGATTCACTTTCTGGAATATCAGATTTTGCATCAAAATATTCATCTGATTTGCCTTCAAAAACAGACTGGTCGAGCTGTCTGGATTTAGGTGTCTGCATGTTTTCCTGGTTCATCTATTTTTTCTTCTGATGCAGACAGCTTAAGCTGTCTGGATTGAGCTGTTTTCTTTCCAAATTCCAGATCCTTTAACTGTTTTCCTGCAAAGTCTCCATCCTCTTCTTTTGACCGATCAGGGTCAAAATTATCAAATAAACTATAAATATATTCCTCAATCTTTTATCAAGATTATCATGTGTATTAAATATGAAGTATTTGACATAATAAATGATGTTATGAACCCTTGTAATTAATACGAAACCCATAGAGTTTTTATAATAATATATCTAATTAAAACTCTATTTAAAAACAACATGAGGTACTTACATATTCCGCCAAATAATTTATAGGTGACTTACTCTCTCAAAGTAAAGAATCATCCATCTCCTTTTTGATCTTGAGACATCTACAAAACAAACAAATAGTCTCTATCTTTTTGGTACCCAAATCTTCTTGTGTGCTTTTGGGTTAGTAGCATATAAATCACTTTTCTTTACCCAAATTTGTTTTATTCTAATTTTATTACAATTAGAATCAAAATGACCTTTAAAATCACATTTTTTACAAGTAACAAATGGTGAACAATAAAGTGATTTATGCCTTGATTTACTATTAATCATTCTAATAATAGTATTAATCATATTTTCCATATTTTTAATAGGATTATACCAAATTCCTTGTTTATCAAGACTAGACCTTTGTGTCCCTAACATAACATTTAGGTTCTCTTCTCCTTGCAGAAATTTAGCAAGATCATTTTTTAAAGATGCTATTTCTGCATTTGTTACATTATCATCATGTTGCATATTCATCATTTTTCCATCATTAAAAGCATCTATGCATATATACATCTCTCATTTTCAATTGTTCTTTTAAATTTTGATTTTCATTTTTAAGATATTTATTTTCTTTTCTTTCTTCAATAAGTGACTCAACTTCATTCATTAGCTCATTTACGTAGTTCTTAAAATAAGTAGTTTTCTTTTTAAGCTTTTAATTTTCATTTAGCAAAGCAAGATAATCAGATGTAGATATTTTAAAATTTTCATGAAAATTCATTACCTCAAGTTGATCATCATCTTCTAGTCCCATGAAACATAATTGGCTAATTTCTTCATCTTGTTCTATTTTGGACTTGCTCATTGGAGTTGAGCTACCTTTTTTATTTTTCCTTTGTTTCTTTCTTTGAAGTAGCTAGTCTCTCGAGTTTTCTTGAGAGCATTTCAATTTCTTCATCAAAATCTTCATCATTGCCTTTTATGTAGCTTTCAGCGTGTAGAGCAAAGGTCTTCTTCTTAGGTGCCTCATCTTCTTCATCATACAATTTTAGTTGGTTTTCAAACTCTTCAACCTCTCCAAATAAAGTAAGAGCTTCCATCGTGCTGATTGTGATTGAGTCTTGAAGTGTAGTAACCTTTGGTGCGAATCACATTGGCATGACTCTGAGAAGCTTTCAGTTGATTTCCTTTTGATCAATCTTTCGTCCGAGCATGCTTAGAGAATTCATTAGAGTGAGAAATCTTGCTTGGGCATCTCTAATTGATTCATTTTTCTCCAATTTGAATAGTTCATATTCATGCATTAGCATGCTCATCTTGATCTCCTTCACTTTAGTAGTACCTTCATGGCTCAAGATGACTGTGTCCCAAATTTCCTTAGTCATAGTACAAGAAGAGACCTTATCTATCTCCGACTGAACCATGTCACTTAAAAGTGTATTCATGACCTTGGAATCATAAGATACCATATACGATTTATTTGAGTCCATTTCCATGAGATTCTTTGGCTTGCCATCATCATGTCGCTGAATGACTGGTCCATTTTTGACTACCCACCATTCCCATGGGTCACGATTCAGATAGATCTTCATTCTGAACTTCCAAAAGTTGAAGTTCTCACTTCCGAGCAACAACGGTGGTCTACTTGTGGACTGACCTTCTTGAAAGTTTAGGTGTGCCATAGGATCTTCCCCTAGGACCTACAACGATCAATATTAGTAGAGCCAAGCTCTAATACCAAATGTAATTCAGTAAATACGTACACCTAGAGGGGGGTGAATAAGTGTTTAAGCTAAAAGCGATAAACAGTGAAAACTTTTTAAAATTTTCTGCTATAGATTTAATTCAGACAACTACACCTGTCTGCTTTAGTGTCTGCTCTAACTTATGTTCTTCGTTTAAAATTATCAGACAGCTATACATGTCTGCTTTAGTGTCTGGATTTGTATATCTTCAAACTAATAAAACAAGATACCCAGAAATTAAACAAACAGAAAAGAGAAGTGTAGAAACGTAAAGACACCAAGATTTTTTACGTGGTTCAGCCCCAATCCTCTATCTAGTAGCCTAATCCACGTCCAATCCCAACTAGGATTGGAGACTCTTTTTATTATAGTTTAAACTTCCATACAAAAAATAACTCCCTGTTACAAAGACGCTTCAATTCTGATGTTGGACACCAATGCCCCCTTTGCACCTCTACAACTTGTACACCTCTGCACCTGTTCTCACCTTTGAGACCTTTGAAGCTTCCTTTAAACAGACCCACTAAACTCTAGAAACTCTAGACCACCAAAGATAACAGTTGCTTATTTTTTAAATTACAATAATGGTGATTCAAAAGGAATATCAATTTTCTAGCCTAAGAATAATAAAACATTGATTGCTAGAAAGTCTATTAGAAAGCTATAAGAATTAAGAAGAATGACTTGCTACTTTCCAATCGTTGGGTCCCCTCATAACCGAGCACGATGAAGCTTTATATAAGATGAAGGCCAACGACTATAATTGTTGGCAAGAAATCAGATGATTTAAATCCCATAATTAAAGCCACTACTACAAAATAGTAGATAGACACCGCTTAAACCACAACGTTTTTATAAAAAACGTTGTAATATTTTTTTTCACAACGTTTTTAAAAAAAACATTGTAGATAGATATGCAAAAACGTTATCTATTTAAAAGGTCATTTTTTTTGTTTTAAATAGATAATGTTTTTTTTTAAAACGTTGTCTATAAACAAAAACACGGAGCCAAAAAAAAGGCGAAAGTAATTTATCACTTATTAACGTGAGAATAGAATTCAGTCTCAGTCACCCTACCTTCTCTCTTCTCTCTACCTCCACAACCAGTCGTCGCCTCTCTTCCCAAAAACCCTAGCCTCTCTTCTCTCTCACTCCATACCTCCACAACTAGCCGTCGCCGCTGCTCGCCTTGCATCATCACCAGATCCACTAGTGGTATCGGCCGCGAAATCTCCAGGTATCGCCGCTACTGAGTTATACTTATAGGGATTACTTTCTTACTTGTTAACTGTAATATACTGTTTGTGTTTTAATTTTTATTATACAACTGAAAATAAAAACCCCCAATATCTCTCTTGGTTATGATAAAAGGGAAAACCCAGGTAGATGGAAGGTATGGATGCATCAATTTTGACCGTAAAGGTCCTTGCTTAAGTTTGCAGATTTGTGTTTTGGATCTATTTACTTCTACACTTGATCAGGTTTATGTTGTTTATTATTGTTTTAATTTTATTTCGACTGATAGGTGTTTGTTATGGGTTTGATCTGATATTGGTCCCAGTCTGTATTAAAAAGTTCAGCTCTGGGTTTTTTCGGAATCCATGGCGTGGCTTTGATTTTGGATCAGTGGTCTGGTTTACCCATTTTGGATAACTTTTTCTCAACTGGATTGGGTTATGTTCTTGTTGGACAGGTATTGTTCTGGACTCTGGGGATACATAAGGACGGACTTGTATGAAAACATTGTACTTAGTAGTGGGACCACCATGTTCCCTGGTATTGCCGACAGAATGAGCAAGGAAATCACTGCATTAGCCCCCAGCAGCATGAAGATTAAGGTAGTGGCTCCGCCTGAAAGGAAGTACAGTGTCTGGATTGGAGGTTCCATATTGGCATCTCTCAGTACTTTCCAACAGGTTTGTTCAATTACATATAAATTCCCTCCCACCTTATATTCTAATTAAATTACAGTTTACACTTACAGCCATTCTTATTAGAGATTTGATTCTCATGTTCCCTACCCCTCCCTCATTTTGTATTCTCACAGTAATGGCATGTGGTGATATGATATACAGAAGCACATTACCCAAATCAAATGAGCTCACATTCACAACTCCTGGTGTAATTTTGGCATTGGGTACTTTATCTTACCTTTGGGTAACACCTGGTGTGGCTCCTGGGTTCTGGGACATGTTTGTTATTGCTTTTGTTGAAAGAATTTTTAGACCCACTTATAGAAAGGTACTTTAATTGTGATTTACAATTGGTTTTGTGATTCTATGTTTATTTTTTGCTTTTGTTGTTGAATATGAACGGTGGATTTGTGTGATTTCAGGATGATTTTGTGCTGGGGAAGAAGTTAGGTAAGGGAGCTTTTGGTACAGTTTATAGGGTTTCCTTAGCCAAGAAAGGCTCTTTAAAGATATGCCATGTTTGATAAAATTCCTCTTATTTATAAGTTAATGTATTAGTCTGTTTTATTGATGAGTACTTCAAAGAAGAATATGATGAAACAAGTGAGATATAGCTTTAGAATGAAACATACTGGTCATACATAATCTAGTTGTTAGTTAGTTGAAATGTGGATAATTTTGTTGAATATAGGTATTGTTTGTCTGCTTCCCAAATTTCCCAAAGTTTGTTAGAAAGCACTGCATCGAAAAAATTGAGTAGCATATACCTGTATATTTCAATAATTTTTTGGCAGTCACTTCTTGCTCCATGGAGGCTTCTATTTGCTTTTATGCCTCCCTATCAGATTGCTCATGGGTGGGTTGCCTTCATTTGCTCTCTAATTTTCATTAGTGGGATAGCGTTCATTGTCACAAAGCTCACCGATCTAATAAGCTGCGTCACAGGTTTTCTTCCCGACTAAAAATTAAGTCCTAGTTTTCACTTTTTTGTTACTAGTTTACCTAAAGCTTTGGCAAGTGGATTTATTCCATTTTCTTGCTCTGTTCTCCTACAGGAATAAATGATTATGTCATCGCATTTACTGCATTGGCAAGTGGAACTTCATGGCCAGATTTAGTGGCGAGCAAGATTTCTGCAGAACGTCAAATAACAGTGGACTCTGCCATTGCAAACATTACTTGCAGGTTCCACCAAAACACTTCAAACTTGATTATGGCCTTGAATATTATGATATTCTAGACATTGGTTGAATTTCAAGAATAATTTTAGAAAAAGTAGGGAAAGTAGAGGTTTAATTTGTGTTTTTTTTTATTTTGTGGATTATCAGGTTCTGGTTCCGATTGGGTTTGGGACAAAGGAAATGGAAACTGTTATATTGGGACAGAGGAAACAAAATCTATTATTTTTGAGGTTCTCATCTCTATGCCCTTTCTCCATGTTTGTTAGTTGTTACTCTTCTCTTTTTCTAAATTCATATGGTACTTCTCATTCACATTAACATATTAGAGAATTACTCTTCTCTTGTTTGAAGATGACCGATCAACCTCGGTAAGTATTTTTCCTAACTTTGTAACTTTTAGTTAGTTGCTACCCATCATCGATTAACAGTTGCTGTGTGATTAAAACAGTTGTTGTGTTGATGGCTCTATGTTGCATTTGATATTAAATATACATATTGTAACATGTTTGTTACCTGTTAGTTCATTTTGTGATTGCTTAAAAGGGATTATTATAGAAACAGGAGCTGCAAAACCAATGGTTCTAATCCAATTTTGTAAATAGGGAACTTCTTTCTGGAGAGAAGGAAGGCCTTATTTAGCTACCATCAGACAAAGCTCTACTTGAGGACCCAGTCTTCTGCCCTCTAGTTGAAAAATATGATGCAGTGTATATAATATTGTTTGCATATATTTTCTATTTTTCTTAATGTATACCACATAAATTTGAGATGCAGGCTTAGAAAATTAACGTATATGAGGTGGTGAATATTTTCTAGGATGAGGATGCCTTCTTCACAGACTACGCAGAATAGACCTGACAAAATATGGTTATGGGTTGGTTTTGGTTTTTAAAATATGGTTAACCAACCATTTAAAAACTAAAACCATATTAACCATTTTTAATATGGATAATGTGGGTTGGAACCATATGGTTATGGTTAAAAACCATATTAACCATATTAACCATTTTAAGATGTTTTATGTAAATATTTATTTGTATTAGTTGTTATAATATTATATATTTTTTATATTGTGATTGTATCATAAATAAATAACTAAAATATAATAGTATTTAATTATAATTTGTTCTTGAGATAATTTTATTATATAATCTATCATAAGTAAAGAGGAGTGAAAACAGTAACAAAATATTATTTTTTTTCGTGGGTCGGGTGGGTGAGGTAGGGGGTGGGGTGGGGTAGGGTGGGGTGGGGTAATATTATTATTTTTTACATAATATTATTTTTTTACATAATCACATAATATTATTTTTTTTAGTGGGGGTGGGGTAGGGGGTGGGGTGGGCGTGGGGGTGGGGGAGGGGGTAAGGTGGGTGGGTGGATAGGGTAGGGTGGATGGGTGGGTGGGGTGGGGTGGGTAGGGTAGGTGGGTGGGGTGGGTGGGGTGGGTGGGTAGGGTAGGATGGGTAGGGTAGGGTAGGTATGGTAGGGTAGGGTAGGGTAGGTAGAGTAGGTAGGTGAGTGGGTAGGGTGGGTGGGTAGGTAGTAGGGTAGGGTAGGTGGGTGGGTAGGGTGGGTGGGTAAGTAGTAGGGTAGGGTAGGTGGGTAGGATAGGGTAGGTGGGCGGGTAGGGTGGGGTGAGTAGGGTAGCGTAGGGTAGGGTAGGTAGGGTGCATGGGTAGGTAGTAGGGTAGGGTAAGTGGGTGGGTAGGGTAGGGTAGAATAGGTGGTAGGGTAGGGTAGGGTGGGTAGGTAGGTAGGGTAGGGTAGGGTGGGTGATAGGGTAGGGTGGGTAAGGTGTGGTGGGTAGGTAGGGTAGGTGGTAGGATAGGTAGTAGGGTAGGTGGGTGGGTAGGGTGGGTAGGGTAGGTAGGTAGGTAGGGTAGGTAGGGTGGGTAGCGTGGATAGGTAGGTATGGTAGGGTGGGTAGGGTGGGATGGGTAAGGTAGGTGGGTGGTAGGGTGGGTAGGGTAGGGTGGAGTGGGGTGGAGTGATGGGTGAGGTTGAGGTGGGGGTGGGGGTGGGGGTAGGTTGAGGTTGGGGTGCGGTTGGGGTGGGGTTGGGGGTGAGGTTGAGGTTGGGTTGGGGTGGGGTGGGGGTGTGGTGGGGGTGGGGTGGGGTGGGGTGGGTTGTGGTGGGATGGGGGTGGGGTAGTGGGGTGTATTATTGTATAACAGTATAATAGTATAACACTCAACGGGAGAAATAAATTAAGAAATAAAGTGCACAATTTAAATTAAAAAGTGTTATATAAATATGGGTCGAAAAATGGTTAACTGGTTCAGAACCATAACCGACCTGAATAAATAAAAATGGTTAACCGACCCATTTGGTTCCAGTTAATATGGTTTGACCCAACAGTTAACTACTTATATTACCAGGTCTAACGCAGAAGCTCATTTGAAGCTATCAGAGCTAGGGTAAATTCTTCTCCCTTGGGTTGTTTTTCATCTGCACTTTGCTAATCATTATTGCAAACTTAGCTTTATTCCAACTTTTTGTAGTTTTGCTGATGCTGAGTGAGAAGGGGCTGGGAAAAGGCAGCCTAGTGGTGGTTGAGGTCTGTATTCTGAAGGACTTCCCTATTTCTATCAATGCCCACTGGGCACTGGTAAATTTGCTTAAAAGTTACTAGTAGTGTTCTGGCTGTTTGTTGTTCTGTTTAGGCAATGTAACTAATTAATATATATATATATATATATATATATATATATATATATATATATATATATATATATATATATATATATATATATATATATATATGATGTGAGATTGTGAGTACTAGGAGCTGATTGCAGCACTACAAATGTTACCTTCCTAGTAGTTATTTGTACGAATTATTGGGTAATGCATATTGATGTTTATTAAGGCTTGAGTTGAATTTTGTGGGTAATGCATATTGCAGGTTTATTGGTAATGTAGGTAAACAACAACTTTTTTTTTTAATCTACAACATTTTAAAAACGTTGTGTAAATATGCTTAAACGTTGTCTGATATACTAAACAACATTTTTATCCAAAAAACGTTGTAGAATCATACATTCTACAACATTTTTAAGCATCTGCTAATTTTTGAAAAACAAATCTACAACGTTTTTTTCCTAAAAAATGTTGTGTATTGTGCTTAACTACAACGTTTTTAAAACGTTGT
Source organism: Panax notoginseng (assembly GCA_016801055.1). NCBI lineage: Eukaryota > Viridiplantae > Streptophyta > Magnoliopsida > Apiales > Araliaceae > Panax > Panax notoginseng. Next base: position 31,876,481 of record CM029019.1, read on the forward strand.
GTAAGGATGTCAAATAGATGACATCCTTAACCACAACGTTTTTCTGACTGAAACCTCAACGCTTTTTTCGCGTTGTCTATTTACTGTTTTGTAGTAGTGAGCTACTAATATTGACCAACAGATATAAACAGAAGCTAGAATAGGAAACACATTTCACAATTGATATACCTCATGATTTTAGCATTTAAAGAGACCAACAGATTTGGTAAATCAAGGATATAATAAGAGTCCAATGGATATATTTTCAAGTCAAACCAAAACACCTTAAATAAAGGAACAAGGAGATACTTGATAAAGTTTGTTACTAGCCAATTACTGAATAACAGTTACCTTATTTAGCTTCCTTTTCAAATTGGATTGCATATCATTACTAAATTATATTAAATATCTTTTCAGCAACATGCAAACTTAAATATAGAAGGAAGATACTAATGTACCATAATTCCAATCTTGGGCTAACAGAAATTAACATATAATAAATTTAAATCAGCCCAAACAATTTAAATTAAATTCATAAACCCAAAAATATTGTTATAATTAAAATCATAAAATATATAACCAACAACTTCTGTCTTTTCAAGTTGTCATCCACTTTTAAAATCGTCCCTAAAATTTATTTTTCACTAATTGAGTCCTTAAAAGAGCATTTTTTGACATTTTCGTTCTTTTACCCAATTTGAACCCTATCCATTTTGACCAAATTTTGTTCTACCCTACCTAGTTTAATCCAATCCAAATTTCACCAATAATTTTTTATAAAAAAAACTAAAAAGTTTTAAATTATTATAAAAGTAATTAATATTTTTTTAAAAAAAATACTTTATTTTAAAATATTAAAAATAATTATTATTTTAAATATTCCTAAAAATAATTATTATTTTCGGAAAAAAATATTAGAAGCTTTTGTTTTTTCATAAAATGTGTAAAGTTTCATAAAATATAGATTCAAAAAAATTAAATAAGAAAATAAACTATATTTTTTAAAAATATAAATTCTGGATTGTTTGCCAACTTGTTCTGAATTCCTGAGTTGTATAGTTCTGTCTCCTGTACTTGTCTTCATAATTGTTCCTACAACCAAAAAACATGAAATACTGATAAATAACCACAAAACATGAGACCCTTAAAGAAACTATTTAGAAGCGAAACCTAGAGATGGAAGAGAGGTTCAAAAATTTCCATCGATTCAAAGGACTATATATAATATGCTGTATTGAGTTTGGATGGAAAATTACAACAATAATCAAGTAGTAAGGATGAAAAATTATGCAGGGCTAAATTTATATCGTTTTGGATCCATATGCATCTCAAATAGCCCTTAAGTTGGCATGTCTGGAAGCCTCTCTCCTCTGCCTTGTAGTATATGGCCACTGCATTCGAGAACAGTGCAAGAATTATCAAAACAATGGACAAAAACTTGTCTTTCCTCGTTGCTATAGAATGAAGGTCCCTGCAACCATGGAAATGAATTGCATGTGAATTTGATGTTTGAAAATTTCTAAACAATAAGTAATTAAAAATCAAAAGCAGTCCCTTTTTTTGTTATTATTATCATCATAGCAATTATCCTTTGCATATTGAAACCATAATCATGACCTATGCCTTGTAAAGTATTTATCACTAAGCTCAATATCATTTTGAGCTAAAGCCTGAACATTAGTTCCTCCACATCGACCAGACATGTACCCTGAAGGATTGCAGCAAGAAACTGAGGATAAGCCAGTCAACATATATAAGAATAAACAAAGGTGACAAATGCAAAAACATATTGCATCAAAATCTAATTGAAGCATTAGTAAGTGGCAAAAAATAAAAAACAAATTATATTATCAGGATATGCCTTTATGAACGTATTCGTCTTGCATACCGGAAAGAACTCTCCAGAAAAACTGTTTTGTGGCAATATTAGGAGATATTTTAGGAATATAATATTTTAGATATTATTATATTGTTAGGATAGACTTATAGTTTCCATCATTCACTCTTCCATGATTATCTCCAATAATTATGTAATGGTTATCTCTATGATTATCTCCTTGAGTTAGGTAATATGTTAGTCACCCATCTTATCTTGTATTAGTATAAATATCTCCTATCTTCTCAATGTAAACAAGAGAGATAATTATCAAGTTATTATCTATGCAATTATCTATTCTCTCAATTCAATATTCTCTCTCTAATATGATGTTCTAACATGGTATCAGAGCCATAAGGCTAGCAACCTTTGATCCTCCCTTTCGTTTCTTCTATCTACCATTGCATATTTTCTAAATTCCCTTCGTTGTATCTTTATTTAGTCTAATTTTCTCTCTAGATCAGTGTTCCATCAATAAATACCCCTGCTGCACATTTAGTCTTCTCCATACGATTCCATGGTGGAAAATCAATTCTCTCCATACTCAGATTTTCACTCTTCTCCATACGATCCCAAATGGTGGCTTGATCCTCCCTCTTATGATTGTTCTAATGAATCACAAGACAACTTTTGTGATCTTTCTCCACAATTTCCCACCTCTCAAGTCGATGATGATAGTGCCTCCACAAATGATGCTTGTGAGTTTTCCCAGAATTGGTATGTTGATGATCTTTTAGATCAAGTGTACTCTCTTCAGAAACTTCCTTCTCAATCTGTGAAAAATTATATCTCCGAGGCAAAATCTCTCGCCTATGCTCTTACTCGCGCCGGTGGACCGATCGATGAAATTGAACTCATTGATTGCATTATTGATGGGCTTGATGATTCTCTTAGTGACTTCTGCAAGTACTATTATGAGATAAATCCTTCTTTATCTTTAGATTTGCTCTCTCAGATGCTTCTTGATCATGAAAAATTACAAGATATTCCTTCTCTTTCTCCACAGTGTGATATCTCACATGCTCACTCTTCACCAACAGGATATTCTAATGAGCACTTGTCTGCTTCTGCCCAATCTAGACAATATGTGAATCAATCCAGACAGGCTGATCCGTCTGCATCAGAAGTAAAAGTAGATGTAATCAGACACCCTGACCCGTCTGCATTCACCCAATTTTCTCCAGTTGCTTATCCTTTTTCACTTGCCAATTCTCCACCATCAGGAACCAAGAGCAATATTGCTCTCATTTCCTCTATATCTATGCAATCTACAAGACTTGAAACTGATGGATCTCTAATGCATTTCCTTCTCTATGGTTCTCATGTTCCTACCTCTGCTGCTTTCTCCTCCAAATTTGGGCAGTCACGATCTGCAAGCATGGATACTTCAGACATCATGCTTTCACAGTCCAAGACGACATGCCCACCACCTATTCAACATATACCACCTACCTTTCTTTGGTTGGATGTTATTATCATGCATGCTACATCTTTGTTCAACCTCTCATGGAAGTTGTCCGTGTTTTCTCTAATTCGAGGAGTTGTTATTCTGTTAACTCTTCACTTACATGGATGTTCAACCAAGTGCAAGCTCAAGCTTCGTTTCCCTAAGTTTCGTTTGTGGGGCCGTATTAGGAGATATTTTAGGAATATAATATTTTAGATATTATTATATTGTTAGGATAGACTTATAGTTTCCATCATTCACTCTTCCATTATTATCTCCAATAATTATGTAATGGTTATCTCCATGATTATCTCCTTGAGTTAGGTAATATGTTAGTCACCCATCTTATCTTGTATTAGTATAAATATCTCATATCTTCTCAATGTAAACAAGAGAGATAATTATCAAGTTATTATCTATGCAATTATCTATTCTCTCAATTCAATATTCTCTCTCTAATATGATGTTCTAACAGGCAACAATCACGTGTTCTGGATACCAGATGTGCAAATGGCTAGTGTGTATACGCTATTACTGAAAGAGGTTATAACTAAATCAATTGATTGGATTAATATTGATCGACTTTAGTTTCAAACAGGTAACACCATTCAATAGGCTATTGCTAAAAGAGGTTAACATTCCAAATTTACCAATGAAAGGTTCTCTTACAAGTTCTCTCCGAACTGTAATCATGTGCACACAACTTACCTAATGCTTTGTTAACCATGTAAAACCTCACACATACTTTAACATTAAATTTATCAACATTTCCCATGTGTAATGATACATAATATGGGAATACAATGATACATATATACACCAAGATATCCAAAATGCTAAAATTTCATAATAAAAAGAATACTAGAAAATTTTAAATTCTCTTATCCTTTTTTCTGAAATTTGGAAAGAGTGAAAGAAATGAAAGGAAATGGGTGGAGGGAACCACTGTCAATGAACACAATTACACAAGCCCAACTTTATATATACACTGTGAAGTAGCTAGTGTTGTACTCAATGAGACATTTCATCAAACACCTATTGAACAATTCAATTGGACTAATATCTGCACTAATTATGCCTCTAATGATAAAATTCGAAGAAGCTACATAAAAATTTAAAATTGAAAGTTGCAATTTGGATAGAGGTTGATGTTAGGAAGCCAAATCCTGGAGAAGGGAGGGAAAGGATAAGGAAGAGCAAAATCATCCCAAAAATTTCTAATACTAGAACTGGAATAGATCCGACAAGGTGGTTTGAAGCTATGGAGATGATGATGTTTAAGTACGTAATAACCGCTTATCGTTAGTACGTCGAAAAAGATGTTCAACGTACAGATTTTATCCGTAGATATGGTGCAAGAACTGTGAAGGACTTGGGTAAGTAAGAGTCCAACGCGGCTGCAAGTCAAGATGAACCCAACGCCGATTGAGAAAGACCACTGAGAGATACTGACCCTATTGCTGCAAACTAGGTCGACCCAAAGCTAGCTGCTAGGAGTCCGATTCTATCACATTTCATTAAGAGAGTGGATAAAGAGAGGCTAGTTGGAAGATGAGATTAGGGATAAACGAATTCACATATATATATGACTACAAAAAACTAGACTTAACAAAATTAAGCTTACCAGATTGCGATTGAATAGCGAATTGATAGCGCTTAGAAGCAGAAGACAGGCGCTCCACGAATCAACGTCCATGTTTGAAATCGAAGCTCTTTGGGATCAAAATCAGTTAGGGTTCCAACAAATTACAATTTGATCTTTGAGTTGGGGATTAAAAACTCCTAAAAAGATTAAAAAAATCATAGGCGAGAAACCAAATTGGTCTTCTTTCATGTCTTACTCTTTTTTCAGACCAACTCCTGAATTGGGGATTTTGTTCCAAAAGAAAAAGAGTTTGTTAACATTTTAAAAAAATTGTTTTAGAAGTAATACTAGATACAAACCCGCGCTTTGCGGCAGGATTATTCATTTTGTTAATAATAAATTTATACATACAATTAATAAATTAAAATATAATAAGAATATGGTAGATTGTTGTGCGATTATCAAATTTTAATAGCATATGTTATATAGTGTTGCATAAAAATTTTGTGCGCAAATACATATCCAAGTATATAATTAATCTGATCACTAAACCCTAGAACATTACATAACAGTTGTGTGTGTGTATGTGTGTGTGTGTGTGTGTGTGTGTGTGTATATATATATATATATATATATATATATATATATATATAATGTCTTGATAAAAATGTTTATAATGTAACCAATATGGTTAAAAATAGGTAACTCTTTCATTCTAAAGCACTAACAAATATTTAGAAAGTGTCATGCACAATGTCATCGAATTGTTATATTGATATGATTGCTAGTGGTATATTTGAAGTCTGTTACACATTACACAAACCTCACCAAGCCTCAAATATCTGACACATGTACTTGATGCATTTTGAAGATTCATGTCTCGTATACGCTTACTTGCACCAGAATTCTAACATCCAAACGAAAGGGAAAACAGCGAAAGAATGTCTCAGTTTCGGCCCTCAGACATGAAGGGAAAGCTCATATTACATGCGAAAACTGAAAAGCACGAGAATTAATAATTATGTTGGATCTTCATGTCCAACAAATACCATGTCCAAAAATATAGCAGTATAGCATCGTGTCATACATAACACAAAGTTATAGTTAAAGAACGAATACATTACCTCATTAGTTTTTTGACAATTGTATAGGCACTCACAGTATTACCATAATGTCAAAAAAAATATATTAATGATGATGAAAATGATTTACCGGATGCTAGTACTTAACAAATCATGCAAAGCTATAATCTATATAATATAATGCAATAAATGAAGAAGTCATAAATATAAACACTATGTGATATAGTCCCCAAAATGAAGCCATAGCCCCTCCCATTGAATGCATTGTCTCATAATCTGAATATTTTCATATAACTCCTTTGCACTTTCAACAGTATTTAGAATTGTAGGGCGCAAAAATTTGTTGTGCTAAGCAGGATAAAATCCATGATGCACCTGAAATAATGCAAGAAGCATGATAACAAAAATTTAACTCTGCCAAGAACTGCATACACCAAATTCATTGTCACATTACCATTGAACCATAGGTACCAGTATTATCACATTTAAGCTTCTTCCAGTTTTGATCTTTTTAACAATCGATGCAATCTTATAAATATTTACGATAGGAATCTGGACAATAGTGAGATATAAGAATTTAGACATACTTAATAGTTGATTTCAACATTGCCTAAACTATCAACCAAATAAATAATTATCTTTCCACAACTCTTTTATAGGAAATAGTATTACCCGAGATAAAAAAAAGTCTCACACTTAGTTAAAAATTCATGTGTTTGTCGGATTGAAAACTAACAGAAGATAAAGGAATTTAGCTCCTAAATTAAATAAAGAAGAAAAGAATTAGTGTAAAACACATACGAAATGGACTTACATAGAATTTCAAATACTGTCATCCAAAAAGTAAAAGACAAACCTATTATACTCTTATTTAAAAGTTTTTTAATGGTTATACATGAATATATATACACATACAAAAAAATGAATATACATAAACTCTACTCAGTACATGTATTAACAAAATTTCGAGTTGAATGTATAATAAAAACTAAACAATTTTGTAAAGGGTAGTGTTGAGAGTTTGCCGATTTATTTTTGTCTTTGCAACTGGAATTTAGCTCGATCGAGATAGCTTTGTAAATGCATATCATAGATTTGCCTAAAAAGATTCAAATAGATTATAGTAAAAATTTCATGAGATATAATAATAAAATAATCAGGGTTTACACTAATAATGAGCAGCAAAAAGATAATAACCAGAAACAGTCAAACCTTTCTATATTAAATTGTGAAAAACTTTCTGGAAAACTACATTCTTTGTAGTATTGTATGTTTGTCCATCTTTGTCATAAATTAGTATTTTTACTCTACTCTTGCTTGTAACTCTTGATACTACTACATACAATTGGTTATGACTAAAAATTAAATGTGACAGATACAATCCAACATGTGAGAGAGATTATCCATGGCTCTTATTAATTGTCATGAAAAAGTAAACAACCAAAGGAAATTATCTTTGTTAGAATTTTAAAGGTAATCTAATGTTTGACGGTGTTAAGACCAAGCGAGGTATGAAAACTTTATGTCCAAAATTGCTGACTGGAATTACTTTTGCTTCTATCAGATGTTTTTCCAATTGAGTTACTATTAATCTCGTGACATTTCACAAACCAGATCACTGATCTATATTTCGGAGCAACATTACAGGAACCCCAATCTTCAACATTATCTTGTGGTTTGACATTCCAGAAGATGTAATGCTATTCAAAAATTATAGGGTGTAAATGCCTTCATAGCTGTTTGAGTTTTCATTAACCTTACATAGGACATCTTAGATATGGTACTTCATCACCTGGCCATAAATACATCACATATTCGTTCACCTTATTTATAGCATCAAGTGTAGGAGCAAGGATGACTTGGTCTTGAAAATAAAACCATTCTCAAAATTTTCCAATAAATTGGGATATGTGATATCAGCAATTGCTGCAAGGGGATTGATCAGATATTTGATAAGAAAATTAGGATAAATAACGGAGAGTAATAATAATAGCTCAGTAATGATAATATCATAAAATAGTGATTTTAGGAGATAATAATTAAATTAGAAAATATAATATCAAAACAGCTTACATTACCAAAATAGTTTAGATTTGTAGTGATTTAGAGGATTATACATTTAAAATATTAATTTGGGATTAAAAAAAGTAGTGATTTTAGTAGATAATAATTAATTTAGTAATGATAATATTAGAACAGTTAACATTATTAGAACAGTTTTGATGTATAGTGATTTAAGGGATTATAAAATCAAAATAATAATGTAGGATTAAAAAGTAATGATTTTAGAAGATAATAATTACGTTGTGATAATATAAAAATTGTTTAGATCGAAAAAGTAGTGATTTAGTGGATTATAAAATCAACATATTAACTTATGATTTATATTATTTGTTATTTTAATTTTGTTTGAAATGTTTTAAATTGTATAATATTATTTTGTAATATAATTATAAATGGTATAATATTATGTTGTAATATAATTAAATTAGTAATGATAATATCTGCACAGTTTAGATAAGTAGTGATTTTATTATATACGTGTATTATAATATTATACCATATATGTATGATATAATGTATGGTATAATTATGAATGTTATAATATTAGAAAAGTAATTATTTTTGTGACGCCCCCAAAATTAGGTATACATCACCCATCTTGGGTCGTCAGATACATGGTACAGAATACAAATACAACTTACTAATACAACTGTCGTGTACAATACGACAAAACATAACTGTGAGTTTGAATATAATTATTGTTTACTAGAGACTATACAAACTCAAAAGGAGTCCTCATTACAATTATTGTCACACTATTTAATAGAATAGTGAGGACTACTAATACTATCATCTGGTTCATCACTCCGTTCCCCGACTCGTCCCAGCTATATTCTCATTTTTTGAAGAGAACAATGAAAGAAAGGGTGAGCTCAACTAGCACCGTAAGAAATATTATGACTAAGATAATGCAGAATAAGTTATCATTAGCCTTCAATAGTGTTAAACTGATAAAATATAACGAACATCAAGTTTAACTGCAGCGGAACAAGCAATCTATTAAAAGAGTCAAGAAAAAAAATAAAATCTACCATCTTCTATGATTTAAAAGGTTTTTCAACACTGTTATCGCTGGGACTCAGCTTAATAAAATAATCCACATCATCGAATCACCCCTGCACTACGGGCAAGGATATTCATGTATTCATCAATGGTCATGATCATGCCAACAACTGTCCATCAATGCACTACGGGCCAATGAGGACTTTTACCACATTATTTATTACGGTCATGATTATACCGAATAATCCCTCGTCATAATCATACAAGTCCATCTATGCACTACAGGCCACAGATGACTTTCAACATTTTATAAACATGAGGATGATGACAATGATATAAGAATTCAATAAAACAAGTTCAAAAATTAATTTATCCAAGAATTAACGACATCCAAATGTCAACATGATACTGCTTTGTGGAGTAAAATTCAAGAATGCTTAGAAGAATATTTTCATGAAAAGATACTAGATGAACCGCAATTATCAAGAATATTCCACTAATTTCATGGAGTATAGAAGTTAAAACTTAACCAACTGAGTATAATAAAGAATGGAATAACAAAAGAAATCACCCGACATGCGATAGACCGCACAGACAGGTTATACCAACAGAATAATAAATAATGGAACCAGGTCCGGCGTAAACGCACAGACAGGATATTTCGACAGAATAATAAATAATGGAACCAGGTCAGGCGTAAATGCACAGACAGGATATTCCGATAGAATAATAAATAATGGAACCAGGTCCGGTGTAAAACACACAGACAGGATGTTCCAGCAGAATAATAACAAGACGGAACCAGGTCCGGTGTAAAATACACAGACAGGATGTTCCAACAGAATAATAATAAAAATGAAACCAGGTCCGGTGTAAAACACACAGACAGGATGTCCCAACAGAATAACAGAAGAATGTCACCAAGTATAGGGTAGACCGCGTATACAGGTTATTCCAACAGAATAATAAGAAATGGAATAACAACAGTTCTCTTCATGAATAAGAAAGAATAACACCCCTTACCGTTTTAAAGAAGAACTGAAATAAGAAAGTAGTTAAGTAATAGAATACTTTTCTTCTCTCTCTCTATCGTTTCTCTCTATAGTTTCTCTCTCTAGAGGTCAGTGAATTCGTAAGAAATAATGAAGGAATGAACTGCTATTTATAGAAAAATAGAATGCATAGTAACTAATCCATGAACGGTCCAGATTGATTACTTTAATCTGGAGGTCCATATTTAAAGAATTTTTTTTTAATAAAATATAATATATTCTATTTATAGAATAACTTTAATAAAGTATTCTGTTTTATATAAAAAGATGTTTCCGTTTTATTACGTTAATAATACGAATAAAATAAAACTTTATTATCGCTAAATAATTCATATTATTAACTGACAATAATTGAATCAAACTGAGTGACTTCTCACATAAGCATTAATAATTAATACCGTGTGCTACTATGCAACCACACGTATTACTGTACTTTTACTACCGAGTAGTTCAACAGTATCAATGGTAAAACTTCTGCCGTTATTTTTAATAAAATATTTTTGTCGTTTTCTCAATCCGACAATAATTCCGTTGTGGGGTCCACTAATGATTGTGCCGTTGTACGAATATTCTTTGTTAAAACGAATATTCCCCGACCAATCGAATATTATATAACAACTTGCGTACTTTACAAAATTTATAAATAATACCCACAACTATAACATTATATCAAATTAACTCCATCATATTAAAAAATGATATTTATAGAAAACTCATCTTTATTTATAAAAGTTGGGGTCTTACAACCTCTCCTTCTTATGAAATTTCACCCTCGAAATTAGGGTACGTACCTGGTATGCCGAAGAGGTAAGGATACCTTGACTTTATTTCAGATTCTAACTCCCAAGTCATTTCCTCAACATCGTGGTTTCTCCACAAAACTTTGACTTGAGGTATAATCTTGGAGCGTAGAATATGTTCCTTCTTATCCAAGATTTGAACAGAAACTTCTTCATACGTCAAATCCTCCGCTATTTCGTCCGGTTCTAACTCAATAATGTGGTTCGGGTCTTCCACATAATTACGTAACATGGATATGTGAAAAATATTATGAACACGAGACATACTTGGCTGTAAAGCTAGTCTATAAGCCATAGTTCCTACTCAATCGAGGATTAAAAATGGACCGATGAATCGAGGATTGAGCTTTCCTCTCTTTCCAAATCTCGTAACTCCTTTCCCTGGAGCAACACGTAAGAACACATGATCTCCTATATCAAATTCCACGTCCTTTCGATGAAGATCAGCATAACTCTTTTGTCGATCTTGTGAGGTTTTTATACGTTGTCGGATCGTTTGAATCTTTTCTGTAGTCATACGTACCAACTCCGGTCCCAACAACATTGCTTCACCCACCTCATCCCAGCATACTGGAGAACGACATTTTCTTCCATACAATGCTTCGAATGGAGCCATGCCAATACTTGCTTGATAACTGTTGTTGTAGGAAAACTCCACCAATGGTAAGAACTTGCCCCAACTTCCCTTGAAGTCAAGGACACAGAGTCTTAATAAATATTCTAGAGTTTGAATAGTCCTCTCTGATTATCCGCCCGTCTGAGGATGATATGCCGAACTAAATCGTAAATCCGTGCCCATAGCTTTTTGTAAACTAACCCAAAATCGTGAAATAAATTTTGGGTCTCGGTCAGAAACTATGGATACTGGCATACAATGCAGTCTTACAATCTCATTTATGTACATACGAGCAAGACGTTCAAGTGTATAAGTTTCTCGTATCGGTAAGAAATGAGCAGACTTGGTCAATCTATCAACAATGACCCAAATCGCATCTATACCTTGAGAAACCTTAGGAAGACCGGTAACGAAATCCATGGTAATGTGCTCCCACTTCCATTCTGGAATTTCAAGTGGTTGCAATGGACCTTTTGGTACTTGATGCTCCGCTTTGACTCGTTGACAAGTTAGACACCTTGAGATAAACAACGCTATCTCTCTCTTCATATTGCTCCACCAAAATGTATGACGAAGATCATGATACATTTTGGTACTTCCAGGATGGATTGCAAACGGTGTGTTGTGCGCCTCCATCATAATTTCATACTTTAAATCAGGGTTGCTAGGAACACAAAGTCTGGTGTTGACTCGAAGTATTCCTTCTTCATCGATTCTTGCTTCCGGCATAGCACCTTCTTGCACTTTCTTCCTCATACGCATCAGCTCCAGGTCTGTAGCTTGAGCAGCTTTAACTTTATCGATTAAAGTTGGTTCTACTCGTATATTCGCCATCATCACATGGGTCCCTGGAGTCTTTAACTCTATCTCCATCCTTTGCAAGTCACACAAAATGGGCCTTTGTGTTGACAATATCGCACTCGTACTTGCATATGATCTTCTACTCAATGAGTCAGCTACCACGTTCGCTTTTCCAGGATGGTATTGAATGGTATGATCATAATCTTTCAACAGTTCAAGCCAACGTCGTTGTCGCATGTTGAGTTCCTTTTGAGTGAAGAAATATTTGAGGCTTTTATGATCCGTAAAGATCTCCACCTTCTCCCCATACAAGTAATGCCTCCAAATTTTAAGTGCAAAGACAACAACTGCCAACTCTAGATCATGAGTAGGATAATTTCTCTCATATTCCTTGAGTTGTCTTGATGCATAGGCTATGACTTTTTTATGTTGCATGAGAACGCATGTCAACCCTTTGCTCGAACCATCACTGTAGATGACAAATCCCTCCGAGCCAGATGGTATTGTTAGAACAGGTGCTGAAATGAGTCTCCTCTTGAGTTCTTGAAAACTCTTCTCACATTCTTCGCTCCAACCGAACTTTGTATCTTTCCGAGTCAGCTGAGTTAATGGAGTAGTGATTCGAGAAAATCCTTCCACGAATCTCCGATAATAACCAGCTAAACCAAGAAAGCTACGTACTTCGGTCACTAATTTAGGTTGCTCCCAGCTTTGAATAGCTTCAATCTTTGCCGGGTCAACAGATATTCCACGACTTGATACTACATGCCCAAGGAATGCTACCTCCTCCAGCCAGAACTCGCATTTCTTCAACTTGGCATAAAGCTTGTATTCACGAAGCTTTTGGAGTACCAGCCTCAAGTGTTGCTCATGATCTTCACGGCTTTTGGAATAAATAAGGATGTCATCAATAAAGACGACCACAAAGTGATCCAAATATTCCTTGAATACCCGGTTCATCATATCCATGAAGGCAGCAGGAGCATTAGTCAATCCACAGGACATGACTAGGAATTCATAATGCCCGTACCGAGTTCTGAAAGCCGTCTTTGGAATATCCTCAGTTCTAACCTTCAGCTGATGATATCCAGAACGAAGATCGATCTTTCAAAAGAATTGTGCTCCTTGCAACTGGTCAAACAGGTCATCAATACGTGGCAATGGGTACTTATTTTTGATGGTGACATGATTCAACTCCCGATAATCAATACAAAGTCGCATACTTCCACCTTTCTTCTTCACGAATAGCACAGGAGCACCCCAAGGAGAAGTACTAGGATGAATAAAGCCAATGTCTAACAATTCCTGCAGTTGGATCTTTAACTCCTGAACTTCAATAGGAGCCATTCGATATGGGGCTTTAGAAATGGGTTTTGTACCGGGTTCAAGGTCGATACAAAATTCAATTTCACGCTTTGGGGGTAGGCCAGGAAGTTCTTCAGAAAATACGTCAGGGAATTTATTAACAATAGAAATATCATTCAAAACTGACGTATTTTTGTTTAGATCCGTGACGTGAGCTAAGAAAGATTGACATCCGTTTTTCAATAAACGAATAGCTTTATGGCTTGAGATGACAGCGATTGATTTTAATGGGTTGGTTGCTTGAATTCGCATAATAGGTCGATTATGAATATGAAAGCTAACAACCTTACGAAAATAATCATTTTTTGCATGATGAGTAGTTAACCAATCAATCCCTATAATCACGTCAAATGCAAGTATTTTTAATGAAATCAGATCGACAGGTAATGTATGGGTACCAACTTGAACCAAACAAGACTTATAAACCGTGGATGTAATGAAGGTTTCTCCCAATGGAGTTTTAACAGATAAGTCAAAGTCTAATTTCTCCGAAGTCAAATTTAATCGATGAGCGCTAGTAGGAGAAATAAAAGAATGGGTAGAACTGGTATCAAATGAAGTATAGACTTCGTTAGAGTTTATGATAAGCTTACCCGTGATGACCTCATTCGGGTTCCTTGCTTTCTGGGAGGTCACAACAAACGCTCTCCCTTGCACTACCGATTTTGACTTTTCTGGGACGGCCTTTGGTGCCTCCATCCTGGCTGAACTTGTTTTTGGTAAACGACAAAATCGAGCTAAATGACCTTCTCTTCCACAATTATAACATGCTTTAGACGGCATCGCGCAGTTTAGACTGATGTGCCCCTCCCCTCCGCATTTGAAACATATGATAGGTGGTCGTTCTCCTTCCTTAACAGCGGGTGCTGGTGCTGACGTCTTTCCATCATTGTTGAATCTCCTCTTCTTGAAATGACCATTCTTATTGTTTTGGCCCTGATTACCACCGAAGTGGTTACCATTTCTGGCCTGTTGATTCCCACCACGCTTGTTGTCACCGCTTCGATGACTGCTCTCACTGGTATTATCATTTTGCCCACTGCTCTCTTTTGGTTGCGTTGACTCGTTATCGCGCTCCACTAACTGAGCCCTATTCTCAACATCTGAATACAAACACAGTTTATGAGAAATAAGATGTTGATGTATCTTAGGTTTCAAACCTCGCAAAAACATTCGCGTCATTCGCTCTTCATTATCCACCAAGTGGGACGTAAACCGGGACAACTCAGCAAATTTAGCCTCATACTGCGACACGGTCATATTATTCTGCTCCAATTTGATGAACTCCACCTCCTTCATGTGACGAATACTTTCGGGAAAGTATTTGTCATTGAACAACTCTTGGAACTTCTCCCAAGACATCTTCAGTGCGGCAGGTTGAGTACGCTTAATCGATTCCCACCAGTAATCTGCCTTTCCTCGCAACATAAAGGCGGCAAAGGGAACCTTTTGCTCCTCGGAGCATCCCAAGACATCAAATATCTTGTTGATATACTTTATCCATGTTTCCGCTATAAGTGGTTTTGGCTCTCCCTTAAACTCTGGTGGTCCCAGCTCCTTGAACTGTTTAGCGGTGACCGTCCGAGAGTTTTCAGTGTTTTCACCTACATTTTGGACAGGAGCCGCTCTCGCCTGCTGTTGCATGAATTGCATAAAGCTTCTGAACATTCTATCATTCATCATCTGGTCAGTGTTGTTGTTTGCATGAGGATTGTCACCTTCCTGATGCACATTATCCTGATTATTGATATGTGGTGAATCAACAGTCGCCTGTGCTCCATTGCTATTCTCAACATTCTCAGATGCCATTTTCAGATACTGTCACAAAACAAAAGTTAATTGATATGTCATATATTATCCTTATATTTTGACCGACCAATTAAATACCATGCAAATAAACTTAGGTAGGTCATACTAGTGAAGAAATTCCCCATCTCTCCCCTCCTAATTCTATTCTCACATCTTAGCCAGGGATCATATCCCTAAGCTCTGATACCAACTGTGACGCCCCCAAAATTAGGTATACATCACCCATCTTGGGTCGTCAGATATATGGTACAGAATACAAATACAACTTACTAATACAACTGTCATGTACAATACGATAAAACATAACTGTGAGTTTGAATACAATTATTGTCTACTAAAGACTATACAAACTCAAAAGGAGTCCTCATTACAATTATTGTCACACTATTTAATAGAATAGTGAGGACTACTAATACTATCATCTGGTCCATCACTCCGTTTCCCGACTCGTCCCAGCTATATTCTCATTTCTTGAAGAGAACAGTGAAAGAAAGGGTGAGCTCAACTAGCCCAGTAAGAAATATTATGACTAAGATAATGCAGAATAAATTATCATTAGCCTTCAATAGTGTTAAACTGATAAAATATAATGAACATCAAGTTTAACTGCAGCGGAACAAGCAATCCATTAAAAGAGTCAAGAAAAAAAATAAAATCTACCATCTTCTATGATTTAAAAGTTTTTCAACACTGTTATCGCTGGGACTCAGCTTAATAAAATAATTCACATCATCGAATCACCCCTGCACTACGGCCAAGGATATTCGTGTATTCACCAATGGTCATGATCATGCCAACAACTGTCCATCAATGCACTACGGGCCAATGAGGACTTTTACCACATCATTTATTACGGTCATGATTATACCAAATAATCCCTGGTCATAATCATACCAAGTCCATCTATGCACTACAGGCCACAGATGACTTTCAACATTTTATAAACATGAGGATGATGACAATGATATAAGAATTCAATAAAACAAGTTCAAGAATTAATTTATCCAAGAATTAACAACGTCCAAATTGTCAACATGATACTGCTTTGTGGAGTAAAATTCAAGAATGCTTAGAAGAATATTTTCATGAAAAGATACTAGATGAACCGCAATTATCAAGGATATTCCACTAATTTCATGGAGTATAGAAGTTAAAACTTAACCAACTGAGTATAATAAAGAATGGAATAACAAAAGAAATCACCCGACATGCGATAGACCGCACAGACAGGTTATTCCAACAGAATAATAAATAATGGAACCAGGTTCGGCGTAAACGCACAGACATGATATTCTGACAGAATAATAAATAATCGAACCAGGTCCGGCGTAAACGCACAGACAGGATATTCTGACAGAATAATAAATAATGGAACCAGGTCCGGTGTAAAACACACAGACAGGATGTTTCAACAGAATAATAACAAGACGGATCCAGGTCCGGTGTAAAACACACAGACAGGATGTTCTAACAGAATAATAATAAAAACGGAACTAGGTCAGATGTAAAACACACAAACAGGATGCCCCAACAGAATAACAGAAGAATGTCACCAAGTATAGGGTAGACCGCGTATACAGGTTATTCCAACAGAATAATAAGAAATAGAATAACAACAGTTCTCTTCATGAATAAGAAAGAATAACACTCATTACCGTTTTAAAGAAGAACTGAAATAAGGAAGTAGTTAAGTAGCAGAATACTTTTCTTCTCTCTCTCTATAGTTTCTCTCTCTAGAGTTCAGTGAATTCGTAAGAAATAATGAAGGAATGAGGTGCTATTTATAGAAAAATAGAATGCATAGTAACTAATCCATGAACGATCCAGATTGATTACTTTAATTTGACGGTCCATATTTAAAGAAAAATCTTTTAAATAAAATATAATATATTCTATTTATAGAATAACTTTAATAAAGTATTCTGTTTTATATAAAAAGATGTTTCTGTTTTATTACGTTAATAGTACGAATAAAACAAAACCTCATTATCGCTAAATAATTCATATTATTAACTGACAATAATTGAATCAAACTGAGTGACTTCTCACATAAGCATTAATAATCAATACCGTGCGCTACTATGCAACCACATGTATTACTGTACTTTTACTACAGAGTAGTTCAACAGTATCAATGGTAAAACTTCCGCCGTTATTTTTAATAAAATATTTTTATCGTTTTCTCAATCTGACAATAATTCCGTTGTGGGGTCCACCAATGATTGTGTCGTTGTACGAATATTCCCTGTTAAAACGAATATTTCCCGACCAATCGAATATTATATAACAATTTGCGTACTTTGTAAAATTTATAAATATTACCCACAACTATAACATTATATCAAATTAACTTCATAATATTCAAAAATGATATTTATAGAAAATTCATCTTTATTTATAAAAGTTGGGGTCTTACAATTTTAGGATATAATAATTATGTTTTAACATAATTAAATTAGTAACAGTTTAGAAAAGTAGTGGATTTTAGGGTTTATAAAATAAACATATTAGTGCAGGATTATATATATGTATGATAATGTATGGTATAAGATTATAAATGGTATATAATACTGTAAAATTCTAAAAAACGGATTTATTGGGTTGTCACTGTTAATAATGTTGGAACTTATATATATGCATGGTATAATATTATAAAAGGTATAATATTATAGAATTCAAAAACCAGTGTAATTATGTAACAGTTGACATTACCAAAACAGTTTAGATTTATAGTGATTTAGTAGATTATAAATTTAAAATATTAATTTGAGATTAAAAAAATAGTGATTTTAAGAGATAATAATTAAATTAGAAAGGATAATATCAAAAAAGTTGACATTATCAAAACAGTTTAGAATTGCAGTGATTTAGGGGATTATAAAATAAAAATATTAATTTGGGATTAAAAAATAGTGATTTTAGGATATAATAATTAAATTAATAAGGATAATATCATAACAGTTGACATTACCAAAATAATTTAGATTTGTAGTGATTTAGTGGATTATAAATTCAAAATATTAATCTTTCAAAATTAATATGAAAATATAATGAAAAATCTGAACCTTAATGGTTCATAATATGGAATTATTTAATTGGTATATTAAAATAAATATCGAAATATCAAAATCTTAATTGAGCCTAAGCTTACTTTCAAACTACCCGATTCAATTTGCAATTGGTCTAATTAATTAATAGATCATATTTCATGATTTAAAAAGCAGTCAATGAAATGGTAATGAGTTGTCTATCCGAGTTGTTAAAAGAGATTAATTTTTTATTCATGTCGTTCCATATTAAAAGTTCATATTATTTAGTGAATTATATTTGAATCATTTCCTTAAGAACCATGACTTCTTTATTGGAATAAATCAATTTGTAGTAAGTTGAATGAATGTTATATTCCATAAAAATTATAAAAAGTTGTCAATTACTTTGTTGATTGAATCCTTCAAGGATTTATTTTTTAAGTAGCATGATTCAATTGGATGAAAAAGTGTTTGTCGCGTAATTGGCACAAAGAATAAAATAATAAATATGAAAATGTTTTAAAATGTTGATTTTTAGTACTTCCAATAATTGATGGAGTTGGTTAAAAAATAAGTTTTTAAAAGATTTATTATCTTTCATATATCTAACCAATATTATTTTCATAAATCTTGGGATGAGTTTTATATTATTTAAGTATTCTATAATTTAGTAATTGATTGAGTTTTCCATAAATTGGTTAAGCAAATAAATTTTCATATCTTTAGAATCAATTAGCGTGGCTCAAATAATTGGAAGAATTTTTGGAAGCTATTAGATTGAAGTTTTAAAATGAATATGAAAATAATTTTTAATTGCATGGAACTATGAAAGTAATTAATTAATCATAGAATAAATTTATTAGGCACATGAAAAGTAGGTAAAATAAATAAAAATCTAATATTAAAGGAAATTTACTTTTCAAATAAGTAAAACTAATTTTTTATAAAAAGCAAGTTAGCCCTATCGTGTTTAAATTGATCCAATCTGGTTGTTGCCTAATGGAGTTATCTAATTAATAGATCCTAAAATAATGTGGCTGTTGATAATATCCATGAAATAAGGTGATCAATATATAATATCCTAAGTAATTGTCAAGGGTATTTTTGTCAAAGGCAATAAGAAGCATTAATTAGGATGGACATGTGTTAAATTTATAGAAGAACATGTGTCAATATATTATGTCATATACTGTGATTTAATATATATAATAGATTATATGTAAAATTATAATTTTAAAAACTTAATCATAAATTTAAATTTAAATTTTAAGATATCATAAATTAATTATAATAAATTAAAATATAACTCTTTTATAAAAAAAGGTAATATTTTAATATTTATAATATGTTCCACAAAAAGAGTTATAATTATTATAATTTTGTTTATTGTCAATTTAAAATATTTTAACATTTAAATGATTGTAACTTAATATTTTAATTAATACAATTAACATTTTATATTACTTAAAAATTCTCATTAAGAATAAAAATTCTATTAAAATATTAATTAAATTATAATTTGAGTTGTAGTATATTATAAATTAAAGAACAAACTCAAACTTAACTTTTTTTTGTAGAACATATGAGTATTTTTTTTAGCATTTATGTTCTATTCTACAAAAGAGCGTCACTATCTTTTTTTTTGTCATGATCAATGTATGAAATTTTAAAATTTTAATATATGTAAAGTTATTTATTTTATAGTTTATTAAAAACTAGTTGATATTGTAAGTTACTTAAAAATGTTATTAAAAGTAAATTTACTACTGCAAAAATATAATGTATTTATATTCACCACAATTAATTCTAAAAATTTTATTTAGAACAAAACAATGATCAATTTTGTCTCTCGCAAAAAATCTTTGAACAATAGTATATAGTGAGTAAAAATTCATTCGTTAATAGTTTTTTTGCTATCAAATTTTTATCATAAATTGACGCCAAACATCCTTTTACCACCTCAATTTTGCGAAAGAAAGAATATAAATTGTGAAGGATGTTTCTTTCGCTAATAACTATATTGTCACTATATTTTCTTCCTTCACTATTCATTCGCTAGAAAACTCTTCACGTGACAAAATTTCCTTCGTTACATCCCTAATTTCTTGTAGTGATATATAAATATATATTTATGGAGAATAATTCATATCATATATTTGCTATGAATCAAAAATGGGCAAATAGCATCCTAAGCGTCTGTTCCACTGATCAATGGCTAAAATTAAAAATGAGGATACGACGTAAGCTAGTAATACTAACGGACAGGCTAAACAAAAAAATCAAATGATTATACCCCCAAGTCTCCAAAGTCAACGAAGGCCTACCCACTTTTTTAAACTTTCTGCTAGTAATACTAGCGGACGACAGTTGAAGCAACCATTGTCGGGGTAAGAAATATTTTTACAAATATTTGCCTTAAATTACAAAACGGGAAGAGACTGGTATATACTGCCTCAGTAACTGCATAATCCCCATTGAAGGACGATGAGATTGGTTTCAAATACTCCCTCGTAGAATCAAATACTCCGCAAAGGAATTTTTCTCTAAATAAATTCATAAAACATTCACAACATGCAACTATTGAAGGAAACTCTCCACTCGTTGAAATAAATTTATTCGTTGCAAAATATTTATTGTGAGAGAAGTCACCTTTCACTAAATAAAATAATTCCCTTACAAAATATAATTTACGAGATCAAAATTGTGATTTAGATTATCAAAATTCTACAAGATTTAAACCAAATAGTGATTTAGATTATCAAAATTGTACAAGATCATCAACAACAATAGCAACCATCAACAACAATGACATGAAATCATTTCAAAATTGTAGTTGTTCAATTAGAACAACTACTAATCAATTCAAATCAAAATCTAGAAACATACCTAAAATGTTAAATAATTTCTGCCTTCAAATTGAGATTATTGAAAATTGATAATGGAGGTTCTTAACTAAATAGAGACTGTCAATGATAAAAGGAAGACCGGTGACGTCGCTTGGATACAAGTTTAATTTGTTTGGGAAAATTTTTGCCTCCATATAAAAATGTGACGTCATTGCATACTTTGTCACTAAATATAAGGATTTATGACGAACCAGTGTTGTCACTTATCCACTCATCTAGTTAGTGACATACTATTATCTCGTCATATAAAATTGGTATTTGTGAAAATAAAAATTGTCATAATTTATTAATTTTTCATCTTAACAAAATTTGCCTCCAAAATTTCTTAAATTTGTTTGCCTCCAAATCAAATTGTGACGATATTACGTACGTTGTCACTAAATATAAGAATTTATGACGAACCATTTTTGTCACTTATCCACGCATCTAATTAGTGATGCACTATTATCTCGTCATATAAAATTGGTATTTATGACAATACAAATTGTCATAAATTATTATTTTTTCGTCTTTAAAAAATTTCCCTCCAAAAATTTTCAGAAAATTTTTGCCTCCAAATAAAATTGTGACGATATTACGTACTTTATCACTAAATATAAGAATTTATGATGAACCATTTTTGTCACTTATCCACTCATCTAATTAGTGACAAACTACTATCTCATCATATAAAATTGGCATTTATGACAATTCAAATTGTCATAAATTATTATTTTTCCGTCTTTAAAAAATTTCCCTCCAAAATTTTGCAGAAAATTTTTGCCTCCAAATAAAATTGTGATGAATTTGTATTTGGCGTCACTAAATATGAACATTAGTGACGAAAGCACATTGTCACTAAATTTTACAAATAATTAATGACAAACTATTATATTATCATTGAAAGAAATATTGTGTGACAATAAATAATGTCATCATTTATTACAAATTGTCACTAAAGGGTTTCCCTCCAAAATTTTGGTACGAAATTCTACCTCTAAAATAACTTGTGATGAAATTTTGTTAATCGTCATCAAATTTTAGTGATGATTATGATTTTCATAATTATTAATTAACAAATTGTGACAAAATTTTGTGCGTGGCAAAAAATTCGTCATAAAATGTGTGATTTCTTGTAGTGATTCTTGAATTTTGCTCCACAATGATTTATTATGGAGTATTTTTGCACATGGATGAACTAAAATACGAATCCTTAATCCTTGTTCTTTTATCTCACTAGATTTATTTTCTTTAAAATATTTTCATCATTCTCAGTCCTAAATGATGATATTACTGAATAACTTTAGCCTGTAGTGCAAAGATGAACATGTGTTGAGATGAACATGACCAACTGGTGATACAAATGAATATCTTTGGCCTGTAGTGCAAAGATGAATATTTGATTCAAGATGTATATTGATTGATGTTACAGGGATAAAATATTGATAATGGACTTTTAAATCTTAGAAGATAGTAGAATTCATTCTCTACTTAACTCTTCTAATGGATTGTTGTTTCCACTTCAGTTGTTGATCTAAAACTTGTTGTCTATTATATTCTATCAGATTTTTTCCTGTTGAGGACTAACGATAATGTGTTCTATATTATCTTAGTCATAATATTCTTTACTGGGCTAGTTGAGCTCACCCTTTTTCCTTTTTGTTCCATTTTTCTTCTCAGGAAGCGAGAATATAGCGGAAAGTAGTCGGGGTATGGAGTGATGTTCCAAGGTAGTTGTTATAATAGTCCTCACTATTTTGTAAAATAGTGTATCAATAATTGTAATGAGGACATATTTGAGTGTGGATATTGTCTAGAAGATAATATTTGTATTTTAACTCACTGTTTGTGTGTTGTTGTATTTTGTATGACAATTATATTAATAAAGTTGTAGTTGTTTCTATACCATATTTTTGACGACTCAGAATGGGTGATGTATACCTATTTTGGGGGCGTCACACCTATCATACAAGGACTAGTGCATGTATATTGTAATAACAACGAGGCTGTTGCATAAGTCAATGAACCCAAGTCTCATCAGAAATCTAAGGATGCATTGTGGCACTTTCATCTGATTACAGAAATCGTTGAAAACCTGGTGAGAGCCGACTCTCAGAACAACATTGCAGATCTATTTACTAAAGTATTAACTCAACAACAGTTTGATCGTCACTTAGAAAAGATGGGTATTAGATACCAAGGAGATTGACTTTAAGCCAATTACATTTGATGCAATAAGCATTTACTTTGTAATCTTATTCATTTATTAATAAGAGAATTTATTTTATAAAAGGCATTCTTTATCCATGTTAATTAGTTGAATTAATAAATGAGATAAACCCATAGTTATTGAGCAATGCTTTTAGAATCATGATGTTGATCATGGTAATGAGATCTAAATTCTTGATAACTCAAAACTAAAATGTTCCTAATCGTATGGCTCACTAATGTGGGGTTACTGATTCTGGATAGATTAGTACATACTATGTTTGCTCTGTTGAAGAGAATGATTGGTCTCATGATCATTTGTGTGGAGACAGTAAAGCAAGTATATATGTGCTTATTGGAGAATAAGTTCACTGAACGTGACTAATAAAGGAACCCTAATAGAGTTTTACTTGTCCGTTAATAGGAGTTCCTACTGTAATAGTAGTACAAGTAATCCTTGGACTTGAAACCATCATAGATCTTGTATATACTGAATTAAGTTTTGACATATTCCTTAATACTATTGAGTATGCCGTAGGGTATGCTCGAATATAGTAAAGTATATAAAGAGATAGGTGAATGATCAATAAAGGATCTACTGCTTCTAGTAAATGAAGATAATAACCTATGTGATTCGATAAAGTGATAACATGGAAATTCCTGTCCAGGGTTGAATAGAAATTAGAAAGGAGTTTCTAATTTACATTTAACTATTGTTGTGCATTTTATAATTGAAATACATATAATCAAATAAATAAAACTTAACAGTAATTCTATGTTTTATATTTAATTGGGACATTGTGTGGTAGAATGATTGACTTGTACGGTAACTATTCACAGAATTAATAGGTTCTTTGTATTCTTTGTGATAATCTTTATGATTAATGTTGAATTCATATTATCCGGATAGTTATGATACATTATTTATAAGGTGTCACTCATAATGTAGAATAAATAATATTTTTTTATATTTGAATTAAAGGAGTTTAATTCATTATAAATAATATTAGAATTGTTCTAATTTATTTATTCTACTACTGGCTTAATATTGAACCTAGAGGCTCACACCACAAAAGGGAGAAATATGATTTTAAAATTGATTGGCTTAATAATAACAAATTAAGTGTATTTAATTTATTAGTGGAATAAAATAAACAACTTAATATTTATAATTAAGTATTTGGAGAAATACTAATATTATAAACTAATAAGATTAGTCATCTTATTATTATTATTATTATTATTATTATTATTATTATTATTATTATTATTATTATTATTATTATTATTATTATTATTATTATTATTAAATTGACTAAATAATAATAATATGGTATTTGAAGAAATACTAATATTTATAATTGAGTATTTGGAAAAAAAAAACTAGATTATAAATAAATAAGAGTATTATTATTATTATTATTATTATTATTATTATTATTATTATTATTATTATTATTATTATTATTATTATTATTATTATTATTATTATTATTATTATTGTGAGCGCCCCAGATCCGGATCCCGAATCACCGCGGATCTGGTACAATCCTTCTGTAACTATTGCGAAAGATATAAACATAAATTGTTTATACATTAAACTTTACACAATATCCCTAAGTTCGAGTAACCTTAACTTATACACAAATCATAACCTAATTGACATGCAATGCCATTATTATACATTACTGTTACATTTCTTGCTACACAAATAATCCAAAGATGGACTTGTCTTTGTCCTTTCCTGTATCCGACGTATTCGTCTTAATCTGCAATGTTAATCATGATATAGTAAGGGTAAGCAACAAGTTTGCCCAACAAGTTTAAGTTAAATAAATTAAAGATATATCATGACAGAAATAATTGAACAATAAACTGGCTAAAGTTCTACAATATAATTGTGAACTAGCATGAACAAATTTTTTAGCTGAACGAACATTGAACATAAAAAAATATATCTGGACCGAATGGTAATGAAGGTGATCAGCCTTTCATAGCTGATGAATACATAAAATGTGCACAGAGTGCGAATCAATAATTCATAGACATGGTATAATCAGTAGAGATTAACCACAAGCATATTTTAAAAATATCAACTCGAGGTCGAGTAAAAGAAAACTTGCATGTTCGGTCGATTACTGTTACGCAATTTATTTAGCTTTACCTGAAGACCTATTATAGATAATACTGATCTCCAACTATTACAATAATATCCTCACAATATAATAATGCTATATATATTTATACACTAACCTAAACACATAACACATAATCCTATCAGTCTATACAGTACATAAAACCTAGCATCAAGTCAAACTATTGCAGTCCGAGTTGAATTCGACACAATTCTGACATCCCGACGGCCTAGTCGGATAAATATCAAGCCTATTTTCCTTAAGACTCTGCCTAAACTGGTTCACAATTATCTTAGATAATATTATTATCAGTCAAAATAATTTTCAAAGTCTCATAATAATTTTTAAATAATTATTATCATTTATCATAATTTTTCAATCATTAATATCCTATTTATATGATTTAAATACCATAATATTCTAATATCATTAACATTTATTTAATATTAAATATTAATGAAATACATGTCATAATATTATAATATATTTATAATATCTCAAAGTATTTTTAATACTTTATTATTACATTTAAATAATATTAAAGTAATTAAAACCATTATTAAATAATTGCTATTAATATTAAATATTAATATATTTTATGACAAAATATCAAAAGTTATATTTTATAACTTAAAATATTTTCTAAACCTTTAAATCATTTTTATATGATTTTTAAATCATTAATTCTATTTTTCCATAATTTATTTAATATATTTATTAAATAAATTAAGTATCATTAATACTAATTAATTAATGAAATTCATCACAAAACATTAAAAGTCATTAAAAATAACTTAAAATATTTTCTTATACCATAATATAATTTTTTTATGATTTTTTAAGTATTAAAATCATTTTTAAATAATTTATTTAACATTATAATTAAATAAATTAAATACCATTAATATTTCAAAAATATTAAATATTAATGAAATATATTCAAAATAATTAAAAACCTATTTTTAGGCTTTAAAATAATTTTTAGAAATTTAATATGAATTTTTAATAATTAAAAATTATTTTTATCTATTTATTAAATAAAATAATTAATTTTATTAAGAAACTATCGCTAAAGGGGCATTAGGCGACAAAACCGTGGCTAAAGGTGTTCTTCATGTTCTTGAGCCAAACCCAGAAATGCATAGGCAGTTACCAGGGTCCAAGTTTGACCACAATTAATTTCATGTTCCAGTTGGTTTTTAGGGTTGTAATGGTATAAAGATTATAGTATTTATGTAATACTACAAACACTAACTCAGATCATGGCCAAACAACAACATAACAGAGAGATCTAAGCCTCCAAAAAGTCTGACAAAGATGTTCTTCATTTCTGGGTTTTCCAGAAAATGAAGAACAGTTCATGGTGCGATATTTAGATCCTTATATCTTGAGCTCTAAGTCTGATTTGTGTGATCTAAAAGTTCACATTTATAGTGTACATGTCAGGGTACAATAACATATCATCAGATCTGTCTAATAACAACACAAATGAACGATCAAGGCTGGTAAAATCTTGTAAGAAAAATCGGCACTTGAAGATTCTGGATTTTCCAGAAACCTTCATAAGGCAATTTGGTCAACCTACTTTGACTATGATTATCTATGATTATATGCATGTTCTAGGTGATCTAGGCTTGATTTTGTTCCTTATATCACACTACAACATCAAACCAACAACATATCATAACTCATTACCAGAAGCAAAATCAGAGGCTTGGAAAACGTTATCAGAAAAATCTGGGTTTCTGGGTTACCCAGAAATCTAGTTTTCGTGCATGGCTAAGTCACTTTGACCGCTTATATCTTGCAATCTACACATGATCTGGGCTTGATTCAAGTTTCAAATCAAAGCCCTAATAACATAGAACAGATCTATAACATAAAACACAACAAAAACCTAACACGGAAAGATCTAGAGGCTCTGACATTCGGTTGTCAGACCATATTTTCTAACTTTTCCAGATTTTTGAAAACTTGATTTTCGTGCCTCTAGTTGTTATGGATCTATGATGTAATATCATAGATCACTAAATAACACCCTCTAGCACTAATCCAAACAACAACTAACATCAATAACATCAAATCACATGATTTCTAAGTTTAGGGTTTATACCTCCTTAGCTTTGATTCTTGACTTTTGATCATGGATTCTGTTGTTGGAAGGCTATGAACTGATCATGGTTTAGTTTATCACTCCCTCTCACTCTAAGTCCCGAAAATTATAGAGAGAGAATGGCTTGGTTATTTGGAAAAGTAAAGTAAGTTTATTGCTTAAAATTTTAACTTTTGATTTATGATTCAATGTATATAGCTGATCTAAATAGCTGATTGATGTAGTTATAAGTCACATGCTAGAGCTAGGGTTGGTCACCAACCAATAATAGGGCTAGATCTACACTCCAACACATTAAAGAATTGCAAAAAGAGCATTATAGTCATTTGATTTTTATATAATTTTAATGGCAAATTGGTAACTTGTGCAAACCCTTAGGGTTAAAACCTAAGGTTTTTAAAAATCTATTTTCTAGGATTTTCTACTTAGATTTTAAAATAGAAAATTATGATTTCTAAATTATAATTAGGGTTTCCTAATTATATAAAAAAATTTCTAATCATATTAGGACTTGCTAATTAGGATTAATATTTCCTAATTAACATTAAAATTACCAAATTACCAATTAGGTTTTCCATAACTGTGCATTAGGGTTTCACATTTTGAAATTAAGGTTTTCTAATTTAGCAATTAGGGCTATCCCTAATAAACACTTGAATAATTCACCACAAAAATTAGGGCTATCCCTAATTATAATTAGGGTTTCCAGAGCCGGTATTAGGGTTTCTTATCAATCGTTAGCGTTTTCTAATTGAACTTCGATATTTTTAATAAAATATTAGGGTTTGACACTGATATAATTTATTTGGTCAACCCTTGACCCTTAACCACATTCTGTTCACATATATGACCATACACACAGAACATATACACTTATATACTTAATCTTGAATAATTCACCACAAAAAAAAATTTTAAATCCATAAAAACCCTTCAAAAATGCCAAATCCATATACTTATTTTCTGTCTAGGTTTATTATTTAACTTTAATTCAATCTTTTAAGATTTTATTAAATTGTTCAAATTCTAGGGTTGTCACAATTATTATTTAGTTCGTAATTAGATTGAGATTAAAACCCTAACTTCTAAAAGATTTAGGATTAGGGTTAGTCTTTAAATAAGAGGAGTCTTATTATGGGAAAGACTAATGCTCATGCATTTGACTGCTCTTTTGCAAGTATTCTCAAAACTCTAAGTTGTTAGGATAGTGAGAATTAGGACTAGCCATCCAACACCTAGTCGAGTCTAAAATCAAATCTTGAATTTATTACTCTAGGTGGATACCTCTTAGGCGTTGCATACATTTTGTGACGAACGTGTGATCCGATGATTGGAGAGATCGCGAAGGAGCAAGGATTAAAATTTGAAGTCTTCATAAAAGCGTTGATTTTCTTCAAAGGTATATATTTATCCTTCATCAATTAATGATGTTTCATAAGGCTATAAATTGGGATTACAAAAAATTTTAAATTGTTATTTTCCATGCCTTCGTTGCGTTTACAATTAGATTGTATGCTTTGATTATATTTCTGCAATCCTACAAATCATTCATGAAACCCAAATTGGGGAAGAAATCTAAATCTGAAGCATGTTCTCTGTCTAAAACATGAAACCCAAATCTAAAAACTAAGTTCTATCAAAAATCCCAAAACCCAAATCATTCATGAAACCCAAATCTGAAACACAAATTGGGGAAGAAATTTAAATCTGAAACATGTTCTCTCTCTAAAACATGAAGCCCAAATCTAAAAACTAATTTCAATCAAGGGTGGATTTACATATTTGTAACTTTGGGTTGTTGGCTCGAATTTACTGATTTGTAGGCTTAGGCTTGGGTCGAGAGGGCTGTCCACTATAGTGGTCATGGATTATAGATTTATAGTATCAAATTCCTGAAATTCAATGGAGAAGGCTGGTCTTGGTTCGTAGATTTGTAGGCACAAATTTGTTGTTTTTGGAGAGCACCACAAACAACCGATTCTTCGAGGAGGTCGAGACTCCATTGATGAACACCCAGAATTCAAAGGAGATCAAAAAGACCCATTTCGTGACTTCAATTCCAAACCTAGTTCTCCATCTTTCCCCTTTTTGCAAGGCGAGAAAATCACACTTTCCCTTAAGTAATTTAACAATTTGAGGGAGAAACAGAGAACCCATATTGGGATTTAGGTTTCAAATCCTTTTTCCCAGATTGTATTTGAGTTGATAAATTTTATTATTTATTTTATTTATGGGTAATTAGTTCTTTAATAACTTTATTTGATTTAATTAGTTTAATTAAGTAATTTATTTGACATAATTTATTTTGTTAATTATTTTATTTAGATTAATTAGTATGTTAATTGTTTTATTATGCGTTAATTATTTGAGTTAATTACTTTACTTTGTTGGTTAAGAAGTAATTATGTATGAATTTTTATACATCTTTAATATATTATCATTTTTTTTCTATGTATTTTTAATATTTTAATAAGTCAAATACGTATTTATACGGTCAACTATATTTAAATATTAAATTATGACACGCGGCCATTTTTCGACAAAAGAAATTGATCGAAAATTACAAAAAGGTCCATCGTGGTTACTTAACGGTACTCTAGGTAGCGGAATGAGAGCGTTTAAATATCGAGGTACGAATTATAAAAAGGTGTATACTTTGGAGTATACTATGCAATTAACCTGTTTTTATATAACTTTTATTTTTTATTTCAGAAAGGGGGAGTTACATTTATTATAATGCACATCCATGAAATGCTATAAACACCAATCAAATATAGAAAATTTTATGTGATTATTGGAGGATAATTAGGTATTTGAGTAATTTGACTATGTATATCTTGCTCAATATTAACAAACAATTAGAATTTGATGTTGTTTAGGGCATTTCATCAATCAAGTAGTTCCATTATGTATTTCTTTTGTGAAATGTCATAAACATTGATCAATTTTTTACTTGTAAAAATATTAATTTTCTTTAAATAAATTGTAGCTTATGTTTTTGCTTGTATGAGAATGAGAAGAAAATTGTTGGTCATAATTTAAGCATCAAATTAAATAGCAATCATTTCTCTTGTTTTTCTCGATCTTCTTAACCGTTTCACTGTTTTCCTCATTTTCTTTCATATTCATGAATTGTAGAATATAGCAAATTTTGGTTCCAAGCACATGTCCAAAGGTTATGTAGCTAGTCAAATATAATACTCCCTCCGTTCCTATTTAAATGACGTTTTAGAGTTTTTTTATTTGTCCCTAATTAATTAACGTTTGTTCAAATCTAGGAGAATTAATGACAATTTTTTCAAAATTATCCTTTATTACTCTACCTATTTTTTTGGTACATTAAACTCTTGTGCTATGATAAATTAATGATTTAAGGGTATTATAGATAATTGAATACTATATTTAATGATTTCCAATCATTATCTTAATTCTTATACCCATATCTAAAAAGTCATTTAAATAGGGACGGAGGGTGTAATAAACTAATAAATTAAATATTTGAAGAGTTTTCTTGTTAGTTAATAATGACCGATGATTTCTTAACTTAGTGCTTAAAACTGAGATAATGCGACCTTTTCGTCTCAGGTTCCTAGTGTGACTTGATTGATTCTTGATATTAAAATAATAACAATATATTTAGATAATTGATATTTTTACAAGCTAATTTAATATTTCCACAAGTGGGTCCTATTTTTAATTAAATCAATCATTTGTGCAGTAAACTAACTATAGAATTTAGTTCTTATGTCCAAATTACCCTCACTTGATAAATAACTAAACATCTAGTTGCTTAACTTTATTTGATTAGTAGCATTATTCAATTGAAGACAACTTTTATTTATTTAATTATTATGATAGTAATAATATTAATAATAATTAGAAAATTGTTAGAAAATAAGTGAGAAAAATTATTTACACATAAAAATTAGGATCTAAGGCTTTCTCCTGCAAAGAAAAAAAAATTATCTTCAGAATTTCTATTATCATATCATATTACTAAATCTAGTTATTGTTAGTTATAAATCCTAAAATTTTCTATATCAACTAAACTCCATCCTGATTTTGATTAGCTTGTTTCTTTTTAATTTTCTTTTATTATGTCTAAATAATATATATATATATATATATATATATATATATATATATATTGGGATTGTATATTTAAATTTGATGTTGGAATATATATGTTGGAATATATACATAAGCATGCCTTTCAAAAATCTGTAAAGTCCTTATTAGATCATATGTGCAATGACTTAGATTAAAGATCAAAATTGTTAAGTTGATCTGAGCTTAATGTTTATCTTTCTGTAAAATCTCTTGTAATAGAAAGACCAATCTTGTTAGGATGATCTTATGAGTTGTAATAGGTAGGCTGAACAAAATCGTGGAGATTGCAGAAGCCAGAATCGTAGTCTGCTGAGCAAGCCTATCAGAAATGTGAAGCAGTTTAGCGAATGCGTGTCAAGCTAAGTTAAAATCGTAGGCACTGATCTAAATCGTGGAGTTCTCAAAGCATTAAAATCGTAATCAACCAAGCGCTATCAAAGCCAAGGTAGAATCGTAGAGTGCAAGCTCTGATCATCTGACCACGATCGTATTACTCATCAGAAAGCATCAAAATCGATGAAGATCAATTCTGACGAACAAAAAATGTTTGACATCATCAACTGACACTTGAACGTTGATATGATTGAGAAACCCAATGCTCTCATCAACAACCTTGGTTGAATCGAAGAATGAAAAAGTAAGGAGAAATGTATCTACTACCAACTAGTTTGCTGATAGTAACATTTTAGAGGTGTTAGGTGAGAAACTAGACTGCTGTGTCAGGCAAGTCAAAAAGAAGCTCTCACATCCTCAGGATGTCAACATCAAAGTACTCAGAATGCCCGAAGCATTAAATGCTCAAACGGAAGCCTCTCAACATAAAGATTTCAAAGGCTTCTATATAAGGCCATCAGATTGAAGATGTCAGATAAAAAAGAAACAAGAACGAAAAAGATCATAGATCATTTGACAAATCTTCACTCCACGATTCAGCCATATCTTGCTTCGCTACTAAGTTTATCAGAACTTAGGTTTAAGGCAACTTAGTAGCACAACAACAACAACCTCAACTACACTCATTGTAGAGCTGTTAAACATGCTTAAGGTTTGAAGAGTACTTAGTGTACTAACTTTCCAAGTATGCTGGGCTTGAAAGGTTCTTTGTGAACTAGCTTTCTAAGACTACTGGTCTTGAAGGAATCTCAGTGATTCGAAGATTATATCAACATCCTTAGTGGATTTTCTACTCGTGGAGTAGAAGAGTGGACTAGGAGTCTTGAGTGCTCTGAACCACTTAAAAAAATTGTGTCATTTACTTTCAGTCTCTTTAACTGTTATATCTTCCATAATTGTTGTTTAATTTATAACCTTGATTTTATCTTAAGGGGCATAACTAAATCATATATTCCGTTGTGCTAAGTTAATTTTTTTTAATTAACAAAACTGATAAGTTACCCTTTGAAAAGCAAATCTAAATATCTACTCAACCCCCCCTTCTAGATAACTTGTGTGCCTCCGGGAACTAACAATTGGTATCAGATCAGGTTTTCTTATCTAAAAGCTCACAAAGCTCGAGTAGATCATGGCATAAATCATGAGCGAATCCAAGCTTGATGGAGGCAACAACCCACTAATGTGCAACAAAGAAAAATTTGCCAACTGGATGGTTCGAATACAAGCTTTCATGGACACAATAGATGATGATCTATTTGAGACAGTACTGAATGGGCCCTACATTCTAACAAAGCTTGCACCAACCCCTGATGATCCAAACAGAACGTAGATCAAGATAAAGTCTGAATGGACTGACAATGAAAGAAGGGGAGTCTAACTGGTCAAAAAGGCCCAAAACATTCAATTCCAATCCTTAGAAGATGACCTATTCGAAAATGTGGTCAATTGCAAAACAACAAAGGTAGTCTGGGAAGTATTGCTCATCATGTATGAGTGAACTGAAGAAGTAAGATAGAACAAGTAGTCTCTACTCACTCAACAGTATGAGATGTTCACTCATATAAAAGGAGAAACATCACCTCAATTTATGAAAGATTTAATGTTTTTCTCAACTCTCTCCAATCCTTTGGAAAGATCTATCCCAACAAAGATCTCATCATCAAATTCACGAGGGCCTTACCAGGCAAGTGGGATGCAAAGACAACAGCGATCAGAGAATCAAAGAATCTTCATGAGATGACTGTGCAACAATTGTACGGAAATCTTCTAACCTATGAATTGGAGCTAACTCAACGTGCAGAAACTCTACCAGAAGGAAAGAAGAAGGAAAAAGGAGTGGCTCTTAAAGCAACAGGGCTCAAATCAATGATGAGTCTGATACTGAAGCAGAAAATGATGAAGATGTTGTTATGCTGGTCAGAAAGCTAAAAAGATTCATGCGAAAAGGCAGAAGCAGCAGACCAATGAGATTTAACAACAATAACGGCCAGGAGCAGACTAAAGATCTGTGCTACAACTGTAAAAAGCCAGGCCACTAAATTATTGACTGCAACAAACCTCTTAGAGAAGAACTAAAGAGGAAGTCAAACCTGAGGAAAGAATTCAAAGGAAATAATAAACCTCAGAAGAAAGACAAAGGTCTGGTAGCTGGAGGATCATGGAGTGACTCAGAAAATAAAACAAATTCTGAGTCAGGTGAAGATGACGAACCCCAAGTGGCCAACCTATGTTTAATGGCCAAGGAATCCAAAGATAAGAAAAGCAGTGATATTAGTATTGATGAGGTATAAAGCTCCACTATGACAACCTGGTACCTTGATAGTCGATGCTCAAAGCATATGATTGGGAATAAAGCTCTTCTGTCTAACTTTAAAGAAAAGGAGGGTCCAACAGTCATTTTTGGTGACAACAGCTCTGGAAAAACTAAAGGATATGGCTTAGCTGGAAACAATGTTGTGCCTTTCAGCAAAGTAGCTTATGTTGAAGGTCTGAAGCATAATCTCTTGAGCATCAGCCAACTTTGTGACAAAGGACATCAAGTCACCTTCCCCAACAATCAATGTCAAGTCAGAGATTTAAAGACCTCTTCTCTAAAGCTCACAGGGACTAGAGAAGGAAATGTCTATACTGCCAACCTTGCTAAGTTAAATTCTGATGAGACAATATGCTTCCTTGCCAAAGCTTCTGAAGAAATTAGTTGGCTAAGTCATAAAATAATGTCTCATCTAAACTTCAAAGGCATGTCGAAACTAGCCTCCAAAGACCTAGTAGCAGGTTTACCAAAATTTAACTTCACCAAAGAAACCCTGCAAAGCTTGTCAGCTAGGAAAACAAACAAGAAGCTCATTCAAAGGCAAAGCAGTCAACTCAATTAATAAGCCCTTGGAGTTACTTCATATGGACCTCTTCGGGCTTATCCCTACCGTAAGCCTAGGTGGAATGAGATACTCACTGGTAGTAGTAGAGGACTACACCAGATACACATGGGTATTCTTTCTGAGTTCTAAAGACGAAACTTGCTCTCAACTTATCAAGTTGTTCAAGCTAGTTATGAATGAGAAATGAGAAAAGATCAAGGCAATCAGAAGTGATCATGGTAGAGAATTCGACTTCTCAGAGATGGACAAGTTCTATGAAGATAATGGCATCAATAACAACTTCTCAGCTCCAAGAACTCCATAGAAAAATGGGGTAGCTGAGAGAAAGAATAGAATGTAACGACCCCAAAATTTATACATTTTAAATCTCAACTTCGGTCGTTAACCATACGTGAAATCTCAAATTTTACATCATTGTTCGATATTAAAAATCACTAAATATTGCGGAATAATTAAAATTTTTATACATCTTCTTCTGTCTTGCCCTAAATCGTAACCTTTACATTTCATCTCTTCGATCCAAATCAAATATTATGAATCATTACAACAAAATGACTATACAAAGTCTTACATCATAACTAAAGATCCATATAAATTGGATAGCTCAACTTACAATTCAACAACATATTACATTCAAAATATTAAATATATTTCTCATAAAACCTAAGTTATCTTCGTGAATATAGATCTCTATAACTCACTTAGCACATATCTTTATCTTAAAATCTGTACCTGCAAAAGTGGTTATTTGCAAGAGTGAGCTCGACAGCCCAGCAAAGTCTAACAGTTTTCATGCATCACATAACATATAATAACATGCTCGATATACATCTCATAATAATTAAAGTAACATGGCATACATGTTTTCAATTCACATAACAAATATAAAGATTGAGTTCCTTACTCAATCATCATTACTTAGCCAAAACAAAGCAGTCATATATTGACTTTAATCTTTCATGAATTCAACATACATAACATATCATGCAATTTATAACAGTTCATCAAGTCCACGTAGAAAATAGGAACCGAAAGACTTGCCTTGGTCGTCGTTTACCAATAATAGATTAACAGCTTACAGTTATCTGCACTTCACGTGCCCTACACAATTATATAATCATACACATCAACTATTAGTCACATAACAACACTTAGTAATTGTAATGTAAACTCTACTCCACATCTCATAATCTTTCCTATCATCACACAATGTTCAATTAGATTGTGTTAACTTTTCGATTTATGACTCACTATATTTCTTCTTAGTCAAACTCGAATTTCGTTCAAGTGCTTAAGTCTTGCTAGGACTACTTATTGGTTTTATATTAAACCCATTTCATATCCTATAATATATGTCATCATAACATAGTTAGCCATTAACACATTACAAACATAACTAAGTACGTTCATCATTTAGGTTTGATTATTTAATCACATAATCAGTTATAACACAAGTTAATATGTAATAACATTATTATTAATAGTGTAGAACTACTAAAATCAATATTTTTCAGTCCTACTATCATTACATAAAGTGTTCTTAAAATTTCGTGTACAAAAAGTACACTGTCAGAATTTTCTGACAACTTGCGCTGCGGCGTGGCCATGGCGCTGCGGCGCGGGGATCAAAGCTACCAGGTCGCGCTGCGGCGTGAGTATGGCGCTGCGGCGCCACAAAGGTATTACAACTTCGCGCCGCGGCGCCGAGTTGCAGACCTCGGTAGACAGCCTCGGCAACAACATAGAAAAAGCCAATTTTGGCCTACAAGCTCGTTTCTAACAGACTAATTATCCTGTAAATTACATATAGACTTCATATAAACATATTTCAAAAATTCTAAACATGATTATACCCATACAACAACATAAACAACCAAATTAACACACCCAAATTCACTATTTTTGGGAAAAACTCATGTTTTTATATTTCTATGAAAAATCAACACTATAACTTTTGTTTTTCAACCAAAATCACTAATTCAAAGTATTTTTATCAACAATTATACATGCTCTATCAAATTAAATGGTCAATTTATCAACTAAACAACTAATTAACCCTCAATTTCTATTTTAACTAAACAATATATAATCACCAAAAACTCTCTGTAAAAAAAAAAGTTTTCTTCACAAACTTCATACATAACCACAATTCCTTGATTATAACTCATGAAAATAGTTTTAACATTACAAGTAAGCCATATTAAGCCTCATACCAACAATACTTCATACTTACACAAGGATTTTATGGAGAATTTGGGAAGATAAAAACTAACTCTTAAAACTAAAAGTATAGGAGAAATACCTTGAAGAATCTCTTTGATTGCCAAGCTTTTCTCCTCTTCACTTCCAATTTCTCTAGGATTCTCTCACTTTTTCTTCTTCTCCTCTTCTTCTTCCTCTGAGTTTTTCCTTCTTCTCTCTAACCTCTCTCCTCTAACTCTAGAGCGTACTAACAACCTAACGTAACTAGATATTATATATATTAATTATATAATATAAATATAAAATACATAACTGACATCAGTTTAAAGTTTTTGAAAACATAAGCCATAAGGCTTGTTTGGTTACTATAAAAAATAACCCATTAACCTTACACCTTGTTTGGATAAATTAAGGACTTAATAGGCATTAGGCCTTGTTTGGCCAAAACGGAATTAAAACTCCTTTAAGTTATTTTAATAACTCTTTTATAGCAAGGTTATTTGTCACCTTAATAAATCAATTAAAACAATAATCTATTAAATTACTTTAGCACATAATTTAATATCACATAACTATAATTTCTTTTAAAAATTATAATTTTATTTAACCAACTAATATTTTAAATTACCCTTTTCCATTTAAAATATTATAATCTATTTAAATCACTATAAGCTCTCTTGCTTACTTATTAAATTAAATTATTATATAATCTCATAATAATTAATTTACTTAGCTCCTTAATTATTTATTCAATAATTAATTAACTAACCCACGCCAACTTAAATTATCACATAATTCAATAAATATTGAATATTGCCAATAAATATTTAATATTTATTATTTAATTATTTATTCAACAAATAATCAAATAATTAACTAAATCATATCAACTCAATTTAAATAATTTTTTATTTAATAATAACATATCCATTAAATATTTATATATATCAATAAATATTTAATATTACACTTTAAAATTTATGGAATGTTACATCATTCCCTCCTTACAAGGATTCTGTCCCCAGAATCACAACTCAAATAAATCAAATATTTTAAATTACAAATAAAATCTTTGGATTGTTACATCATTCCCTCCTTACAAGAATTCTGTCCTCAGAATCACAACTCACATAATTCATTCATTACAATCTTTCCTACTTACAAAGATTTTATCCCCAGAATCGAAGACAAATTAAACAATTAACTCAGAGTAATTTTTCATCATTTTATCTAAATATAGGTTTTATATTTCCTACTATATTCATTACTTTAACAAATTGTAGGTTTTATTTCATAACTTTCACTTGAACTCATTTTTTTTTAAGGATTGTTATCATAAACACTCGGGATATTACATTCACCATTTCTTCTAAGAATTTTGTCCTCGAAATTTTATTCATTCAATCTAACAAAATAGATTTTACACTAATACTTCATTCATTCATTGGTTTCTATAACCACTTATTTCACAAACATCTTTCTGTAATTATTAACTTTTCTATTAAATTTTTTTTTTTACATTATTCTTTGATAACTCATCTCCTTCTCATTTCAAAATTTCTTTTCTCACTTATTCCATATACTCATCATTCAGTGTCGCATTCTACGACTTACTTCTTTCTAAGGAATATCATCCTTACCACATTCACCTTTTAGATTATCAAGAATCTTCCACAATTGCTCAATAATTGGGAAGCGCTATGAATAAAAAGAATTTAAAAGATTCCAAATCATGCTGAGGGTCATAAGACCACGAACTATGTCCACAGTTGCAAGTAATCTTTCAACTTCAACTTTAACAGTCATAAGACTATAAGGACCCCCGTACTTAGGGTGTTAAGCCCTTCGTACGATGTATTGTGCACAAACATTTAAACGCTATACGTATGTCCATAGTTATAAGTAATCTTTCAAATTAAACTTTAACAGTCATAAGACTATAGGGACTCCTCGTACTTAGGGTGATCAGCCCTTCGTACAATGTATTGTGCACAAACATCTCAACGCCTCCGTGTAATCCCCTATAAAAGAGTTGTTCATCTCAGCTTTTCAACATCTGAATCCGCACCAAAACAATTTGGTTTGGCATAACTTCTCAAGAAACTCTTGAATTTCATGAACATCTATCAATATTTGTCTAGCTGAATCAAATAGCATAGACTTCTACAATAAGTCGGACATTAATAGAAATATACATATACATACATACATATGTATTCTCATATCTTCAAGAAATCTCAAAAATCCTTTTATGACGTCATGATACCGCACTGTATTTTTAGTCCGTTGAGGATTCCGTCATTTGGTGACTTTATCATACTATATCATACCATAGTGGGCTGACGATCCTTAGATCACATCCAACACTAGGTAATACTGCATTGATGACTCCATCGTTTTTATCATCTTTGCACCAGGTTACATGATGCATTAATGATATAAAATACATTTTGATATATTGCAAATTATTTTTGTCTAGCCGAAGCAATTAGCATAGACATACGAATAACAGTATTGTTGTTAAAACTCATTGGTTCCATCATTTGATCCAATGTTTTTCAAGAAAATAGAAGTGTAAACATTAGCACGAAGTCAATAAATTTTGAAAGTCTAGCATAGCTAGTAGATTTAGAGTACCTATGCTTCCACCATCAACTTCACTTTCTATAATGATCCATTGCTTAATAAGTCTAACTATTCCTATCATCCTCAATACTCCATTTACACTTATCTATACCCAGTTCGTCAAACTTACCACACGTTATGAGTTCAGGAACTTGCCACAATCATATGAGTTTAAGAACTTATCCTAGTCAGACCATAGGCGTCCATTCGCTGAGGGGTTCAAAAATATACCATATAATTATAAGTCACGAACCTACCATAAGTATGAGTTTTAAGAACTCGCACTTAACCTTATAATATCCACTAACTATACCCTACCTATCTGTTATACACATGAGAAAAGAATCACCTTCTCAACAAGCATATAACAAATAGCGCGACACAAACATTCCAATGATTATCAATGTGATAAACTGAGTGCAAGCACAAAACCCTCGCCCATACAAAGGTTTGTACAACTCAGCCATCACATGAGACCTCAATTGAAATCCCACCTAACTCTATCTTGCTTATAACTTGCCCTTTGCTCGATACGAAATCCTCGTATCACATCATCTATAACTCCTCATGAGTTATCTCGTACTATTTCATAGTACTCCATCTTCATAGCATTAAGTTATAATTATTCAAACATTATAGACCATCTTTCTTTTATAACTTAAATAGACCACGTCGTGATCTTATTCTATAATCATCTCCCTTAAAATTCTTTTCTTAACGCGTGATCGTTTTGTTTTACGATCCTTTTTCTTTCTCTTTTTCATCATTTACTACATTACTCGTTATTCTGGCTTTTGGAGTTAGGAAACTCCCATTTCTTTTCTTTATATCTCTTAGATTCTTCTTTGAATCTTCTTGTTTATATAAAGAAAAAAAAATTCCTTTAAGAATTTCTAACATCATTTACATCGCTCAAAATTTCATTCGAGTTCTACACTTTCATCATACGTATCCATTTCTACACTTGGTACACATCGAGTCTCTAACAGTTTCAATATGGTACGCTGAGTGGTTTCTCACAAACAACCAACAAACTAGGTTTCGAGTTACTAGTTCGTATATACCTCCGCTCTATGAAGGAATCGTTTAGCCCAGATACCATACACCAACTACTAAAGAGTACAACTGTATCATACTTAACTATAACTCTCTATTCTTAACTTCCTTACCATTCTCTTCTTATAGACATTGTCTATTTGTTATCACCTTACATCCTTATTATTGGAGTTGGGTAACCCCACATTCATATTCTTTATAACTTTGCGAGATTCTTCTTTGAATCATTTCACGCAAGTTTTATCCCTTGTTTATAAGTTTCTTACATTACTTCTTATTGTTCAAACTCTATTTGAGCTTATTCGTTCATTATCTTCACCTCTCTTCTCTAAGGTTATAGCCTAAGGTACTCTTACCTAAGGTT
Source organism: Panax notoginseng (assembly GCA_016801055.1). Classification (NCBI taxonomy): domain Eukaryota; kingdom Viridiplantae; phylum Streptophyta; class Magnoliopsida; order Apiales; family Araliaceae; genus Panax; species Panax notoginseng. The sequence continues at coordinate 31,917,958 of CM029019.1, forward strand.
TATAACCTATCAGCTTTGATACCAAATGTAACGACCCCAAAATTTATACATTTTAAATCTCAACTTCGGTCGTTAACTATACGTTAAATCTCAAATTTTACATCATTGTTCGATATTAAAAATCACTAAATATTGCGGAATAATTAAAATTTTTATACATCTTCTTCTGTCTTGCCCTAAATCGTAACCTTTACATTTCATCTCTTCGATTCAAATCAAATATTATGAATCATTACAACAAAATGACTATACAAAGTCTTACATCATAACTAAAGATCCATATACATTGGATAGCTTAACTTACAATTCAACAACCTATTACATTCAAAATATTAAATATATTTCTCATAAAACCTAAGTTATCTTCGTGAATATAGATCTCTATAACTCACTTAGCACATATCTTTATCTTAAAATCTGTACCTGCAAAAGTGGTTATTTGTAAGAGTGAGCTCGACAGCCCAGCAAAGTCTAACAGTTTTCATGCATCACATAACATATAATAACATGCTCGATATACATCTCATAATAATTAAAGTAACATGGCATACATGTTTTCAATTCACATAACAAATATAAAGATTGAGTTCCTTACTCAATCATCATTACTTAGCCAAAACAAAGCAGTCATATATTGACTTTAATCTTTCATGAATTCAACATACATAACATATCATGCAATTTATAACAGTTCATCAAGTCCACGTAGAAAATAGGAACCGAAAGACTTGCATTGGTCATCGTTTACCAATAATAGATTAACAGCTTACAGTTATCTGCACTTCACGTGCCCTACACAATTATATAATCATACACATCAACTATTAGTCACATAACAACACTTAGTAATTGTAATGTAAACTCTACTCCACATCTCATAATCTTTCCTATCATCACACAATGTTCAATTCGATTGTGTTAACTTTTCGATTTATGACTCACTATATTTCTTCTTAGTCAAACTCGAATTTCGTTCAAGTGCTTAAGTCTTGCTAGGACTACTTATTGGTTTTATATTAAACCCATTTCATATCCTATAATATATGTCATCATGACATAGTTAGCCATTAACACATTACAAACATAACTAAGTACGTTCATCATTTAGGTTTGATTATTTAATCACATAATCAATTATAACACAAGTTAATATGTAATAACATTATTATTAATAGTGTAGAACTACTAAAATCAATATTTTTCAGTCCTACTATCATTACATAAAGTGTTCTTAAAATTTCGTGTACAAAAAGTACACTGTCAGAATTTTCTGACAACTCGCGCTGCGGCGCCACAGTTACACTGTGGGCCGGCGCAGCGGCGTGGCCATGGCGTTGCGGCGCGGGGATCAAAGCTACCAGGTCGCGCTGCGGCGTGAGTATGGCGCTGCGGCACCACAAAGGTATTACAACTTCGCGTCGCGGCGCCGAGTTGCAGACCTCGGCAGACAGCCTCGGCAACAACATAGAAAAAGCTAATTTTGGCCTACAAGCTCGTTTCTAACAGGCTAATTATCCTGTAAATTACATATAGACTTCATATAAACATATTTCAAAAACTCTAAACATGATTATACCCATACAACAACATAAACAACCAAATTAACACACCCAAATTCACTATTTTTGGGAAAAACTCATGTTTTTATATTTCTATGAAAAATCAACACTATAACTTTTGTTTTTCAACCAAAATCACTAATTCAAAGTATTTTTATCAACAATTATACATGCTCTATCAAATTAAATGGTCAATTTATCAACTAAACAACTAATTAACCCTCAATTTCTATTTTAACTAAACAATATATAATCACCAAAAACTCTCTGTAAAAAAAAAGTTTTCTTCACAAACTTCATACATAACCACAATTCCTTGATTATAACTCATGAAAATAGTTTTAACATTACAAGTAAGCCATATTAAGCCTCATACCAACAATACTTCATACTTACACAAGGATTTTATGGAGAATTTGGGAAGATAAAAACTAACTCTTAAAACTAAAAGTATAGGAGAAATACCTTGAAGAATCTCTTTGATTGCCAAGCTTTTCTCCTCTTCACTTCCAATTTCTCTAGGATTCTCTCACTTTTTCTTCTTCTCCTCTTCTTCTTCCTCTGAGTTTTTCCTTCTTCTCTCTAACCTCTCTCCTCTAACTCTAGAGCGTACTAACAACCTAACGTAACTAGATATTATATATATTAATTATATAATATAAATATAAAATACATAACTGACATCAGTTTAAAGTTTTTGAAAACATAAGCCATAAGGCTTGTTTGGTTACTATAAAAAATAACCCATTAACCTTACACCTTGTTTGGATAAATTAAGGACTTAATAGGCATTAGGCCTTGTTTGGCCAAAACGGAATTAAAACTCCTTTAAGTTATTTTAATAACTCTTTTATAGCAAGGTTATTTGTCACCTTAATAAATCAATTAAAACAATAATCTATTAAATTACTTTAGCACATAATTTAATATCACATAACTATAATTTCTTTTAAAAATTATAATTTTATTTAACCAACTAATATTTTAAATTACCATTTCCCATTTAAAATATTATAATCTATTTAAATCACTATAAGCTCTCTTGCTTACTTATTAAATTAAATTATTGTATAATCTCATAATAATTAATTTACTTAGCTCCTTAATTATTTATTCAATAATTAATTAACTAACCCACGTCAACTTAAATTACCACATAATTCAATAAATATTTAATATTGCCAATAAATATTTAATATTTATTATTTAATTATTTATTCAACAAATAATCAAATAATTAACTAAATCATATCAACTCAATTTAAACAATTATTTATTTAATAATAACATATCCATTAAATATTTATATATATCAATAAATATTTAATATTACACTTTAAAATTTATGGAATGTTACAAGAACACTAATTAAGGCCAAAAGAACACTTATGGCAGCAGTTCTTCTACCTGAATACTTTTGGGCAGAAGCTATCAACACGATTTGCTACACCCAGAACAGATCTCTTATTCACCCTACGCTCAAAAAGACTCCTTATGAGCTATGGAAAGAAAGGAAGCCAAATGTCAGCTATTTCCATGTTTTTGGCTACACTTGCTACATTCTCAACAATGAAAAACAATATATGTCTAAGTTCCAACCTAAGTTGGATAAGGGAATATTTCTTGGGTATGCCACAGATAGCAAGGCCTACAGGGTGTTCAATAAGAAAACTCTTAGAAGTCTCTATTCATGTTATCTTTGACGAAATAGACTCATCAAGCAAGTCTGTACCACTAAACTTCACGACTGATGAACCAGACACTACGATCGAAGTAGATGAGCCAGTCACCACGATCAAAAGGCTTATAAGAAGGAATCGTAGAGAACGAAGAAGCAATCGTAGAAGATAATGCTCCAGACAATGATCATCTACAACAGGGAGCTGAAGTTAACCTTGAAGAATTCAGACAAGAAGGCACAAGAACTGATGTTCCAACAAGAAGCAGATGGGCGAAAGATCACACACAAGATTTGATTATTGGAGATCCAAATGCAAGAATCAAGACTAGATCGGCTACTCAAAATGAGTGTTTCTATTTAAGCTTTCTGTCCCAGATGGAACCTAAGAAGATAGAGGAAGCCTTAGAAGATTCAAGCTGGATTGAAGCTATGCAAGAGGAATTGAATTAATTTGAAAGAAGCAAAGTGTGGAGACTTATTCCAAGACTAAATTACCAACCAGTCATTGGCATCAAATGGGTATTCAAAAACAAGATGGATGAAGATAGAGTGATCACAAGGAACAAGACAAGACTGGTCACAAAAGGTTACTCTCAAGAAGAAGGCATCGACTATGACGAGACCTTTGCTCCTATCGCCAGACTAGAAGCAATCAGAATATTTCTTGCCTACGCTGCACATATGAAGTTTAAAGTCTTTCAAATAGATGTCAAAAGTGCATTTCTGAATAGAGAACTTCAAGAAGAAGTCAATGTGGAACAACCTCTAGGTTTTATCAATCCAACCTTCTCCAATTATGTTTATAGATTAAATAAAGTACTATATGTACTAAAATAAGCACCTAGAGCATGATATGAAACCCTAACACATGTATTGGGACGCAAACCGGGACAACTCAGCAAATTTAGCCTCATACTGCGACACGATCATATTATTCTGCTCTAATTTGACGAACTCCACCTCTTTCATGTGACGAACACTTTCGAGAAAGTATTTGTCATTGAACAACTCTTGGAACTTCTCCCAAGACATCTTCAGTGCGGCAGGTTGAGTACGCTTAATCGATTCCCACCAGTAATATGCCTCTCCTTGCAACATAAAGGCGGCAAAGGGAACCTTTTGCTCCTCAGAGCATCCCAAGATATCAAATATCTTGGTGATCTGCTTTATCCATATTTTCGCTATAAGTGGTTTTGGCTCTCCCTTAAACTTCAGTGGTCCCAGCTCCTTGAACTATTTAGCGGTGACCGTCCGAGAGTTTTCAATGTTTTCACCTACATTTTGAACAGGAGCCGCTCTCGCCTGCTGTTGCATGAACTGCATAAAGCTTCTGAACATTCCATCATTCATCATTTGGTCAGTATTGTTGTTTGCATGAGGATTGTCGCCTTCCTGATGCACATTATCCTGATTATTGATATGTGGTGAATCAACAGTCGCCTGTGCTCCATTGCTATTCTCAACATTCTCGGATGCCATTTTCAGATACTGCCACAAAACAAAAGTTAATTGATATGTCATATATTATCCTTATATTCTGGCCGACCAATTAAATACCATGCAAATAAACTTAGGTAGGTCATACTAGCGAAAGAATTCCCCGTCTCTCCCCTCCTAGTTCTATTCTCACATCTTAGCCAGTGATCATATCCCTAAGCTCTGATACCAACTGTGACGCCCCCATAATTAGGTATACATCACCCATCTTGGGTCGTCAGATACATGGTACAGAATACAAATACAACTTACTAATACAACTGTCATGTACAATACGACAAAACATAACTGTGAGTTTGAATACAATTATTGTCTACTAGAGACTATACAAACTCAAAAGAAATCCTCATTACAATTATTGTCACACTATTTAATAGAATAATGAGGACTACTAATACTATCATCTGGTCCATCACTCCGTTCCCCGACTTGTCCCAGCTATATTCTCATTTTCTGAAGAGAACAGTGAAAGAAAGGGTTAGCTCAACTAGCCCGGTAAGAAATATTATGACTAAGATAATGCAGAATAAATTATCATTAGCCTTCAACAGTGTTAAACTGATAAAATATAACGAACATCAAGTTTAACTACAGCGGAACAAGCAATCCATTAAAAGAGTCAAGTAGAGAATAAAATCTACTATCTTCTATGATTTAAAAGATTTTTCAACACTGTTATCGCTGGGACTTAGCTTAACAAAATAATTCACATCATCGAATCACCCCTGCACTACGGCCAATGATATTCTTTAGTATCACGACCACAATTATCCATGCACTACGGGCCAAGAATATTTGTGTATTCATTAATGGTCATGATCATGCCAACAACTGTCCATCAATGCACTACGGGCCAATGAGGACTTTTACCATATCATTTGTAACATTAAGGTCATGATTATACCGAATAATCCCTGGTCATAATCATACCAAGTCCATCTATGCACTACAGGCCACAAATGACTTTCAACATTTTATAAACATGAGGATGATGACAATGATATAAGAATTCAATAAAACAAGTTCAAGAATTAATTTATCCAAGAATTAACAACGTCCAAATTGTCAACATGATACTGCTTTGTGGAGTAAAATTTAAGAATGCTTAGAAGAATATTTTTATGAAAAGATACTGGATAAAACGCAATTATCAAAGATATTTCACAAATTTCATGGAGTATAGAAGTCTAAACTTAACCAACTGAGTATAATAAATAATGGAATAACAAAAGAAATTACCATGCATGCGATAGACCGCACAGACAGGTTATTCCAACAGAATAATAAATAATGGAACCAGGTTCGGCGTAAAACGCACAGACAGGATATTCCAACAGAATAATAATAAAGACGGAACCAGGTCCAGTGTAAAACACACAGACAGGATGTTCCAACAGAATAATAATAAAGACGAAACTAGGTCCGGTATAAAACACACAGACATGATGTTCTAACAGAATAATAATAAAGACGGAACCAGGTCCGATGTAAAACACACAGACAGGATGTTCCAACAGAATAATAGAATAATGTCACCAACTATAGGGTAGACCGCGTATACAAGTTATTCCAACAGAATAATAAGAAATGGAATAACAACAGTTCTCTTCATGAATAAGAAAGAATAGCACCTCTTACCGTTTTAAAGAAGAACTGAAATAAGGAAGTAGTTAAGTAGCAGAATATTTTTCTTCTCTCTCTCTATAGTTTCTCTCTATAGTTTCTCTCTCTAGAGTTCAGTGAATTCGTAAGAAATAATGAAGGAATGAGCTGCTATTTATAGAAAAATGAAATGCATAGTAACTAATCCATGAACGTTCCAGATTGATTACTTTAATCTGACGGTCCATATTTAAAGAAAAATCTTTTAAATAAAATATAATATATTCTATTTATAGAATAACTTTAATAAAGTATTCTGTTTTATATAAAAAGATGTTTCTGTTTTATTATGTTAATAGTACGAATAAAACAAAACTTTATTATCGCTAAATAATTCATATTATTAACTGACAATAATTGAATCAAACTGAGTGACTTCTCACATAAGCATTAATAATCAATACCGTGTGCTACTATGCAACCACACATATTACTGTACTTTTACTACCGAGTAGTTCAACAGTATCAATGGTAAAACTTCCGCCGTTATTTTTAATAAAATATTTTTGTCTTTTTCTCAATCCGACAATAATTCTGTTATGGGGTCCACCAATGATTGTGCCGTTGTACTAATATTTCCTGTTAAAACGAATATTCCCCGACCAATCGAATATTATATAACAACTTGCGTACTTTGCAAAATTTATAAATATTACCCACAACTATAACATTATATCAAATTAACTCCATAATATTCAAAAATGATATTTATAGAAAATTCATCTTTATTTATAAAAGTTGGGGTCTTACACACGATATTTGGGGCTTTGGTATCCAAAGGAATCCTCATTTGAATTAACAGGATACTCAGATGTTTGATTTTGGAGGTTGTAAAATTGATAGAAAGAGTACAAGTGGTACTTGTCAATTACTAGGAAAAAGGCTCGTGTCCTTGTTTAGCAAGAAGCAAAACTCTGTATCAACCTCCACAACAAAAGCTGAATACATAGCAGCTGGCAGTTTTTGTGCCCAAATCCTATGGATGAAAAATCAGCTAGCTGACTTTGGTTTTAATTTCAAATCTATTCATGTTCATTGTGATAATACAAGTGATATAGCTATAACACATAATCCTGTCATGCATTCTAGGACAAAACATATTGAGATAAGATATCATTTCATTAGGGATCATGTTCAAAATGGGAATATCTCTCTTTATTATATCCCAACTAAAAATCATCTTGCTGATGTGTTTACAAAACCTTTAGATGAATTCAGATTTAATAAATTAATAAGTGAGTTAGGAATGCTTAATTTTCAACCATAATTTTGTGCTCTGGAATATATTAACTTTGTAGGAAGAATGTCATTAACCGGTCATAGAGTAATACTCATCGATCGTGGATTTTAGAAAGGAACACAATCTAAGGGGGAGCAAAGGGTAAAATAGTCTTATCCTCCTGAATAAAAGCTCGTGGCCCCACTTAGCAAAAATTTAAAAAGGGAAGATTCAAATACTCTTTAAACCACCATTTTCTTACCTCAAACTCTCATCTGAATTTCAAACGCTCTCTCTCTCTCTCTAAAACCCTAGATTTAAGTTACAGAGCACTTAGTTAATCTCGATTGTATCAGGAAACTTAAAGAAATCAATGGCATCTTCAATCGTGATTCCTGGACACCAGCTATGCTTCGAAGAATTCAAGGATATCGAGCCAAAATATCACAGAATCCGCTCTCTTCTAAAGAAAGAAGGACTACAAGAAGCTCTGGGAACCAGTACGAGGATCTATCCCAAATTGGTGAAGGATTTTTACTCCAATGGAGTCTACAAAGATGACGTCCTTACTACAAAGGTTAAATGAGTGTCGATTTGACAAGAAGCTGCTGACATAAATTAGGCCTTAGGTTTAAAATCTAAGGGCCTTACTTCTTTAAGCTTCATCGACTTCAACGAGGGACTAAAGAGGATGCATCACGAAAAGAACCAAAATCTGAAGGGATACAAGAAGGAGTTTCCTCAAAAGTATTAGTTTTTGGCAAACATTATTAGGAAATGCATCTGTTGCAAGAATTCTGGTCGCGATTCTATCAACGAGGTGTAACTGAAGCTCATGATAGCAATCTGCTTCAAGTCTCAGCTAAACTATGGAGCCCTCCTTTTGGAGTGGATTGGATCCTCAGATCTAAGAAAGCAAATAGCATGAACAAAATGTTCTATGGAAGATTTATTAGCATCATTCTCCAAGCAGCTCTGAGAGACAATATTGAAGATCGTGAAAGTGAACCTCTGAATGCCAACAAGAGAATGACCCAACAACTCTTTGTAAATTGGAAAAGGAATCCAGTTGAAAATGTGAAGAATTATCATTCTGAGTCTAGGGAAAGGACTGGGGAGGTCATGAAACATTTTATATAGGGAAACCTATCTGTTGTAAGAGAGGTTGAAGAAGAAGTGGACTAGGAGTCCTCTGCTCTTGTCAGGAGAAATAAGGGAAAGAGGAAGCTACAGACTGTTCAGATGGCAGAAGAGCCTCAGGGATCAACAACCGAAGTTCCTCAAGAATATGATCCTGAACTCTCTGGCCAATTTATTGTAAAAGAGATTTCTCAAGCTGAAGTACAACTCAAGAAGAAGAAGAAGAAGCATACTGAAGATGAAGATGAAGATAGATCCACCATCTCTCAGCTGCTTAAGAAGGGAAAACGCAGCAGGCGTCTGCCTAAAGTATCCTTGACAACGACTCAGCATGAACAAGTAAATGTTGCTGATGATGAACAGTGTGCTGAAGAATCCATAAATCTTGAGTCAAGAAGATCAAAGAGAAGGCTGATCTTGAGCTACAAGAATCTATGCTAAAGATTAAAGAGGAAGAAATGAAAATTATGGAACATGCTAAAAGGACTAAGTCTCTAGACTCTAGTTCCCACAATGAGTCCTTGGATCAAAGCAGGATCATTAAAACTGTAATTGCCAACATCGACAATGTAGTTAGTCCGGCTGCATCTGACCAAGTATGTATTAACACAGAAGAGGATCAACAAGAAAATGATGATCAAAGAGATGCCCACATTAAGGGGGAGTTTTTCGAAGTCTCTGAGCCAACCAATGCTCCAGCTGAGGGGATGGAATCAGGAACTCATCATAGTGCCCCCTCTGCCCCTCAAGAAATGTTAGAGATTCTTGATGATGAAGAAAAAGAGGAAGAAGTTAAAATTGATGAGTACAAAAATGAAGAAAAAATCATCAATTATAACCGGATGTTCTCTTATCTACCCATAATGCCCTTTCACAGAGCTCTAATTCTATGTTCTTGGGATCATATGTTCTGGGCATTCAAAACATATACAGCAGTATCTGTGCTCGCCCAGGGATTCCTACGCTACCTCACCTTTGCTCAAAAGTTGATCACAAATCATGCCACTTCTGCCCAAGAGAAAAGGGTATATTTCATTACTTCAAGCTTCAAGATAAATCACTTTCCTACATTAAATTTCCATAAATTTGATGAATTTCCTAGATGGATCGAGGTTATCTCTCACCCACTAAACTAATTTTCAACTACAAAATCCCAACACTCTGTAGCTGATGAACCAAATGCAACAAACATCATACTAGTACCACCTTCAAACACCATTAACTCTACGATAATCGCACAACTTGACACCACAACCGTCGTTTCTACCCAAATCGTGGAGTCACTTATCCAACTTGATACAGCAGCCTCCTCTCCCATACATCAAACCTCTACTCCTTCAACTTATTTCGATGTTCCTTCTTCATTAAACAACAATTATTTCAATCTTGCTCTTACTCTCTCGAATCTGCAAGAACAAAATTCAAGAGCCTCTCCTTCAGACACTCAAAAAATACTTGAGCTACTCTCAGTTCTTCCTACCAAAACTGAGCTATCTAACGTATCATAGAAGGTGACCACAGAAATTCAAGAAGATCTGGAAATTCACTCTCTGCTCGTCCATCGACGATAATATAATTTGATTAATGTTTCCAACACTCTTCCTAGCAACCTGAGTTCTGAGTTCACAAATAAGATATTAGAGATCATCAAGAAAATGGTCTAAAGCATAAATGAAAGGGATGAAATTCACTTCCAATCTACCAGAAAGTATAAGGAAGCAGTTCTCCTTCTTCAGCAGAATCAGGAGGCTCAAAACAATCTCATTTCAGAAAATCTTATTAGCTTATGATCATCTCTGACTGAATTCCAAGAATATTCTTTGAATCAGATGAAATTAACAGAAGGACGATGTCTTGGCCATTCTGCAAAAACACAAACCCCGAACTGATGCTCTAGTCCAAGAAAATTGAGAAGATATTTCTCAGTAATGAAGTCAACTCCACAAACTTATACAAGGAATGAATCGCTTGTCTCAAGACATTCGAACCTTGGATGCTAACAAAAAGGGGGAGAATAATGAGAAAAGTAAAGGGAAGCATGTCGTACACTCCCAAAGAATCAATCAGTAGCCTCGTAATTAGCCTCCAAGAGCAGTAGAACACCAACCGATTCTAATGGCAAGTCAAGATTCCAGTCTGTTCAATCACCAAGGAGTATCTCTCACAGGTATGAGCACGCCCATTGGCGATCCTGTCTTCATGAACAGACATGATCATAATGAACCTCTGGAGCAACATGAGCTGGAAGAAATTACAAGGCAAAATGAAGCTAGCAGGAAAATGAGGGAATACTGATGAGTGGGTTTCATACCTACGAATCGGCTTCCTATTTGGACTTAAACAATGTTTATTCCATCTATTTTAGTATTGTTTTACGTGTTTGTGTTTGTTTTGTTTGCAGGTTTCATTACGTGTTAGCTTTGGTACAATGGTGGCAATGTGGCAGAAAATAGTATGGAAAAGCAAGGAAACAGAAACTGCATCTTGGTACCCCATCGGGGTAGGGGTACACGTGGCAGATGAAGTTAGCAACCCGCCGGGGCGGGGGTTCTCAAGGCTAAATACCCCACTGGTGTAAGACCCCGAATTTTATAAAATAAAAGTATTCAATTTTTTTATAATTATTATTTTATTTCGTAAATGGTTAAATTGATAAAAGGTTAAAGTTAAGGGTTATATGTGAATTTTTTTGCAAAGTATGTAAGTTGTTATAAAATATTCGTTTGCTCGGGGAATATTCTTTTTATCGGGAAATATTCGTACGACGACATAATCATTGGTGGACCCCACAACGAAAGTATTGTCGTAGTTAGAAAACGACAGAATTATCATTTTATAAAAATAACGACGAAAGTATTACCGTTAAAACTGTTGAACTACCTGGTAGTAAAAGTACAGTAATACGTGTGGTTGTATAGTAGCACACGGTATTGATTATTGATGCTTACGTAAGAAGTCACTCAGTTATACTCAATTATTGCTACAGTAATTACTGCATCATATCTCTCATATTATTGATTCAATTATTGTCACAGTATCATCTGTATAATATGTTATATTATTAAATAAATAATTGAGACGACAAAGTTATTCATATTAATATTTGTAATATTGACAATGTCTAGAAAGTTCTGTCAATGAGAGGTTAGATAATCTAATTGCGCGCCAATAGGGAGAAATTCTTATCGGAAAGCCCCCTCTTTCCTGGGAACGACCTGGTTGTTAAATATTGTGAGTTATAATATTAATGATGAATAAGTTCATATTGATTAAAGATAAAATTGATAGTTCCATTGTGTAGAAATTATTAGTGTTAGTGGAAATCGACATTTATTTCGATAATAATTAATGTCTGGATGTTATATTGACCAATCGGGTAATTAACCGGATAAATGAGCAATTAATTGCTATTATTTCACATGCTTATAACTATTTATTTACATGTGTGTACTATTGATTCACATTATTATACTATTAGGGGAGTTGGTGCAAGATTGATAATACTTGCATGACTAAGTTAAAAATAGAGGTATAGATGGAGGTACTATACTGTAATTAGTTTTTTCACATGATTATATTATTGAGTCACATGAATGAACTATTAATTCACATGATTTACTATTAGGAGAGGTGGTGCAAGTTTGATAATACTTGCAGGACTAAATTAAAAATAAAGAAAAAGAGGAAGGTATTATACTGTAATATTTCGAGCCCCAAAATGTGTAATTATTGAAACTGTATTTTTTTATAAATAGAAGCTCATTCTTTCTTTATTTGTCACCAATTCACTAAGTCTCACAAGAGCAATTATTATAGAGAAATTATAGAGAGAAAGAAGAAGATAAGTCTGCTACCTCACTATTCCAGTATCCAGTTTCTTCTAAGGTAAGGGGTATTATTTCTTTCGTATTCATGAAGAGAGCTTCTATTATTCCATTCTTTATTATTATGTTGGAATAACCTATCTATGCGAAGTACCGCATACATGGTAAAATTCTTCTGTTATTCCATTCTTTATTATTCTGTTGGAATATCCTGTCTGTGCGGATTATGCATGACCTGGTTCCATTCTTTATTATTTTATTGGAATATCATGTCTGTGCAGATTACGCATGAACTGGTTCCATTATTTATTATTCTGTTGGAATAATCTGTCTGTGCGGTCTATCGCATGCCTGGTGAATTCTTATGTTATTCCATTCTTTATTATTCTGTTGGAATAACGTGTCTATGTAAATTACCGCATGCATGGTGAATGATCCTTCGTATTCACTCTTTATTAAATTGTGGAAATGATCTGTCTACGTGGATTACTGCATGGCGGATAAAAATTTATTTGCAGTTTCGTATATTCTATTATACTCGTATGAGATATCATTTTTTTTGTACTAGTCATGGAATATCATTTTCTTTGATATTTTTCTTTTACGAGTTACTATTCACGGGTTACTATTCACTCTAGTATTATTCACTCGGGTATTCGAAGCACTTTTTGTGCCGGAGTACTATTCACGAGTTACTATTCACGGGTTACTATTCATCCAATTACTATTCACTCTAGTATCATTCACTCGGGTATTTGGGGTACTTTTTATGCCAGAGTACTATTCACGAGGTACTATTCCTAAAGTACTATTCATAGGATACTATTCACGGGGTACTATTTACTCAAAAAATATATTTCTTTCCTGTTCAAATTATTTTTGGTACATGAATATTATTCTTGAATTTTATTCCACAAAGCAGTATCATGTTGACAATTTGAACGTTATTGAATTCTGGATAAATTAAATTATAAATCTTTAAAATTTATCCATGAACTTATTTTATTGAATTATTATGTCATTGTCATCATCCTCATGCTTATATTGTGATGAAAGTCATCTTTGGCTTACGTATAGATGGATTTGGTATGATTATGACCAGGGATTATTCGGTATAATCATGATCGTAATGTAACGAATGATGTGGTAAAAGTCCTCATGTGCCTGTAGTTCATTGATGGACAGTTGTTGGTATGATTATGACTAGGGATAATTCGGTATAATCATGACCATTGATGGTTACATGAATATCCCGTGATGCAGGGATGATTCGATTTTATTTATTAAGCTGAGTCTTAGCGATAAATTTGATAAGAAACTTTTTAAATCATAGAAGATAGTAGATTTTATACTCTACTTGACTCTTCTAATGGATTGCTTGTTCCGCTGCAGTTAAACTTGTTGCCTATTATATTCTATCAGTTTAACATTGTTGAAGGCTAATGATAATTTATTCTGCATTATCTTAGTCATAATATTTCTTACTAGGCTAGTTGAGCTCACCCTTTCTTTCACTGTTCTCTTCAGAAAATGAGAATATAGCTAGGACGAGTCGGGGAACGGATTGACGGTCCAGATGGTTGTTTTAGTAGTCCTCACTATTCTGTAAAATAGTGTGATAATAATTGTAATAAGGACTCCATTGAGAGTGGATATTGTCTAAGAAGGCAATATTCTTCTTTAAACTCTCAGCTATGTTTTGTCGTATATTACCCGATAGTTGTATAATTAAGTTTGTATTTGATTTATGTACCATGTATCTGGCGACCCAAGATGGTTGATGTATACCTATTTTGGGGGCGTCACAACTAGGGCGGGGGTGCACAGACAGAAGGAAAGAGTTTTGTTATGATTCTAACACTGTTGTGGTGTAGACTAAATGGATTTGGCTTCAATTGGGACTAGTTTGTGGACGTTTTTGTTAGCTATTACAGAGACTTAAGCCAAGTAATTCATCAATCAATCATACAATCATTAGTTACAACTTTTGGAACCCTACTTTTGGAGAAGATCATGGAGGAGCAGAGAGAAGGGCAAGATCACGAAGATTTCAGAACTGAGTGCGGAGAAGGGTGGTTTTATACTATTCTTAATCTTTATTTCAGTTTCTGTAATTTGGATGATGTATTCTTTAATCTACTTAGTGTTTAATTCATTCGTTATGAACTAAATTTCTTATTAATCTTGCAATGGATCTTTGAGTGGAACAATGATTATCATACTTTGATTTCAGTTTAATAAAGCTATGTTTTCAGTTCAACTATTGTGATTTGTGCATAACTTATGAATTGCTTGATCACCAATTCTATGTGAATTTGTATGGACTCGAGAGATGAGATATGAATCTAGACTTGGTCATAATATCATGTGTTCTTGATTTCTGTGTTTTGATGGAATTCTTGATGTATGTTTAGGATAGAGATAAACATAACATCGCATGTAATCGTGAAAGAACTTGGAATTTAAACCTTCTTTGATTTTAATTTACATTGAGATATAGTGAATTAGTTAATTAGGGTGTTTAGCTTAATTCTATCAATTGTGGATTTAAGTTAATATGGTATTAGTGCATTGAGAGATGGCTAATTCTACTTTTGTGTTCTTGATTAATGAACTGGGATAGTTAATTGAATTGAAGAGAATTGTGATAATCAGAGTGAAGCTAAAAGTGAAGTTGTAGGCTTAATTCTCCATCATTTGATTAAAATTTGCGATAGTGAGTTGTGTTGATTGTTTTGATTTTTAGTTTATTAGTTTCTATTCTTTTAAATCATTAATTCGATTAGTTTAATAAAATTAAGATCATATAAAACTGATAATTGTTTGAGTAAAATTAATACTTGTCTCTGTGGGAACAATACTTGACTTATCATTATATTACTTGTTGATCACGTATACTTGTGTGTCATGCATAATTATATTGACACCCAACAAATACGAACATGTGCATCCTCCAAGGTTCAATAAATCTAGAAGATAAGTTTCTATCTTTATTTGATGTATTGATTTTGAACTGCAATTCTCTCTTTAAACATCAATAAATTCATGATTATCTTCTAGAGATATAGTTGCTCACTAATCATTAAGTCGTGTTTATTTTCAAGCACTTGCATTAGTAATTAATGTAAATCCACTTGATTATGTCAACATCAAATAGGGGAATATTGTTATGAAATGCATATTTAAATTTGATGTTGGAATATATACATAAGCATGCCTTTCAAAAATCTGTAAAGTCCTTATTAGATCATATGTGCAAAGACATAGATTAAAGATCAAAGTTCTTAAGTTGATATGAGCTTAATGTTTATCTTTCTATAAAATCTCTTGTAATAGAAAGATCAATCTTGTTAGGATGATCTTATGAGTTGTAATAGGTAGGTAGAACAAAATCGTGGAGATTGCAGAAGCCAGAATCGTAGTGTGTTGAGCAAGCCTATCAGAAACGTGAAGCAGTTTAACAAATGCGTGTCAGCTAAGTTAAAATCGTAGGCAATGATCTAAATCGTGGAGTTCTCAAAGCATTAAAATTATAGTCAGCCAAGCGCTATCAAAGCCAAGGTAGAATCGTAGAGTGCAAGCTCTTATCATCTGACCATGATCGTAGTACTCATCAGTAAGCATCAAAATCGATGAAGATCAAGTCTGATGAACAAAAAATGTTTGACATCATTAACCGACACTTGAACGTTGATATGATTGAGAAACCCAATGCTCTCATCAACAACCTTGGTTGAATCTAAGAATGAAAAAGTAAGGAGAAATGTATCTACTACTAACTAGTTTGCTGATAGTAACATTTCAGAGGTGTTAAGTGAGAAACTAGACTGCTGTGTCAGGCAAGTCAAAAAAGAAGCTCTCACATCCTCAGGATGTCAACATCAAAGTACTCAGAATGCCCGAAGCATTAAATGCTCAAATGGAAGCCTCTCAACATAAAGATTTCAAAGGATTCTATATAAGGCCATCAGATTGAAGATGTCAGATAAAAAAGAAACAAGAACGAAAAAGATCATAGATCATTTGACAAATCTTCACTCCACGATTCAGCCATATCTTGCTTCGCTACTAAGTTTATCAGAACTTAGGTTTAAGGCAACTTAGTAGCACAACAACAACAACCTCAACTACACTCATTGTAGAGCTGTTAAACATGCTTAAGGTTTGAAGAGTACTTAGTGTGCTAACTTTCCAAGTTTACTGGGCTTGAAAGGTTCTTTGTGAACTAGCTTTCTAAGACTACTGGTCTTGAAGGAATCTCAGTTATTCGAAGATTGTATCAACATCCTTAGTGGATTTCCTACTCATGAAATAGAAGAGTGGACTAGAAGTCTTGAGTGCTCTGAACCACTTAAAAATACTGTGTCATTTACTTTCAGTCTCTTTAACTATTATATCTGCCATAATTGTTGTTTGATTTATAACCTTGATTTTATCTTAAGGGGGATAACTAAATCATATATTCCGCTTTGCTAAGTTAATTTTTTTAATTAAAAAACTTGATAAGTTACTCTTTGAAAAGAAAATCTAAAATATCTATTCAACCCCCCCCCCTTCTAGATAACTTGTATGCCTCCGGGAACTAACAATATATATCCTATAAGATCTTGTCAAATAATTACCCTTCTCCTTCCTTCTTTCCTCTTTTGTGATACTTAGAATCACACGAGTCGATTAAGCAATGGAAGAAAAATGAAGCAATGAAAGTATTAGTACATGAATAACATCGCTCTTACTTAAATTTGTGTGTAAATTTTAGGACTAGTATTTTTTTTATTCCAAGTTTTGTTGTGAACACCACAAGAAATTGGTCTAACAGCGACCAACACTTTCTGCGACCGCCGTTTCCAGTCGCTGATAGTAGTAATAGTGACCAGCATGTGCGACCGTGATTTAGTCTAGTCGTTAGTTTATATCAGCGACCGCATCCGATCCCTGCGCGGTCGCGGGTATGAATTTGTCGCCCAAAAATTGGCGTGAAATGTTGGCGATCAATCACAATCAGCGACCGCCAAGAGGTCGCTAATACGTCTACATCATTAAAATTCAGCGACTGCATACGGTCACTGATCCTCTTTAATGTAATCAGTGTAAGACCTCAACCTTTTTATAAATAAAATCGAATTTCCTTTAATTATTATTTTGAATAATAAGGTGTTAATTTGATATAATGTTGTGGTTATGGGTGAAATGTACAAATTTTATAAAATAAGCAAGTGGTTATAAAATATTCATTGTTGTTGGGGAATATTCGTTCGGTCGTGGAATATTCTTGCTGTCGGGGAATATTCGTACGATGGCGCAGCCATTTGTGGACTCCATAACGGAATTATTGTCAGAATGAGAAAATGACAGAAATATTTTTATGAAAATAGCGGCGGAAGTTTTGCTGTTAACTGTTGAACTACCCGGTAGTAAAAGTAGAGTAATACGCGTGGTTGCATAGTAGCACACGGTATTGATTATTGGTGCTTACGTGAGAAGTCACTTAGTTTTACTCAATAATTGTTACAATAATTACTGTTCAATATTTTATTTTATTAATTCAATAATTTTTACGTTGATATTTTATATTATTGTTGTTTCAATAATTGTCACTGCATAGTATTTCTCATTATCATATCAATAATTCATATTATTTGAATAATAATATTAGATAACATTATTGGCAATGTCCAGAAAGGTATGTCTAAGGAGGGGTTTGGTCATCTAATTGCGCCAGTAAGGAGAAATCCTTATCGGAAAGCCCCCTCTTTCCTGGGAACGACCTAGTTATCATAATTGTGATTCTGTAATATTATTTGTGAATAATTAATTATTGATTTATATGATAAGAAAATATTTATTTTATGTGGATATATTTATTGTGGTTGTAAATGAAGGATTTAATGTTGTGGTGTTTTATCGGTATTTTTGACAGAATAGAGGTTCTAAAAATCATCCGTATGTGGATTTCGGACATTTTCTGTTTGGAATTTAGAAAAACTTAAAGCTACAAAGTTGTAGAGAATTAAATTTTCTATGGAAAGCACATGGGATTCAAATTTTTTTGATAAAAGGGCTATTTTATATGAATTATTAAAGTTACTGATTATTTAAAATATTTTGGAAATTTCTAGAACTGGTGGACCCCACTTTTGGTTGGTGAGAAATGTGCTCAAATTTTATTTCAAATGTGGTGGGTGGCAATAGTAGCAGGTAAAGCCATCAGGTTACAGGTCAGGTCTGCTTTGGCGTGCTAGCATTTTCCTATAAATAGGGTACTCAGTTAGAATTGAAAATCACACTAGAAACAAGTTTTCTCTCTTTCTCTCTCTATATTATCGAGCGTATTTTGTGTGTATTTAGATATTTTGTGAGTTGATATTCAACAGTGTAAGTTTCCTTCAGCCTTATACCTGATATTTCATTATGAAGTACTGTTTATTTGAGGTAATTAAGGGGTATTATTTATTTCACATTCTGAAGAGATATTATTTTTCGTATTCGTATGAATATTATTTCCTTTCAACATTCATAAGAAATTTTATTTCGTTCAATATTCACAAGAAATATTATATTCGTTTAATATTCGTAATGAATATTATTTTTGTTTAATATTCGTAAGGGATGTTATTTTCTTCGTAAATGATATTATTTTCTTCAATATCATTATGCCGAATTATTGATATGAGTTTTATTATGGAATTTTTACCTTTTTGTGTCGGGGTTACTATTCTTGAAGTTACTATTCACTGGATACTATTCACTCAGTTACTATTCACCCGGAGTACTATTCTTGATAAAAATTAATTACTTTTCGGTCCAAATCATTTTTGATACAATATTATTCTTGAATTTTACTCCACAAAGTAGTATCATATTAACAATTTAGACGTTATTTATTCCTGGATAAATTAAATTATAAATCTTTAAAAATTTATCCTTGAACTTGTTTTATTGAATTCTTATATCATTGTTATCATCCTCATGTTTATATTCTGTTGAAAGTCATCTGTGGCCTGTAGTGCATAGATGGACTTGGTATGATTATGACTAGGGATTATTCGGTATAATCATGACCGTAATATTACAAATGATGTGGTAAAAGTCCTCATTGGTCCGTAGTGCATTGATGGACAGTTTTTGGTATGATTATGGCCACGGATTCTCTTCGTGCAATGGTACAAAGATAAATTGTTTTATGGCATGATCATGACCGTTGATGAAAACACGATTATCCTTGGCCCGTAGTGTAGGGATGATTCGATGATGTGGATTATTTATTAAGCTGAGTCTCAGCGATAAAAGTGAATGAAAAACCTTTTAAATCATAGAAGATGGTAGATATTATGCTCTACTTGACTCTTCTAATGGATTGCTTATTCCGCTGCAGTTTTTGATCTAAAACTTGTTGTCTATTATATTCTATCAGTTGTTATACTGTTGAAGGCTAAGGATAATTTATTCTGCATTATCTTAGTCATAATATTTCTTACTAGTCTAGTTGAGCTCACCCTTTCTTTCACTGTTCTCTTCAGAAAATGAGAATATAGCTGGGACTAGTCGGGGAATGGATTGACGGTCTAGATGGTTGCATTAGTAGTCCTCACTATTCTGTAAAAGAGTGTGATAATAATTGTAATAAGGACTTTTTTTGAGTTTGAATACTGTCTAAAAGAGAATATTTATATTAAAACTCACAGCTCATGTTGTATATTTAAGTTTGTATTTAAGTTCTTTACCATGTATTTGGCGACTCAGAATGGGTGATGTATACCTATTCTGGGGGCGTCATAGTTTATATCAAAGCTTAGGAATATGATCTCTGGCTGAGATGTGAGACAAGAACTAGGAGGGGAGAGATGGGGAATTCCTTCGCTAGTATGACCTACCTAAGTTTATTTGGTATTTAATTGGTCGGTAAGAGTATAGGGATAATATGTGACATGTCAATTAACCCTTATTTTGTGACAGTGTTTGAGAATGGCATCTGAAAATATTGAGATTGGCAATGAAGCACATGAGACCGTTGAGTCACTGACGATCAATAACTAGGATAATGTGCAGGAAGGCAACAATCCTCAGGTAAACAATAACGCCGATCAAATGACGAACGATGGGATGTTTAGAAGTTTTTTGCAGTTCATGCAAAATCAGACGAGGGAGACTCGTGTACAAAATACGGGTGGAAATGATAGCAACGCGCGGATGGTCACCGCTAAGCATTTCAAGGAGTTGGGACCGCCGGAGTTTTTGGGAAAGCCAGAACCATTTACGGCAAAGACGTGGATAAAGCAGATCACCAAGATATTTGATGTCTTGGAATGCTCAGAGGAGCAAAAGGTTCCATTCGCCACCTTTATGTTGCGTGAAGAAGCAGATCACTGGTGGGAATCTGTAAAGCGTACCCAGCCTGACGCACTCAAAATGTCTTGGGAGAAGTTCCAAGAACTGTTCAACGACAAGTACTTTCCCGAAAATATTCGTCACATGAAAGAGGTAGAGTTCATCAAGTTAGAGCATAACAATATGACTGTGTCACAGTACGAAGCTAAGTTTGCTGAGTTGTCCCGATTTGCGTCCCACTTAGTTGATAATGAGGAGAGAATGACGCGGATGTTTCTAAGAGGTTTGAAACCCGAGATACGTCAATACCTTATCTCTCACAAACTTTGTTTATATTCAGATGTTGTGAATAGAGCTCAGTTAGTGGAGCGTGATAATGAGTCAGCTCAACCAAAAGGTAACGACCAACAACACGATAATAATCGTACCAGTGGCAATGACCATTGGAACAACGATAACCATCGTGGGGGAAATTATCATGCCAAGAATGGTAACCACTTCGGTGGTAATCATGGCTAAGATAATAGAAGTGGAAATTTCAAAAAGAGAAGGTTCAATAATGGTGGAAAGACCGCAGCACCAGCACCTGTTTCAAAGGAAGAAGAACGACCACTGGTCGTATGTTTCAAATGCGGACAGAAGGGACACATCCGTCCAAACTGTACGCAGCAACCCAAAGCGTGTTTCAATTACGGAAGAGAAGGTCACTTAGCTCAATTTTGTCATGTAGTGAAGTCAAGTCTAGCTGGGATGGTGATGCTAAAGGATATCTCTGACAAGTCAAAGTCAGTAGTTTAAGTGAGAGCGTTTGTCAAGGAACCCGAACGAAGCTATCACGGGTAAGTTAATCATAAACTCTTGTGAAGTTTACACCTTATTCGATATCGGTTCTACCCATTCTTTTATTTCTCCTACTTGCGCTCAACGTTTAAATTTGACCCCAGTACAAAACCCAGTTCTAAAACCCTCAAATATTTCTTCACCCAAAACGAACGTAACATGCGCCAAAGACGTTGGCTCGAGCTGTTGAAGATTACGACCATACCATTCAATATCATGGTAGAAGAGCGAACGTGGTAGCTGACGCGTTGAGAAGAAGATTGTATGCAGTTACGAGTGTGACGTTGTTAACACAAAGACCCATTTCGTACGACTTACTCTAGAGACCCACGTGATGATGTTAAAAATACAATTAGAACCAACTTTAATTGATAAAGTTAAAGCCGCTTAGGCTACAGACTCAGAGCTGATGAATGTGAAGAAGAAGGTTCAAGAGGGCGTTATTCTAGAAGCAAGAATTGATGAAGAGAGGAAATCTCAACTCTTGATTTAATTGTTCTATTTAAAATTCTCGATCGAGTAGGAACTGTGGTCTATAGACTCGTTTTAACACTAAGTATATCGCGTGTTCATAACATTTTTTTCGTATCGATGTTACGTAAATATGTGGACGACCCGAGCCACATTATTTAATTAAAACCGGACGAGATAACGGAAGATTTAACGTATGAAGAGGTACCTGTAAAAATCTTGGATACGAAGAAACAAATTTTTACGCTCAAAGGTTATACCTCAGGAGTTAGAATCTGATGAGGTATCCTCATCTGTTCGGCATACCAGGTACGTACGTCAATTTCGAGGACGAAATTTTATAAGGAGGGGAGGTTGTAAGACCCCAATTTTTTTATAAATAAAATCGAATTTCCTCTAATTATTATTTTGAATAATAAAGTGTTAATTTGATATAATGCTGTGGTTATGGGTGAAATATGCAAATTTTACAAAATAAGCAAGTGGTTATAAAATATTCATTGTTGTCGGGGAATATTCGTTTGGTCGTGAAATATTCTTGCTGTCGGGGAATATTCATACAATGGCGCAGCTATTTGTAGACCCCACAACGGAATTATTGTCGGAATGAAAAAACGACCGAAATATTTTTTATGAAAATAGCGGCGAAAGTTTTACCGTTAACTGTTGAACTACCCGGTAATAAAAGTACAGTAATACGCGTGGTTGCATAGTAGCACACGGTATTGATTATTGGTGCTTACGTGAGAAGTCACTTAGTTTTACTCAATAATTATTACAGTAATTACTGTTCAATATTTTATTTTATTGATTCAGTAATTGCTACGTTGATATTTTATATTATTGTTGTTTCAATAATTGTCACTGCACAGTATTTCCCATTATCAGATCAATAATTCATATTATTTGAATAATATTATTAGATAGCATTATTGGTAATGTCTAGAAAGTTCTGTCTAAGGAGAGGTTTGGTCATCTAATTGTGCGCCAGTAAGGAGAAATCCTTATCGGAAAACCCCCTATTTCTTGGGAACAACCTGGTTGTCATAATTGTGATTCTGTAATATTATTTATGAATAATTAATTATTAATTTATATGATAAGGAAATATTTATTTTATGTGGATATATTTATTGTGGTTATAAATGAAGGATTTAATGCTGTGGTGTTTTATCAGTATTTTTGGCGGAATAGAGGTGCTGAAAATCATCCGTATGTGGATTTCGGACATTTTCTGTTTGGAATTTAGAAAAACTTAAAGCTACAAAGTTGTAGAGAATTAAATTTCCTATCAAAAGCACATAGAATTCAAATTTTTCTGATAAAAGAGCTATTTTATAAGAATTATTGAAGTTACTGATTATTTAAAATATTTTGAACATTTTTAGAATTGGTGGGCCCCACTTTTGGTTGGTGAGAAATGTGCTCAAATTTTATTTCAAATGTGGTGGGTGGCAATAGTAGCAGGTAAAGCCATCAGGTTACAGGTCAAGTCTGCTTCGGCGTGCTAGCATTTTCTTATAAATAGGGTGCTCAGTTAGAATTAAAAATCACACTAGAAACAAGTTTTCTCTCTTTCTCTCTCTATATTATCGAGCATATTTTGTGAGTATTTAGATATTTTGTGAGTTGATATTCAACAGTGCAAGTTTCCTTCAGCCTTATACCTGATATTTCATTCTGAAGTACTGTTTCTTTGAGGTAATTAAGGGGTATTATTTATTTCACATTCTGAAGAGATATTATTTTTCGTATTCGTATGAATATTATTTCCTTTCAATATTCATAAGAAATTTTATTTCGTTCAATATTCACAAGAAATATTATATTCGTTTAATATTCGTAATGAATATTATTTTTGTTTAATATTCGTAAGGGATGTTATTTTCTTCGCAAATGATATTATTTTCTTCAATATCATTATGCTGAATTATTGATATGAGCTTTATTATGGAATTTTTACATTTTTGTGTCGGGGTTACTATTCCTGAAGTTACTATTCACTCAGTTACTATTCACCCGGAGTACTATTCATGATAAAAATTAATTACTTTTCGGTCCAAATCATTTTTGATACAATATTATTCTTGAATTTTACTCCACAAAGCAGTATCATGTTGACAATTTGGACGTTATTTATTCCTGGATAAATTAAATTATAAATCTTTAAAAATTTATCCTTGAACTTGTTTTATTGAATTCTTATATCATTGTTATCATCCTCATGTTTATATTCTGTTGAAAGTCATCTGTGGCCTGTAGTGCATAGATGGACTTGGTATGATTATGACTAGGGATTATTCGGTATAATCATGACCGTAATATTACAAATGATGTGGTAAAAGTCCTCATTGGTCTGTAGTGCATTGATGGACAGTTTTTGGTATGATTATGGCCATGGATTCTCTTCGTGCAATGGTACAAAGATAAATTATCATGATCATGACCGTTGATGAAAACACGATTATCCTTGGCCCGTAGTGCAGGGATGATTCGATGATATGGATTATTTATTAAGTTGAGTCTCAGTGATAAAAGTGAATGAAAAACCTTTTAAATCATAGAAGATGGTAGATATTATGCTCTACTTGACTCTTCTAATGGATTGCTTATTCCGCTGCAGTTGTTGATCTAAAACTTGTTGTCTATTATATTATATCAGTTGTTATAATGTTGAAGGCTACGGATAATTTATTCTGCATTATCTTAGTCATAATATTTTTTTACTAGGCTAGTTGAGCTCACCCTTTCTTTCACTGTTCTCTTCAAAAAATTAGAATATAGCTAGGACTAGTCGGAGAATGGATTGACGGTCCAGATGGTTGCATTAGTAGTCCTCACTATTCTGTGAAATAGTGTGATAATAATTGTAATAAGGACTTATTTTGAGTTTGAATACTGTCTAGAAGACAATATTTATATTAAAACCCATAGCTCATGTTGTATATTTAAGTTTGTATTTAAGTTCTGTACCATGTATTTGGCGACTCAGAATGAGTGATGTATACCTATTTTGGGGGTGTCACAATTAGTATCAAGCATTCGCTCGACACAATAGAAGGAAAAAAAAGAGAGAAGAGAAGACGAAAAAGAGGGAGAAGGGGGACCGAACGCCACCGCCGCCGTCATCGTAGCGCATTAGGTAACCCCTTTTATTTCTTCAATTGAAGTATGTAGTGTTATCTGTAATATATAGTATTATTATATATATATATATATATATATATATATATATATATATATATATTTATGATAAAAATAGAACATGATTTTATATAAATATAACACATAAAATATTAATAAATAAATCTGAGTCCTTTGAATTCACAAAGTCTCCTTAAAGCAAATTTATTCCCCCACAGATGCTAAGGGTTAATTGAATAATTGCTTCCCAAGATAAAACGTATTTCAATTCTTAATTAAGAGCATTACAAAATTAAGAATTCATCGAACTAATTTCTATGTTATGCACTAAACTAATAGTAATTATGCATGAAAATTAATGCATGTATATACTTACACAAAATGGGGAAATTTGCAGAACGGGATAGGAGAAACGGAACGTGACTGCAACACTTTTGCAGAGAACGGGATTCTGCAGAACGGACTTTCGCAGAAACAGAACGGGAACGGGAATTGCAGAACGGGGAAGGAACGGGATTTTATAGGGAAAGAACGGGAATTGCAAAATTATAGAACGGAACTCTGTTTTACAGAACAGAACAGAACGGAAATCTCTAGCACAGAAACGGGACGGGAAAAAACTTATTTCTTAAATGCTTTCCACACCGTTTATTTATAGAAAAAATTCGTGACCGTTATTTCTGTTGGCGTGTAACCGTCGTCAAAACGACGTAGTATTGTGATGATATTTATTAAATAAATTTTGTCTAAAAATATATATCACGAATCCGCCCGTCACGACCACTACCCGACCCGAGTCAATTTTCTCATTCAAATCCTATTTCCAACAATCCCCCACATGAATGTAAAATTGGCGTTACAATATGCAAAATATGTTATGAATATGCAGACACTAGTTCGAGTACATAAGAAAAGATATTTCATCAGGTTAAGTAGCCTAGTGGCTTTGAACTTGCCCTAGTAAAATCTATCGGATTTACTTGGCTAATCAGTAGACTTGATGTCTTTGAACTGTCAACTTTTCTTGTAAACCAAGACAATAGAATTCACAAAATATCTCTTCAGACATAGTTGGTTTTCACGTTTGTGTTCATTTTGGCCTTGAAACACCTCTTGGTTTCATGAGTATATTAGAGAATTCAGCCTTCAAAATTCTCACAGAAATGGCCCTCTTCTTACTCACGTAGGTGACTTCTATCAAGAGTTTCCTGCAATACCCCACTTGAACATATTTCAAGATATAAAAATCATTAAAAGCGTATCTTATCTTGATTCTCGCGGCAGATGTGCACTGTCTCATTTTGGAATAGTTAGGAGTAATTATCTCCTCAGTGCTTTACTGAGTACTACATAGTTCGGTTTGCCCATTGAACCTAGATCTTGGGATCTCCAATCAGCTAGGTTGGGTTGCCACTTTGACGACTCATATTTAAACAGCAGGCTTTAAACCCATTCCCCTCGATGATTTTTTCACTTGCTCACTTGTTAAACCTTTCGTAAGCGGATCCGTAATATTATCTTTTGACGTTACATAGTCAATTGAGATAATTCCATTTGAGAGCAATTGTCTAACGGTATTATGTCTCCGTCGTATATGGCGTGACTTACCGTTATATAAATGACTCTGTGCTCTTCCAATCGCTGATTGGCTATCACAGTGTATACATATAGATGGCACAAGTCTTGACCAATTTGGAATATGCTCTAAGAAATTACGAAGCCACTCAGCTTCTTCTCCAGCTTTGTCTAACGCAATAAATTCTGATTCCATTGTAGACCTTGCAATACACGTTTGTTTTGAGGATTTCCAAGACACAGCTGCACTACCAAGTGTAAATACATATCCACTTGTGGATTTTGAATCTTTAGTATCAGATATCCAATTAGCATCAGTATATCCTTTCAATACTGCTGGATATCTTGTATAGTGCAGTCCAAGTTTTGAGTATGTTTTAAATATCCCAAAACTCTCAAAATAGCTTTCCAGTGATCTTTACCTGGATTACTCGTATACCGTCTTAGCTTACTTACTGAATAAGCTATATCTGGTCTAGTACAGTTCATGACATACATTAAACTACCTATTATACGAGAATATTCTAATTGAGATATGTTATCACCTTCATTTTTAACTAGATAAAGATTTATATCAACTAGGATTTTATTTAGAATTATATTATACTTGTTAAATTTTTCAAGTATTTTTTCAATGTAATGAGTTTGAGATAATATAATTCCATCAGATGTTCTAGAAATCTTGATTCCTAATATTATATCTGAAACCCCCAAGTCTTTCATGTCAAATCTATTTGACAACATACATTTGGTAGAGTTGATAACTTCATTGTTACTACCCATGATTAGCATATCATCCACATAAAGACAAACAATGACATATTCTTTTTGAGTACTTTTGACATAAACACATTTGTCACACTCATTTATTTTAAATCCATTTGATAACATAACATTATCAAATTTCTCATGCCATTGTTTTGGTGCTTGTTTTAATCCATACAAGGATTTAACAAGTTTGCATACTTTCCTCTCTTGTCCAAGAGCTATGAAATCTTCAGGTTGTTCCATATATATTTCTTCATCTAATTCACCATTTAAGAATGCAGTCTTTACATCCATTTGATGTATTTAAAGTCTATTTAAAGATGTTATTGTTATTAGCATCCGAATAGATGTAATTCTTGTAACAGGTGAATAAGTGTCGAAATAATCCAATCCTTCCTTTTGTCTATAGCCTTTAACAACAAGCCTTGCTTTATATTTATCAATTGAGCCATCAGCTTTCATCTTCTTTTTGAAGATCCATTTATACCCTAAGGGTTTTGAACCAGGTGGAAGATCCACCAGTTCCCATGTATGATTTTGCATAATGGACTCAATTTCGCTATTTATTGCTTCTTTCCAATGAGAAGCATCTGGAGAGGACATTTCTTCCTTGTACGTTCGAGGATCGTTTTCTAACAAAAATGTTAGAAAATCCAGACCAAAAGACGTTGAAGTCCTTGCCCTTTTGCTACGTCTAGGTTCATCCACTAAAGACTCTTTGTCTATTTTTTCAGGATTATCACTAGTAGCATCCAAAGGTCTTTTGTTTAAATTTGAATCATTATTTCCATTATATGGAAAAATATTCTCAAAGAATGATGCATCTCTTGATTCAATAAATGTATTAACATGAATATCATTAATATTAGATTTATGAACAAGAAAGCGATAAGCACTGCTGTTATTTGCATAACCAATGAAAACACAGTCAATTATTTTTGGTCCTATCTTAACCTTTTTAGGTTTAGGAACCATTACCTTTGCTAGACACCCCCACTCTTAAGTATTTATAGCTAGGTCTATGACCTTTCCATAGTTCATAGGGTGTTTTGTGAGTTTTCTTATGAGGCACTTTATTAAGAATATAATTGGCAGAAAGCAAAGCTTCCCCCCACAAATTTCGGGGTGCTCCAGAACTGTTTAACATAGCATTCAACATTTCTTTCAATGTTCGGTTCTTGCGTTCAGCAATACCGTTAGATTGAGGTGAATAAGGAGCAGTAGTTTGGTGAATAATACCACGAGTAGAGCATATCTCTTCAAATGGTGATTCATATTCACCACCTCTTGTTTGCACAAACTTTAAGTTACATATGTCAGTGTGAATTAAATTTAGAGGTTCAGTTTTCCTTTCAACAGAATGAAAGGGTAATCTTGTCATTTTTGATTCCACACATATTTCGCACTTATATTTTTGATTAATATCAAATTTAGGCAAAAATTCTAAATTAATTAATCTACGCAAAGTATTATAATTAACATGTCCTAATCTAGCATGCCATATATTTGAAGACTCTAACAAGTAAGCAGAAGAATTAATTTTATTATTATCAATAGACTTCGGTACAACAGTCATAAAATTCATCTTAAAGAGCCCATCATTCATGTAGCCCTTTCCTACAAACATATCATTCTTAGTAAGTACAAATTTATCAGACAAAAACACCAACTTAAAGCCATTCTTGCTAAGTAGTGACCCAGAAACTAGATTCTTGCGAATATCTGGCACATGAAGCACTTCATTCAAAGTCAGTTCTTTGTCAGATGTCATTTTCAGTATAATCTTTCCACGTCCTTGAACCTTTGAACTTGAGGAGTTTCCCATAAAGAGTTGATCATCATTTTCTACTGGTTTGTAAGTAGAAAACATCCATTTGTTGGAACAAATGTGGCGAGTAGCCCAGTGTCCACGTACCATTCTTTAGGGTTTCCTACCAAGTTACATTCAGATATAACTGCACAAAGATTCATGTCTGAAACATCTTCAGAAAGCTTTTCCTGTTCTGTCACATTTGCTTGAGGCTTTTGATCTTTCTTCAACTTCTTTGGCTTTCGACATTCATTAGATTTATGTCCTGGAATGCCACAGTTGAAGCATTTGCCTTTAAATTTCTTTTTGGCCTTGAAAGCTTCTTTGCCTTCACGCTTCCTTTTGTTGTTGTTTGGCCTTTGTTCTACCACATTTGCCTTTGCTTCAATGAAATTCTTTCCACTCTTCTTCTCAGATCCTCGATTGTCCTCTTCAATCCTAAGTCGAACAATCAGTTCTTCAAGATTCATCTCTTTGCGTTTATGCTTCAGATAATTCTTGAAGTCTTTCCATGATGGTGGAAGCTTCTCAATCATTGCTGCAACTTGGAATGAATCACTTAATGACATTCCTTCAGAATGAATGTCATGTAGAATTACTTGTAATTCTTGAACCTGAGTGATAACTGCTTTAGAATCTATCATTTTATAATCAAGAAATCTATCGACTATGAATTTTTTTATGCCAGCATCTTCAGTTTTATATTTTTTGTCTAAAGATTCCCAAAGTTTCTTTGCAGTTTGAATTGTACAATACACATTTTACAATGTATTGTATAAACCATTCATCACATAGTTTCTGCAAAGAAAATCAGCATGTTTCCATGCATCAACTGCATCCACTTTTTCCTTGTCAGTTTCCCCTTCAACAAGAGTAGGATAGTCCTCTTGTAGAAACCTTGCCAAGTTCAGTGTGGTGAGATAGAAAAGCATTTTCTGTTGCCAACGCTTAAAATCAGTTCCATTGAACCTTTCAGGCTTTTCTCCATGAGACATACTCACGGCAAGAATGATACTAGTAGATGTCATTTCTGTTATACAAAGAAGACAATTGTCAATAAATAGAAACCAATTTCTGTTGTTGTACAATATTTAAACAACAAATTTTGTTTACAAAATTTCTGTTGTAGAATATTTATTCACAAATTTTGTTTTACAAATTTGTTATCACTAATTCAAATTCTATTTATAAATTTGTGTTTAACATATTTGCATTCTTTAGTTAAATTCCAACACAATACAATAATAACAGAATTAATATATAACATAATGGACAATATTGATTATGACAGACAATGCATGAATAGTTATTAACTATTACAGGTTTACAATTTATTGGTTTGTGTATCAAAGTATTATCAGAACACTTAAACCTTATTAACATGCAACAACACAAACAGAATATTATGTATGTTAACATGTAATATATATAATATTTCTGTAAAATATATACTAACAGAATATTGTATATTTACATGTAATAATATGCAATAATATTACAGAATACTATGTATATTAATTCTTCAAAATTTTACGTTTTGCCGATTCTGAGATGTTCAGAAATGATATTAACATACATGCCAAACATGCGAATAATACATTGCAAATAATATTAAGCATAAACATGAATAGTATTTATTAATACAATACTATGTAAACAAAATAACATGCAAAACTTATTAATGCAACACTGATAACAGAATATACATACTGTTTTTTTTATAGAAAACATGTAAAAACAGTGTATATATATACAACAAAATTTGCAGAAATTCAATGAACAAATGCAATTTATACAAAACAAAAACTTTTTTTATAAAACAATTTTCTATTCACATAAAACAATTTTCTGTTCACAAGATACTATAATTACAGAAAATATAAATTTGCTTTAAGATTGTTACCTGTAATATATAGTATTATTTAATATATATATATATATATATATATATATATATATATATATATATATATATATATATATGATAAAAACAGAACATGATTTTATATAAATATAACACAGAAAATATTAATAAATAAATCCGAGTCCTTTAAATTCACAAAGTCTCCTTAAAGCAAATTTATTCCCCCACATATGCTAAGGGTTAATTGAATAATTGCTTCCCAATATAAAACGGATTTCAATTCTTAATTAGTAGCATTACAAAATTAAGAATTCATCGAACCAATTTCTATGTTATGCACTGAACTAATAGTAATTATGCATGAAAATTAATGCATGTATATACTTACACAAAATGGGGAAATATGCAGAACGGGATAGGAGAAACGGAACGAGACTGCAACACTTTTGCAGAGAACGTGATTCTGCAGAACGGACTTTCGCAGAAACATAACGGGAATGGGAATTGCAGAACGGGGAAGGAACGGGATTTTACAGGGAAGGAACGGGAATTGCAAAATTGTAGAACGGAACTCTGTTTTACAGAACAGAACGGAACGGAAATCTCTAGCACAGAAACGGAACGGGAAAACACTTATTTCTTAAATGCTTCCCACATCGTTTATTTATAGAAAAAATTCGTGACCGTTATTTCTATTGGCGTGTAACCGTCGTCAAAACGACGTAGTATTGTGATGATATTTATTAAATAAATTTTGTCTAAAAATATATATCACGAACCCGCTCGTCACGACCCGACCCGAGTCAATTTTCTCATTCAAATCTCATTTCCAACATGTAGTTTATGCTTAATATGTTGTTAGCTGTGTAAAATTCTCAATGTTAGCATAGGAAGAGGTTTGTGCGATCAGTGACATATATCATGGACTATATGCAACTGAATTTCCATTTGATTAGCTTGTTAGCCATCATTGCAATTAATGATGAAGTTTCTATAATATAGTTGTCTTGTTCAAGTGTTTGCAATTTTATCTTGTGTAATTGTTATAAGGCTTTGAGATTATTTGCATTTTCTATTTACTTAGTTTTGATGTTTTTATGGGTATAACATTGATATGAAGTGGTGAGGAGTAGGGTTGAATGTATATGTTGTTGTTTCAAATTCTGTGATTTGTGTTTTGCTATGTTCTGAAACCATATGTATATATATATATATATATATATGAATATCAAACGGGTGGATAATTTGTGTGGCTGTTGTGAAACATATGGGATAAGACTTCCTGATGTTGTGGTAATCACATGCTTCTGTAACTTCAATTCATTGTCGAACAGTTAGGTTCGTTTCGTAATTATTTTTGGTTTCAAATTTTGCTACTATAAATCTTTATGAAGACTAAGGGACATTTGTTACTATAAATCTTTTGTATATTTTTTATTTTTGTATCATCCTTACTTCATATTTTGTATAGGATTCATGTGTGACTGTGTGAGTTACAATTGTATTTGAATATGGGATTGACCAAGTTAAAGGCTTTTAGCTAATTTATTTTAGATAATTGTGTAATTTTATTATTGGGAGCTTAGTTTACTATATATCAATTGTTTATAAATATGAAAGAGTTAAAAGGCAAATTTTAATCCCTTCAACTCCTTCTCTCGATTATAGTAATGATTGTTACTAACTTACTATAAATCTTTATTAGGGCCTCATGAATGTAATCTTATGTTTTGGCATACGCACTATAGTTAGGAGCAAGATGTTTAATTTAGCAAAGTGACACGGTGACAAGCTGACTACTTAGGACACTTTTAAAATTTGCAATTTATTTCAACGTCTTAAATAAGTGGAAAAAAAATTTGAGGAGATATTTTAGGGGACTTCTTTAAGATGGCAATTGGTTCTTTTTCAGTATACTCTTTTGATATTGATACGAAGGTGTGGCAAAAGATAAAGCTTCGTGCTTGGACAATTAACAAGTTGCGCCAATCAATTTATTCTCCATATTATTTCTTTCCATCTTACGATGTAAATGAACCAAAAAAATAAACTTAAAAAGTTGGAAGTAATAACTTTCATTTATATCACATGTTTCGATTAGAGAAGAGATTACTTCCTAATAAAATGCTTAAGAAAAGGATATTTGATACTTAAGTGGATTAACCACCTGCAAAAGTAAAAAAAACACAAAAAATATATTAAAAATACTATAAAAATAGACATAAGATATACCTACAAGTTGGCAAATAAATGTTAAAATCCACGTTGATACATCAGTAAGTTCTGAAAAAAGATCTAATAAATCCCTCATGTTATTCACATCATTGATAGTCCCCTTAAGCCTGAACTTCTGCTTATTGTATGTCACTCCACAGAGAAGTGTACGCTTCCCCTGTAGCTTAGTAAACTAAGTAGCACATGCTTAGTTTCTCATGGAACCCAAAAAGACATTAATGAACAAAAGAAATATCAACTTCCAATGTTAAAGAACTAAGAGATAATTAAGTGCTCTTAATTAAAAATCATTCTCTTAATCATGTTAGTATAATATAATGAGAACATGTAGTCCTGACCATGCTATACATTAATAAGCTTATGTTGTCTGTAGTAGGTATCATGGTATCATGGACATATCCCTTATATTGAGTTGCTCGTAAATTAAATAAAACTTAGAAAAATAGTCGAAAAAGAAACCAAACACGCCCCGGGAGTCGAAACGACACGCAACCATAGACATAACACCTCATAGATATTAGGAACACGTTATAACTTACGGGACTCGATTTCGATATCTAAAGGTCGAATTATCAGTTTGTTTGCGTAACTTGTATAAATTAAAGAAAACTTAGAAAAATAATCGAAAATGAAACCAAAACCCGCCCCAGGCGTCAAAATAACACGCAACCATAGACATAGCACCTCATAGATATTAGGAACACGTTAAAACTTACATGACTCGATTCTGATATCCAAATCCGAGTTATCAGCCTGTTTGCTTAACATGTATAAATTAAAGAAAACTTAGCACACTATAGACTAAAACCCGCCCCGTGCTTCGAAATGACATGAAACCATAGACATAGTACCTCATAGATATTGGAACACTTTACAACTTATGGGACTTGATTTTGATATCTGAAGTCTGAGTTATCAGCTCATTTGCCTAACTTGTATAAATTAATGAAAACTTAGAAAAATAGTCAAAAAAGAGCCAAAACTCGCCCCATGCGTCAAAATGATACACAAACATAGACATAGTACCTCATAGATATTAGGAATATGTTACACCTTACGGGACTCGATTCCGATATCCTGAGGCCGAGTTATCAGTCTGTTTTCCTAACTTGTATAAATTAAAGAAAACTTAACACAATATAGACCAAAACCCGCCCCGGGCGTCAAAATGAGACGAAACTATAGACATAGTACCTTATAGATATTTGGAACAATTTATCACTTACGGACTCGATTTTGATATCCGGTGGTCAAGTATCAGCCCGTTTGACTAACTTGTATAAATTAAAGAAAACTTAGCACATTATAGACCAAAACCCGCCCTGGGCGTCGAAACTACACGAAACCATAGACATAGTACCTTAAAGATATTTGGAACACGTTACAACTTATGGGACTCTATTCCGATATCTGGAGGCCGAGTTATCAGCTCATTTGTCAAACTTGTATAAATTAAAGAAAACTTAAAAAAATAGTCGAAAAAGAGACCAAAACCCACCCCGGGAGTCGAAACGACACACAACCATAGGCATAGTACGTCGTAGATATTAAAAATACGTTACAACTTACGAGACTGGATTCTGATATTCGGAGGCCGAGTTATCAACCCGTTTAACTAACTTGTATAAATTAAAGAAAACTTAACATAGTATAAACCAAAACCCGCCCTAGGAGTCGAAACAGCACGAAACCATAGACATAGTACCTCATAGATATTTAGAACATGTTACAACTTACGGGACTTGATTTTGATATCCGGAGGCCGAGTTATCAGCCCGTTTGCGTAACTTGTATAAAATAAAGAAAACTTAGAAAAATAGTCAAAAAAGAGACCAAAATCCGCTCCGGGCTTCGAAATGACACGCAACCATAGACATAACACCTTATAGATATTAGGAACACGTTACAACTTACGGGACTCGATTCCGATATCCGGACGCCGAGTTATCAGCTCATTTGCCTAACTTGTATAAATTAAAGAAAAATTAATTAACAAAGCATAGACCAAAACCCGCCCCGGGCGTCAAAACAACACGAAACCATAGTCGTAGTACCTCATAGATATTTGAAACACATTACAACTTACGGGACTCGATTCTGATATCCGGAGGCCGAGTTATTAGTCTATTTGCCTAACATGTATAAATTAAAGAAAACTTAAAAAAATAGTCAACAAAGAGACCAAATCCCGTCACGGGCGTCTAAACAACACGCAACCATAGACATAGCACCTCTTTGATATTAGAAACACGTTATAATTTACGGGACTCGATTCTGTTATCCGGAGGCTAAGTTATCAGCCCGTTTGCCTAAATTTATATAAATTAAAGAAAACTTAACAGACTATAGACCAAAATCCGCCCCAGACAATAAAGCAACACAAAATCATAGACATAGTACCTTATAAATATTTGGAACACGTTATAACTTACAAGACTCGATTCCGAGATTCGAATGCCGAGTTATCAGCTCGTTTAGAGAATTTAAATAACTCATTAATTAAACAATTATAATAAATTGTTTAAGGATCTAATAAGTGTTTATCACTTAAGAAAAACATTATAAATTAATTAAATCATTAACCTAAGATTAATTAAATATTTTATATGATTAATGATAGTACATTATATTATGTATACCTTGTGATTGAATTATTTGCTAGATAATAGCATAAGTAAGCGTATAAACATACAATTATACACAGTTCTAATTAATAGACCAACATTATCAATTCTAGGTCGTTCAAAGAGCTTTAATTAAAGCTAGTTAGTCATAGCTCGTCGAATAGTCAAGTTCTCTAACTCAAACTTGAGTTATTATTTTCAAAGCATTTTAGTGGATAATTATTGTTGATTACTTCACATCCTTAATGATTATTGTGAATCGCACTTTGTGCAATTGAATTCATGTTTATGAGATAGATCTATGCTAGTTGTATCAGCTAGCATAGATCGAATATGTTTAAATTTGTTAAATCAAATATGTTTTAAAAGTTGTTCTTAACCAATTGATTTGGTAAGGACTCGAGACTGAGAAAAGAGAATTTTTTTATTAAAACATTATATTGGAAAATAATTGTTGCTCGGCTATTAAGTGTTTATTCGTAATACACCGGGTATGAAAGGTTAATCCATTCGATTACCAAAACTT
This sequence comes from Panax notoginseng, assembly GCA_016801055.1. Classification (NCBI taxonomy): domain Eukaryota; kingdom Viridiplantae; phylum Streptophyta; class Magnoliopsida; order Apiales; family Araliaceae; genus Panax; species Panax notoginseng. Next base: position 31,954,725 of record CM029019.1, read on the forward strand.
ATTAAAAGGACCAATTTAAATACTGAAAACCTTAGTATATGTTCATGGTTATTTCAAACCACTTAGAATCTATTATTCAGTTATTGCAACTTAATTCATGTTCTTTCACAATCAATTCTATTGTTGAACATTGAAAGCTAGATTCCTTTCTAATCATGATATATCTCCTTTGAATATAAACTTGCTAAGCAAATTAGTTGCTTACTTTTGCTATATCATGATGTATATTTCAGCTAAGCCCGAGGCATCAAATAAGAAAGATAAAAGCAAGGGCAAGGTTCAGGAATAGTTTATTAAAGATTTTTAATTATTATCTAATCTGATGTAATTATTTATGTAAACCTTTTTTAATAGTAAAGGTAAGTTTAAGTTAAGGTTAAGAAGACTTTGGGATTGTGTTGAAGACTTTATTATAATGAACAATGTATGTTTATTATTCTGCAGTAGTTATAGGATGCTTATGATGATGATGGATCGTGAGCATTGAATCTGAGGTTAGAGAACCCAGATTTGGGGGCGTCACAGAGAGAAAAGGAGAAATAGAGAAAAACAGAGGGAGGAACGGATAGCTTGTATAGAGAGAAATCAAACTAAAAACTCCATAACCATCTTCTCCATCTTCTTCCATTAAACCTCTAAGGAAGCTAGTCAGAGAAGAAAATGGGTGAAATATTTTGCTTGAACGAAACCTACGAGAGAACTCATGAAGCATGAAAATCAAATTCTAGGTAATTTTTAGCATGATTATAGAACTTAAACATCTTTTATACAACTTCCACAGCCTTACTATTCATCATCTTCTTCAAAGCTTCAAAGAAATCCTAAAAAGAGAAAGCAATGGATTTATTAAAGGAGCTTGAATTGAGGTACGGGAAGGATCAAGGAAGTAGAGGACAGCATCCTAGCAAGCTTTAGATCATCATCTAGCTACTAAGTGGAAGTAACTCCAAGAAGTAAGCTCTAAAAACCCTAACTTCCATTTTTATTCTTAAGTTCTGCATTTCCAGGGCTATTATCATGTTTTTGAGTTGTATGTATAAAGAAATCTTGTAAGAGTGATTCTCAGAGGTTATAATGACTCTTAAGAACATCCAAATGGAACCATAATGAAAGAAATCCAAACCTATGTGTATCGAAGCAAGAAATGAACATGACTGGACTGTCGTGGACATTTTGTGTATAGAACCTTTGTGTAAAAGCTTGGTTTAAGGGGAATATGTTGTACTTCTCTGAGTTAAGAATAATACATAACTTAAATAAACTAAATCGGAGCTAAAATGAATTCATAGTGAAAGATGTAGTAAGAACATGTCAAGAATACGAAAAACATAACTTAACCATGAGTTTGAGTCAAGATTTGGGCATGTAAATATTTCTGGAATTAGTTGAATTTCTGTTATGTTGTAGCTCTATGAGTTACGAGTCTATAGAATCTAAAACGGACTTATTTGGACGTGTATAGATCGAGTTATGAATATTGGAAGGAGGAAGGGTCAAAAATTAGCAAGAACAACAAATTTTGACAAAATTGCGAGCAACCTGCTGCCTCCTAGCGCCTAGTGCGCTGGTCTAGGCTTATTTGGGGTGCCTAGTGTGCTGGCTAAGTGTTAGCAAAAGACAGCTCGAAAATGTTTAGTAAAATGAGCATAACGTTTTCAAACGAACTCCGATTAAGGCGATTCAGGATGATTCAGAAAGATAACGAGTAGACCTACAACTTTCATTCTTTGAGATTTGAGATTTGAGGTCGGCTTAAAAGAACATTATAAGATATGTGATTAGGTTAATATTAACTAAAAAGGATGTAATATCAAACAATGACGAATGAACCAAACGTTAAGTGTCAATTAAAAGAGAGGTAGATAGGAGTTAACTTAATTAACGTTAACAACCATATGCGAAGGCAAGTTTTAATAATTAAGAATATTAGATTAAAGTATTATTTGTGAATGATTAAAATATTATTAAATAATTAATAATATTAGTAAATGAATAAAATATTATTAAGTGATTAATAATATTAGACATAAGTTTTAAAATGATGATTACATGAATAAAATATTATCAAAAGATGATACTATTACTAATAAGTTAAAGATTTATCTAATGTTTGATTATGTGGCTTAATGGTAGATAATTTATTTATTTTTAAAAAAAGTTAAATTATGAGGAATGATACGATATGCTAATTGAAAGATCAATCTTATAAATGATAGGTCTTTCATATGAGCTTAACTTAGATTGCGTAGCAGTTATCGAAGGACAAGGCAAGTTTTCTAACTCAAACTCGAGTTATTATGTTTCAAGCATGCTAGTGGTTTAATTATTGATAATTATTTCACATCTATGATTATTGATTCGCACTTAGTGCAAGTTTGATATGTTTTTTGGGTATGAAAGGTTGATCACCTTGATTACCAAAATAATGTTCATGCATGGTCATTGTTGGCCACTCAGCGATATGGATTCAATTATTCATTCATTGAAATTTGATTCTCAATCATTCATAATTGGTATATATTGTTGAAAATTCAGAAAGCTATATTTTTTTCTTTCAATCATGATATATCTTTATTGTAATTAAACTTGCTGAGCATAGTAGTTGCTCACCATTGCTAAATCATTATAATATTTCAGTTATGCCCGAGTGTTTCAAGAAGGTCAAAGGCAAAGGAAGAATTCAAGAGTAGTTTGATATACTGTTAACTACGTTGTTACCTATGTAAATTATTATGTAAACCTTTTGACTTATTAAAGTATGTATTCAGTTAAGGTTAATAGACCTTGGGAATAATGAAGAACTTGTTATAATAAACAATGTATGTTCATGTATTCCGCATTAGATTATAGAATATATATGAGGATAATATATCGTGACGCACCAGGTCCGAGGTTAAAGGGATCCAGATTTGGGGGCGCTACAGTTGGTATCAAATCTGTAGGTTATAAACCTTAGGTAGGAGTACCTTAGGCAATAACCACGGAGATGAGGATAAGGAATAAACTCAAATAGAGTTTAAGTGATAAGATATGAATTTTTGAAAAATTCATTATTAAGTAAAGAAGCAAATAAATAAGATTCAAAGAAGAAACTTGAAGAGTTATTAAATATGAGAATCAGGAGTTACCTGACTCCAGTAATAACAATGAAGAGTAATGATAAATAGACTAGGTCTATAAGATAAAAAGTACTCCCTCCGTCCCAAATTATCTGCTTTTTTAGAGTTCCACACACATACTAATATGTGTGATAAAAATACTAAAATACCCTTATGTGCTGACTTTTTTGTTTTCTGCGCATGAATCCTTATTGGTGGGAATATGAAAAGATGCTTAAAAAGAGAAGAGGCATGAATGAGAGTAATGACTATCATTAATTAGGGTAAAGGGCAAACTTGGAAAATAAAGGGAAAAATGCATTGAAATCTTGAAAAAGTAGATATTGTGGGACAAATTTTTTTTGCTAAAACAGCAGATAATTTGGGATGGAGGGAGTATAAATAAAATCATATTATAATATGATTAACGAGAAGAATAAGACGATCTTAGAATAAAACGATCGTAAGGATAAGGAGAAATAGTTGCAAAATAAGATCACGACGTGATCAGATTGATTTTTTGAATAACATATGATATGTTAAACAATTAAGAAGATATAGCATGACGCTATAAAGAGAATGTACTATGAAATTATACAATGTAAACTCAAGAAAGAGTGGTAAATGTTAAGATACAGATTAAAGAAAATTTGTATTGAGAAAAGAGAAAGCTAGGATTATGTGGAATTTTAACTGAGGACTCACGTGATAGCTAAGTTGTACCTATTCCTTGTATGGTTAGGGGATTCTATTTGGTTTGACGACCACTTAGTCTATTATATTGATAATCGTTGAAATGTTGGTGTCATGCTATCTGTATACATATGGTGAGAAGGTGATTCTTTTCTCATATTTATATTTGATAGTTAGAGGATACTAAGATTAGGTGCGAGTTATTAAAAGTCATGCTTGTGGTAAGTTTGTGACTCATAATAGTATGGTATGTTTTTGAACCCCTAAACGTATGGACAGTCCCTGATTGGTTCTTGTACTACGTATTGCTAGGATAAGTTCCTAAACTCGTATTATTTTGGAAAGTTCCTGAACTCATAACATGTGGTATGTTTGATGAACTATATTGGGGTATAGAAAAGTTGTGTATTGAGATCTGAGGATTTTCAGTATAGTTGCTTTAAGGATGACAGAAATAAATAGAATTATTAAACAATGAAGTATTGGTTGATAAAGGAAGCATAGGTATTCCAAATCTTCTAGCTATGCTTGACTTCAAAATTTATTGACACCGTGTTCATAAAAGCATTTTTGAAAAATATTTGGTCAGATTATTGAACCAATGAGTTTTAAAAGTTCTATTATTTATATGTTTATGCTAATTGTTTCAGCTAGACAAAATGATTTGAAATATCAAAATATATTTTATATATCATTAATGCATCATTGAACCAGGTGCAGAGATGATAAAAACCATGGAGTCATTAATGCAGAGTAATATTGTGACGCCCCCAAAATAGGTCCATACAACCCATTCTGAGTTGCCAAATACATGGTGCAGAATTCAAATACAAACTTAATTTATACAATTAACAACAGTCGTGTAAAATACGACAAAACGTAAGCTGTGAGTTTTAATACGAATATTGTCTCGTAGACAATATCCATACTCAAATGAAGTTCTCATTACAATTATTATCATACTATTTTATAGAATAGTGAGGACTACTATAGCCACCATCTTGGACTATCACTCCATTCCCCGACTAGTCCCAGCTATATTCTCATTTTCTGAAGAGAACAATGAAAGAAAAGGGTGAGCTCAACTAGCCCAGTAAAGAATATTATGACTAATATAATACAGAATAAATTATCCTTAGTTCTCAACAGAGAAAAATCTGATAGAATACAATAGGCAACAAGTTTTAGATCAACAACTGCAACGGAACAAGCAATCCATTAGAAGAGTCAAGTAGAGCATGATGTCTACTATCTTCTATGATTTAAAAGTTCATCATCAATATTTTATCTCTATAACACAACTCAATAAATATTCCACATCAATGAATTATCCATGCACTACGGGCCAAGGATATTCGTTAGTATCACCAGTTGTCATGATCATGCCAAACAATTGTCCATCTATGCACTACAGGCCAAAGAGGATTTTTACCACATCATTTGTCTGTAACATTACAGGCCATGATTATACCAATACACAATTCATGGTGATAATCATGTCAATCAACAGTTCATCTATGTACTACGAGCCAAAGATGACTTTTACCACAATAAAAGCATGATGATGATGACAATGATATAAGAAATTAATCAAGTGAGATTAAGGATAAATATTAAAGATTTATAATTCAATTTATCCAGAGTTTAAGAATGTCCAAATTGTCAACATGATAATTAATTATGGAGTAAAATTCAAGAATGATATTCATATATTCAAAATAATTTGGACAGAAAAGAAACCAATTTTTTTATGAATAGTACCCCGGGTGAATAGTACCCGAGTGAATAGTACCCCGTGAATAGTACCCCGATATGAAAAGATTAAAATTTAATAACAAAGTTCAGAAAAATATTTCAGTTAAACGATACTATATGAAGTGAACAATTTAAGGACATTCTACTAATTTCAGGGAGTATAAAAGCAATACTTATCAAAATAATTGTAGATTTAGGAATATGAAACGAAATAATATTACTTACATATTATAGAATATGGAAGAAAATAATATTTCTTACGAATATTGAACGCAAATAATATCCCTTACGAATATTGAACGAAAATAATATTCCTTACGAATATTGAACAAAAATAATATTCCTTACGAATACGAAAAATAATATCTCTTACGAATATAAAATAAATAATACCCCTTACCTTAGTAGGAGAGTAAATCTAACTGGTATAGCGGAGATATTCTAGAAGAAAACTTGCACTATTTGCTACACTCAAAGTATCCTTATGCTCAAAAGAAATATGCACAATATTATACAAGAAGAATTCTCTGATTCTGGTGTGATTTTCATTTCCTAATTAAGCATCCTATTTATAGGAGAATGGCAGGGAACTATTTAGGAAAATCACGGATGAACAGTAACAAAATTCACAGGCGAATTCGACGAGTTTTTCTTATTTTTACTATTCATTATTGTGCAATAAAATATTCTAATAAATCGAAAATTTTATATAAAATATAATATATTCTATTTATAATATAATAAAACGAATAACTTTATATATATTATAAAAAGTTTTCTGTTTTATATAAAAAGTTTTCTGTTTTATTACTATTATAATAATAATAAAACAAAACTGAGATAACTTTCTACCGACGATTTTAAAAAATAAGTAAGTGGGAGTCCATGTAATAGGTCAAACTTACAACAAATACTTCATGACAAACCCCTTTATTTATATCAAAAATTGAATAAATATTTATCACAAATCACTTATCTTTAATAAACACATTTTTAATCTTTCAACAATTATTCATCATTAATATTATAACTCACAATATTAACAACTAGATCATTCCCAAGAAAGAGGAGACTTTCCGATAAGGACTTGTCCTTATTGGTGCGCAATTAAATAACATAACCCCTTTTCTCGACATAACTTTCTAGACATTATCAATAATGCAAATAATAATATGAATAATTATGTCGTCTCAATTACTGATTTAATAATATAAAATATTGTGCAGCTGATATTGTGACAATAATTGAATCAATAATATGAGATACTATGCAGCAACTACTGTGGCAATAATTAAATAAGATTCAGTGACTTCTTAAGTGAGCATCAATAATCAGAGATACTGTACAATACTGTGTGTTACTGTGCAATCACGCGTATTACTGTACTTTTATCACCGGGTATTTCAACAGTTAACGGTAAAAGTTTTGCCGTTATTTTTATAAAAAGATTATTTCTGTCGCTTTCTATATCCGACAGTCATCCCGTTGTGGGGTCCACCAATGATTATGTCGTCGTACGAATATTTTTCGACAAAAAAAATATTCTCCGACCGAACGAATATTTTATGACAACTTGCTTACTTGCAAAATTTGCACATATCACCTATAACTATAGCATTATTTCAAATCTACACCTTATTAATCAAAATAACATTTAGAGAAAATTAAATCTTTATTCATAAAAAAGTTGGGGTCTTACAACCCCAACTTGGTATGTCGAAGAGGTGAGGATAGCTCGTTTTTATTTCAGATTCTAACTCCCAGGTCATTTCCTCAATATCATGGTTTCTCCATAAAAATTTGACCTGAGGTATAACCTTTGAGCGTAGAATATGTTCCTTCTTATCCAAGATTTTAACAGGTACCTCTTCATACGTTAAATCTTCTGCTATCTCATCTGGTTCTAATTCAATAATGTGTTTTGGGTTTTCCACAAATTTACGTAACATAGATATGTGAAAAACGTTATGAACACGAGACATACTTAGCGGTAAGGCAAGTCTATAGGCAACAACTTTAACTTTATCGATTAAAGTCGGTTCTACTCGTATATTTGACATTATCACATGGGTCCTTGGAGTTTTTTAATCTATCTCTATCCTGTGTAAATCATACAAAATGAGTCTTTGTGTTAACAGCATCACAGTCGTAATTGCATACGATCTACTCAACGCGTCAGCTATCATGTTCACTTTTTCATGATGCTATTGAATGGTATGATCGTAATCTTTCAACAGAGCCAACGTCTTTGGCACATGTTATGTTCATTCTGGATGAAGAAATATTTGAGGGTTTTGTATCGAGTTCAAGGTCAATACAAAATTCGATTTCACTCTCTTAGGGTAGGCCAGGAAGTTCTTCGGGGAATACGTCAGGAAATTTATTAACAATAGAAATATCATTCAAATCTGACGTATTTTTGTTTAAATCGGTGACATGGGCTAAGAAAACTTGACATCCGTTTTTCAATAAATGAATGGCTTTATGGTTTGATATGAAAGTGATTGACTTTAGGGGTTTGGTTACTTGAATTTGCATAACAGGTTGGTTAGGAATATAAACACTAACGACCTTACGAAAATAATCAATTTTAGCATGATGAGTAATTAACCTATCAATCCCTAAAATCACATCAAATGCAAGTATTTTCAAAGATATGAGATCAACATGTAATGTAAGGGTGCCGATTTGAATCAAACAAGATTTATAAACGGTGGACGTAATGAAAGTTTTTCCTAATAGAGTTTCAACCGATAAGTCAAAGTCTAATTTCTCACGAGTCAAGTTCAAACGTTGAGCACAATTAGGTGAAATAAAAGAGTAGGTAGAACCGGTATTGAACAAGGTATAGACTTCGCAAGAATTTATGATTAGCTTACCCGTGATAACTTCGTTCAGGTTCCTCGCTTTTTGGGAAGTCATGACAAACGCTCTCCCTTGATCCACCGATTTTCACTTGTCCGGGACAACCTTTGGTGTCATCATTACCGCTAGAATTAACTTCGATATAGGGCATATTCCACCCTCAACTGCTTCGTCGTACTCCTGATCCATGATCTGAATCATTAATCTTCGATCCATATCGAATTGGGGTTGACCGCTCTGTACAGGGTAATTCAAAACTCGATGTTGGGTTCTCCCAATTGCTGTCCAAAAAGAGAAATACATATAATCTATTTTAGCCTTCTTGAATCGAACTTCTCTTTCTACAATATAAACGCGTTGTGCGGCTTTTACCCATACATCCTCCATTCTCACTCGTTCAGTTGTTTCTTCTTTCAGATGATCTTTGACATTTGCATTCTCAGATTTCAGCTCTATTATCATATACTCTGCCAAAGAGAGCTTATGTTCAAGCATCGCATATCGGGTAGCAAAATCTTGAATTATTGCATCCCTTTGTTCCACGACTGCCTGTCATTCTTCACCCTACTCTTCTAACTCACGAATACTATCTTGCAGTTCTATATTTCGATCATAAAATTCTCCTAATAAATCCTCCTCAGGTTCCTCTTATTCCTCACTCTCAGCTGCTACCTCTGCGACTAGCTCGGGTGCAACTATTAATTCTTCACTCATCACATGGATATCTCTAATTTTCTTGTCGCCTGACATCCTACAACCAAGTTTAATAACTTAATTAGAACTCCCCCATAAAAATCTTTGTTATAACAAGATATTATACTCCAATATTTATTTTTTAAATGAATCTCCTCGATTCATCACTTAAAACTCTATATGAGTTCATCTCTTGATTTTAAGATGTCATTCTTAAATACTGCCACAAAAAAAGAGATAATTAACGAAATTGACATGCCACAAATTATCCCTATATTCCGACCGACCAATTAAATAACAAATAAGCTTAGGTAGGACACACTAGCGAAGGTTTTACTCGTTTCTCCCCTCCTAGTTCTAGCTTCAGATTTTCGCCAAGGATAATATCTCTAAGCTTTAATACCAACTGTGACGCCCCCAAAATAGGTCCATACAACTCATTTTGAGTCGTCAAATACATGGTATAGAATTCAAATACAAATTTAATTTATACAATTAACAATTGTCGTGTAAAATACGATAAAACGTAAGCTGTGAGTTTTAATACGAATATTGTCTCGTAGACAATATTCAAACTCAAATGAAGTCCTCATTACAATTATTATCACACTATTTTATAGAATAGTGAGGACTACTATAACCACCATCTTGGACCATCACTCCATTCCTCGACTAGTCCCAGCTATATTCTCATTTCCTGAAGAGAACAATGAAAGAAAAGGGTAAGCTCAACTCGCCCAGTAAAGAATATTTTGACTAAGATAATGCAGAATAAATTATCCTTAGTCCTCAACAGAGAAAAATCTGATAGAATAAAATAGACAACAAGTTTTAGATCAACAACTGCAGCAGAACAAGCAATCCGTTAGATGAGTTAAGTAGAGAATGATGTTTACTATCTTATATGATTTAAAAGTCCATTATCAATATTTTATCTCTGTAACACAACTTAATAAATATTCCACGTCAATGAATTATCAATGCACTACGGGCCAAGGATATTCGTTAGTATCATCAGTGGTTATGATCATGCCAAACAACTATCCATCTATGCACTATGGGCCAAAGAGGACTTTTACCACATCAATTGTCTGTAACATTACAGGTCATGATTATACCAATACACAATTCTTGGTCATAATCATCCCAATCAACAGTCCATCTATGCACTACGGGCCAAAGAGGATTTTCACCACAATATAAGCATGAGGATGATGACAATGATATAAGAAATCAATCAAGTGAGATCAAGGATAAATATTAAAGATTTATAATTCAATTTATCCACAGTTTAAGAATGTCCAAATTGTCAACATGATAATTAATTGTGGAGTAAAATTCAAAAATGATATTCATGTATCAAAAAAATTTGGACAGAAAAGAAACTAATTTTATTGTGAATAGTAGTACCTAGTGAATAGTATCCCGGGTGAATATTACCAGAGTGAATAGTATCCCGTGAATAGTATCCCAACATGAAAATATTAAAATTTAATAAGAAAGTTCAAAAAAATATTTTAGTGAAACGATACTAGACGAAGCGCAAAATTTAAAGATATTCTACTAATTTCAGGGAGTATAGAAGCAATACTTATCAAAATAAGTGTAGATTTATGAATATGAAACGAAATAATATTACTTACATATTATAGAATATGGAAGAAAATAATACTTATTACGAATATTGAACGAAAATAATAACCCTTACGAATATTGAACGAAAATAATATTCCTTACGAATATTGAATGAAGATAATATCCCTTACGAATATTGAACGAAAATAATATTTTTTACGAATACTGAACGAAAATAATATTATTTACGAATACGAAATATAATATCTCTTACAAATATGAAATAAATAATACTCCTTACCTTAGTAGGAGAGTAAATTTGACTGGTATAGCAGAGATATTCTTGAAGAAAATTTGCACTATTTACTACACTCAAAGTATCCTTATGCTCAAAAAAAATACGCACAATATTATAAAAGAAGAATTCTCTGATTCTGGTGTGATTTTCATTTCTTAACTAAGCATCTTATTTATAGGAGAATGGCAGTGAACTATTTAAGAAAATCACGGATAAACAATAACAAAATTCACGGGCAAATTCGGCGAGTTTTTCTAATTTTTACTATTCATTACTATATAATAAAATATTCTAATAAAACGAAAAATTTATATAAAATATAATATATTCTATTTATAATCTAATAAAATAAATAACTTTATATATAATATAAAAAGTATTCTGTTTTATATAAAAAGTTTTCTGTTTTATTACTATTATAATAATAATAAAACAAAACTGAGATAACTTTCTACCGACGATTTTAAAAAATGAGTAAGTGGGAGTCCATGTAATAAGCCAAACTTACAACAAATACTTCATGACAAACCCCTTTATTTATATCAAAATTTAAATAAATATTTATCACAAATCACTTATCTTCAATAAACACATTTTTAATTTTTTAACAATTATTCATCATTACTATTATAACTCACAATATTAACAACCAGATCATTCCCAGGAAAGAGGAAACTTTCCGATAAGGACTTCTGGTTATTGGCGCACAATTAAATAACCTAATCCATTTCCTCGATAGAACTTTCTAGATATTGTCAATAATACAAATAATAATATGAATAATTGTGTCGTCTCAATTATTGATTTAATAATATAAAATATTGTGCAGATGATACTATGATAATAATTGAATCGATAATATGAGATACTATGCAACAACTACTATGGCAATAATAAATAAAACTGAGTGACTTCTTAAGTAAGCATCAATAATCAGAGATACTGTACAATACCGTGCTACTGTGCAACCACGCGTATTACTGTACTTTTATCACCGGGTATTTCAACAGTTAAAAGTTTTGTCGTTATTTTTATAAAAAGGTTATTTCTATCGCTTTCTATATATCTGATAGTCATCCCGTTATGAGGTCCATCAATGATTATGTCGTCGTACGAATATTCCCAGACAAAAAGAATATTCCCCGACCAAACGAATATTTTATGACAACTTGCTTACTTGTAAACATATCACCCATAACTATAGCATTATATCAAATCCACACCTTATTATTCAAAATAACATTTAGAGAAAATTAAATCTTTATTCATAAAAAAGCTAGGGTCTTACAAACATAGTGCTGGATGTGTGATCTAAAGATCGTCAGCACACTATGGTATGTTGTAGTATGACAAAGTCACTAAATGAAGGAATCCTCAAACAGAATGTAAATACAAAGCGGTATCATGACGTCATAAAATGATTTTCAGAATTTTGAACCAGTTAAAGACGTTTCGATTGATGTTCGAATTATTGATATACGTCTAAGCTATTTGATTCAGCTAAACAAAAGTTTATGAAATTCGAGTATTTCTTTGAGAACTTATCCCGGACCAAATTGTTTTGGTGCGGAATCTTATGCTAAGTCTGAGGTAAACAACCTCGAAAATTGGGGATATACTAATTGGATAAAATATTCAAATCTAAGAACGCATATAGTCGTTCCGAAAACTAAGCTACGATAGACTGATCATCTAAATTACCCGCACTAGTAGTTTACCTTCTTCGTGATTGTAAACATACCTAGTAGAAAATGTTTCTGAGGTAGAGTATCTTTCTTTCGTAATTGAAATTGGTAGCAGGTAGAAATACCCTAAACCTCAAAGTTCATGGGTTTTATGGCCCCTCAGACAGATGTGAAAAGTTTTCTTGAATAAAACTTTTATATTATTTATACTGCTTCACAGTTATTGAACAATTGTGAAGACTCCTGAATGTTTAGAAGTAAACTCCTTAGAGAGGAGTCATTGTAGAATGTGATGATAAAAGAGAAATCATCAAAGGAGGCAAGCGAGAAGTAGCTATTGAAGTAAAAATTTAAATGTTAAAATGAAAACCTAGTTTTGTTGAATAAAATGAGTAGAGATTAGTAGACTGTTATTTCGAGGATAAAATTCTTAGAAGAATGGGTGAATGTAACAACCTAAAAATTTATAAGATTTATAAGTAAAATCTTGAACGATTAAATTAAAGGTTAAAGAATAAAACCTAGATCGAAAATAGAGGACTAATTAAAAAGTTTACCTTTAAATTTATTGTGAATTAAATGGTGAAGGAGATTATGTAATAATGTATGTGGAAATTTATTAAGGAAATAAATTTCAAGGGAATAGATATTAAAAAGGATAAGGAAAAGGTGTATATGTATAGATACATATATACTTAAGAAGATGTCATTTATATTTCTAACCAAATAGAAAATTGATTAATTAGAAATTAATCATTCAAGAATAAATGGAAAGCTTAATTATAGAAACTTGTAAAAATTATGCTGTGAAGTGTGATTTAATAGAACCCAAAAATATTAATTAGGAAGAGATAAGCTAGGAATTATGGTGATAATTAAGTTAAGCCTACCTAATAGTCAAGTATTAGAAATTTTATAAAAGTTCAAAAAGGGATTAAGAATGTAGCAAACCGTATTAAAAAAATTTAATTAGGCATTGTGTTAAAAGTCTAGCCTAATAAATGAATTTAATAATTATTTAGCAATGATGATAAATATGTTATGACTTATGTGGGACATGTAAGAGATTAAATAAATATATATTATAAATATGTATATAAATTTATTTATTATATAAAGAGGATTAAAAAGAAAGTTATATAACTTAATATTATATATTATGAATGTAAATTAAATAATCGAAGGGTTATAGTATTGGATAATTATAGTATTTAAAATATATACTAACCTAAGAGATTAATTTTATTATCTCAATTTATTGTTTATTTTAAACCTAATTATAACAAATCTAATTGGGTTACAAAATTAAATTTACATGAGTAAGTATTTAAATTCCAAAATGAGTGGAATAGAAACCCTAATTGAACAATTAGGGTAAGATAAAAATTGTGTTTTTGACCTATGATATATTACATGGCCCAAACAATTAAATTAAGAAGCCCAAATAATAAATCAAATGGCCCAATTTTTAGCCCAAAAGGCGAGGGACTTTTAAGTCATTTTGTTAAACAAATTAAACAAATAAATAGAAAGCAAAATTAGGCTAGAAAAGGTGGCAAAATCCGGATAAGGAGGGAGTATTATAACATGTGTTTTATTTGTAAAGATTTGATAGAGGTTTTGGAAGAGATAGGAAAGAGAAAGAAGAGATAAGAGAAAAGAGAAAAGGAAAAAGAAATAGAAAGAGAGTGTAATTAATAACCAAGAATTTCAAGTCACATTGTAAATAGTATATTAATTAAATATTAATGATATTAAAAACTTTGTGATAAATATGAACGAATTAGTGATTATGTGACTAATATGCTACTTATAATTTAGAAGTCCCACTAATGAGATAATTAAATTAGTGGACTAACCTAAGTATTCTAATAATCCAAAAAATTTATTAAGGTATTGAACCCTAATTAAATATTCAATTTACTTGAATATGGTAAGTCCAATTGGGTTATCTAAATTAATTAACATTATTGATTGATGAGAATGTATAAATATCAATAATAATTAGTAATAGTTCAACTGATAATAGATTTAATGGACTAAGGAGGGTAAGTAATTTAAACAAGCCCAATAGTTTATTTAAGCATTAGACTTGTAGATAATTTGATTTAAGAGCAACTAAATTGTTAAACTAGCCCAATATTAGATTTAATGGGCAAGTATGCTAGTAGCACAATTAGCTAGTTACGGAGGTTCAAGTTCATTTTAATTAGTAGCCAAACTAATTAATTTCAAGCTCAAAAGAATTAAAGGAATGGCCCAATCCTAGCCCTATTAAAGAGGGCCATTATGATCATTTAATTTAGCAAATATTGCATTTAAAAATAAAGCAAAAATGAGGAAAATATCGGGGGGGGGGGGGGAGTATCTGACCATGTATGGAAAAATAAGGAACATGGGAAATTTTTATTTTGTCCAAAAATACTACTAACTTCTACCAACTAAGCTTATGTGTCAACTCTTTAGTATAGCCGACACTTATGTAGATACTTGCAAGCAACATGAGTTGGTGATTGATATGATAAGTGAGAGAAGCAAGGGAAGAAGCAAGGGAAGAAGCAAGAGAAGCAAGGGAGTATCTGACCATGTATGGAAAAATAAGGAACATGGGAAATTTTTATTTTGTCCAAAAATACTACTAACTTCTACCAACTAAGCTTATGTGTCAACTCTTTAGTATAGCCGACACTTATGTAGATACTTGCAAGCAACATGAGTTGGTGATTGATATGATAAGTGAGAGAAGCAAGGGAAGAAGTATACTTACACATTATAACAAATATACTTGCAAATCATACCAACACTTAAGTTACTTTCATTTTCTCTTCCAATTTGCTAAGCTAAAAGAAAAAGAGAGAAAGGAACAAGAAGAGATAGGAGTTTGTTCATGCACCCCAAGTTCAAAAGTTATTTTGGAAAGAAAAGGAGGACATCCCACAAAACTAGGTAAAATCAAACTCTAGTTTTATGTTTTGTATGTTTTATGTAATCTTGTGATAGATTTATGGAAGTGCAAGTTCTAAAGGGCTAGAATCTTATGAAAATGATAAATCTTGAGTATAACATGTTTAACTTGTTCATCTATATAAGTTTATGTTGGAAAATTTGGGAAAATGAAGTTAAGAGTTTTTTGGGAAAATTTGTTTAAAAAGGGTGATCTATGCTTTTCATTTTGAAACCTACAAAGGGTTTTTGTGATTTTATTTCTTGGTATGATAGATCTATGCGCTAAGGGCAAACCCTCTTTGAAATCATATAAAAATGTTAAAAAATGAACAAGATATGGATTTATTACCAAAACACTCCAACTGTTGGATCATGTTGCTCACCAACCACTTCTGGGCTGTTTTCCAAGACAAAAACAGATCCAAAATTGATGTTTGATAAATGGAAATTGTAGTTCGGGAAGATACGAATCCAACGAGACCGACTGGACCAAAATCGGAGTTGTAGATTTCATTTTATTCAAGTTTTAGTGAAGGACCCAAAATCTGAAAAAAAAAATTAAGGGAGCTACTACCGGTTCAGTTTTCTGGTAAACCGGCGGAACTTTCTGGCGACCGATTCAACAACTTTCCAACCGGTTTTGGTGGTGAGTCCAGGACCCACAAATTTCTAAAATTGTGAAGAATATTAAAATATTTAACTCAGAATTTTCTGAATATGTAATTATTAAGTAATTAATGGTTTAAACTCATTTGAATCATTTAAAACTTACTAATTAATAATTGTTAATGCCACTAAATGATTATTAAACTAATTACATATAATTTAAATATAATTAACTATTTAATTATTATTTAAGTGATATTAATTGATAATTAAGTAGAGTTAAGTGTTAGTAAACTAACTATTGATTATTTAATTAAGATTAAATAATAAATAGTGTTAAACCATTGATTAATTATTATTTAATTAATATTAAATAATGACTAAAGAATGTTTAAGTAAGATTATGTAATAATAATGTAATTACTTACTTACATTGACATAAAATTTATAAAATAATTATTTATTATTTAATTAATATTAAATAATAAATAAGAACAAATAATAATTAATTATTCATAGATTAATAAGAAAGAATAATTAAAGACTTATGAAGTGAATTAATTATTTATTATTCAAGGATAAATAATTAATTATTATTTATTTAATTAATATTAAATAATAAATAAGGACAAATGTTAATTAATTATTCATTTATTAATAATAATAAATAATTAAAGACTAATGAAGTAAATAAATCAATTATTTATTATTCAAGGATAAATAATTAAATAGTTATTATTTAATTAATATTACATAATAATTAAAGACAAATAATATTAATAATTCAATTATTCATTATTTAATTAATATTAAATAATAAGTAGATGTAATTAGCTATTATTTATTATTAAATAATAACTAAAGGTAATTAATTAATTACTATTTAACTAATATTAAATGGTAATTAAATGAATATAGAGTTAATAAATGAAGAGAATTTAAATAACTCATTAATTAAACAATTATAATAAATTGTTTAAGAATCTAATAAGTGTTTATCACTTAAGAAAAACATTATAAATTAATTAAATCATTAACCTAAGATTAATTAAATATCTTATAGGACTAATGATAGTATATTATATTATGTATACCTTGTGATTGAATTATTTGCTAGATAATAGCACAAGTAAACGTATAGACATATAATTATACTCATTTCTAATTAATAGACCAACATTGTCAATGCTAGGTCGTTCAAAGAGTTTTAATTAAAGCTAGTTAGTCGTAGCTCGTCGAACAGACAAGTTCTCTAACTCAAACTAGAGTTATTATTTTCAAAGCATGTTAGTGGATAATTATTGTTGATTACTCCACATCCTTAATGATTATTGTGAATCGCACTTTGTGCAATTGAATTCATGTTCAATTATTATTGAATTGTGAATTAATTAAAGTTCTTTCATTCTTGAACTGTTTATGAGATAGATATATCTATGCTAGTTGTATTAGTTAGCATATATCGAATATGTTTAAATTTGTTAAATCAAATATGTTTTAAAAGTTGTTCTTAACCAATTAATTTGGCAAGGACTCGAGACTGAGAAAAAGAAAATTTTTATTAAAGCATTATATTGGAAAATAATTGTTGCTCTACTATTAAGTGTTTATGCATAATACACCGGGTATGAAAGGCTGATCCTTTCAATTACCAAAACTTATTAAAAGGACCAGTTTAAATACTGACAACCCTATTATATGTTCATAGTTATTTCAAACCACTCAACATCTATTAATCAGTTATTGCAACTTAATTCATGTTTTTTCTCAATCGATTCTATTGTTGAACATTGAAAGCTAAATTCTTTTCTAATCATGATACATCTCCTTTGAATATAAACTTGCTAAGAAAATTAGTTGCGTACTTTTGCTGTATCATGATGTTTATTTTGGCTAACCTCGAGGTATCAAATAAGAAAGATAAAAGCAAGGGCAAGGTTCATGAATAGTTTGTTAAAGATGTTTAATTATTATCTAATCTGATGTAATTATTTATGTCAACCTTTTATAATAGTAAAGGTAAGTTTATGTTAAGGTTAACAAGACTTTGGGATTGTGTTGAAGACTTTATTATAATGAATAATATATGTTTATTATTATGTAGTAGTTATAGAATGGTTATGATGATGATGGATCGTGAGCACTAAATCCAAGGTTAGAGAACCCGGATTTGGGGGCGTCATAGTGAGAGAAGAAAAAACAGAGAAAAATAGAGGGAAGAATGAATGGCTTGTGTAAAGAGAAATCAAACTAAAAACTCCATAACCATCTTCTTCCATTAATCTTCCATGGAAGCTAGTGAGAGAAGAAAATGGGTGGAATGTTTTGCTTGAAGGAAACCTATGGGAGAATTCATGAAGCATGAAAATCAAATTCTAGGTAATTTTTAGTATGATTATAGAACATAAACATCTTTTATACAACTTTCATAGCCTTACTATTCATCATCTTCTTCAAAGCTTCAAAGAAATCCTAGAGAGAGAAAGAAATGGGTTTTTTGAAGGAGCTTGAATTGAGGTACGAGAAGGATCAAGGAAGTAGAGGAGAGCATCCTAGCAAGCTTTAGATCATCATCTAGCTACTAAGTGGAAGTAACTCCAAGAAGTAAGCTCTAAAAACCCTAACTTCCATTTTTGTTCTTAAGTTCTTCATTTCCACGGCTGTGGTCATGTTGTTGAGTTGTATGTATAAAGAAATCTTGTAAGAATGATTCTCAGAGATTATAATGACTCTTAAGAACATCCAAATGGAACCATAATGAAAGAAATCCAAACCTATGTGTAAAGGAGCAAGAAATGAATAAGACTGGACTGTTGTGGACATTTTGTGTATATAACCTTTGTGTAAAAGCTTGGTTTGAGAGGAGTATGTTGTACTTCTCTGAGTTAAGAATAAAGCAGAACTTGAATGAACTAAATTGGAGCTAAAATGAATCTTTAGTGAAAGATGTAGTAAGAACATGTCAAGAATATGAAAAACATAACTTAACCATGAGTTTGAGTCAAGATTTGGGCATGTAAATATTTCTGGAATTAGTTGAATTTCTATTATGTTGTAGCTTAATTATGAGTTACGAGTTCGTAGAATCGAAAATGGACTTATTTGAACGTGTATAGACCGAGTTATGAATATTGAAATGAGGAAGGGTCAAAAATTCGCAAGAACAACAAAATTTGGCAAAATGCTGCCTCCTAGCGCCTAATGCGCTGGTCTAGGCTTTTTTGGGGCGCGTAGTGCGCTGGCCAAGTGTTAGCAAAAGGCAGGTCGGACATGCTTTAGTAAAATGGGTATAATTTTTTCATACGAATTCCGATTGAGGCGATTCAGGATGATTCGGAAAGATAACGAGCAGACCTACAACTTTCATTCTTTGAGATTTCAGATTTGAGCTCGGGTTAAAGGCCTAAAATAGTCATCTTTCTGATTGACGTGCATTCGGAGGCAATCAGACATGTACGTAGCAACGTGTAATACTTTCGACGATAAAAGATGTTCTCAGTTGTAAAACATAAAAATTATGAAATATTATGATATTTAACATTAATCAATGATGAATTAGATAAGTATATGAGCATGCTAATTAAGCTTTTGTAAAAGAGGTAAATCGGTCGTGTGACGTATGAACGTCGAAACGCCGTGTCAATTGTTAATTAACTTAAAAAGTGTTCTGCTTCTAATGAAACGAACATTATAAGATATGTGATAAGGTTAATATTAACTAAAAAGGATATAATATCAAACAATGACGACTTAACCAAACGTTAAGTGCCAATTAAAAGAGATGTAAGATGAGAGTTAACTTAAGAATATTAGATTAAAGTATTATTTGTGAATGATTAAAATATTATTAAATGATTAATAATATTAGTAAATGATTAAAATATTATTAAATAATTAATAATATTAATAAGTGATTTAAATATTATTAAATAATTAATAATATTAGATAATGAGTTGAATATTATTAAATAATTAATAATATTAGTAAAGGATTAAAATATTAGTAAATAATTAAAATATTAGTAAAGGATTAAAATATTATTAAAGGATTAATAATATTAGTAAGGGATTATAATATTATTAAATGATTAATAATATTAGTAAGTAATTAAAATATTATTAAAGGATTAATAATAATTAGAAATGATTAAGATGTTAGTATGTGATTAAAATATTATTATTTGATTAATAATATTTGTAAACGATTAAGATATTATGAAGTGATTATTAAGAAGTGAATAAAATATTATTAAGTGATTAATAATATTAGACAGAAGTTTTAAAATGATGATTACATGAATAAAATATTATCAAAAGATTATAATATTACTAATAAGTTAAGGATTTATCTAATGTTTGATTATGTGGCAAAACTAGGTAAAATCAAACTCTAGTTTTATGTTTTGTATGTTTTATGTAATCTTGTGATAGATTTATGGAAGTGTAATCTTGAGTATAACATGTTTAACTTGTTCATCTATATAGGTTTATGTTGGAAAATTTGGGAAAAGGAAGTTAAAGGAGTTTTTTGGGAAAAATTGTTTAAAAAGGGTGATCTATGCTTTTCATTTTGAAATCTACAAAGGGTTTTTGTGATTTTATATCTTGGTATGCTAGATCTATGAGTTAAGGGCAAAACCTCTTTGGAATCATGTAAAAATGTTAAAAAAATGAGCAAGATATGGATTTATTACCACAACACTCCATGTTGTTGGATCATGTTACTGACCAGCCACTTCTGGGCTATTTTTTGGGACAAAAATAGATCCAAATTTGATGTTTGATAAATGAAAATTGTAGTTCGGGAAAATACGAATCCAACGAGACTGACTGGACCTAAATCAGAGTTGTAGATCTCATTTTATTCAAGTTTTAGTGAAGGACCCAAAATATGGAAAAATCAGAAAAATTAAGGGAGCTACTGCCAGTTCAGTTTTCCGGTAAACCGACGAAACTTTCCTGCGATCGGTTCACCAACTTTTCGGCCGGTTCTGGTGGTGAGTCCGGGACCCACAATTTTCTAAAATTGTGAAGAATATTAAAATATTTAACTCAAAATTTTTTTGATTATGTAATTAATGGTTTAAACTCATTTAAATCATTTAAAACTTACTAATTAATAATTATTAATGGCACTAAATAATTATTAAACTAATTACATATAATTTAAATGTAATTAACTATTTAATTATTATTTAAGTGATAATTAAGTAGAGTTAGTGTTAATAAACTAACTATTGGTTATTTAATTAAGATTAAATACTAAATAGAGTTAAATCATTGATTAATTATTTTTTAATTAATATTAAATAATGATTAAGTAATGTTCAAGTAAGATTATGTAATAATAATGTAATTACTTACTTACATTGACGTAAAATTTATAAAATAATTATTTATTATTTAATTAATAATTAACTATTCTTATATTAATAAGAAAGAATAATTAAAGACTTAGAGGTGAATTAATTATTTATTATTCAAGGATAAATAATTAATTAATTATTATTTATTTAATTAATATTAAATAATAAATAAGGACAAATGTTAATTAATTATTCATTTATTAATAGTAATGAATAATTAAAGACTAATGAAGTAAATAAATCAATTATTTACTATTCAAGGATAAATAAATAAATAATTATTATTAAATAATAATTAAAGACAAATAATTCTAATAATTTAATTATTCATTATTTAATTAACATTAAATAATAAGTAGATGTAATTAGCTATTATTTATTATTAAATAATTACTAAAGGTAATTAATTAATTACTATTTAACTAATATTAAATGGTAATTAAATGAATATAGAGTTAATAGAAGTTAGTAGTATTTTTGGACAAAATAAAAATTTCCCATGTGCCTTATTTTTCCATACATGGCCGGACACTCCCCCCCCCCCCCCACCCCCGATATTTTCCTCATTTTTGCTTTATTTTTAAATGAAATATTTGATAAATTAAATAACTATAATGCCCCTCTTTAATTGGGCTAGGATTGGGCCATTCCTTTAATTCTTTTGAGCTTGAAATTAATTAGTTTGACTACTAATTAAAATGAACTTGGGCCTCCATAACTAGCTAATTGTGCTACTAGCATACTTGCCCATTAAATCTAATATTGGGCTAATTTAACAATTTAGTTGTTCTTAAATCAAATTATCTACAAGTCCAATGCTTAAATAAACTATTGTGCTTGTTTAAATTACTTACCCTCCTTAGTCCATTAAATCTATTATCACCTGAACTATTACTCATTATTATTGATATTTACACATTCTCATCAATCAATAATGTTAATTAATTTACATAACCCAATTAGACTTACCATATTCAAGTAAATTGAATATTTAATTAGGGTTCAATACCTTAATCAATTTTCTGGATTATTAGAATACTTAGGTTAGTCCACTAATTTAATTATCTCATTTGTGGGACTTCTTCTAAATTACAAGTAGCATACTAATCACATAATCACTTATTCGTTCATATTTATCACAAAGTTTTCAATATCATTAATATTTAATTAATATATTTATTTACAATGTGCCTTGAAATTCTTGGTTATTACACTCTTTCTATTTCTTTTTCCTTTCTCTTATCTCTTCTTTCTCTTTCCACATCTCTTCTTTCTCTTTCCTATCTCTTCCAAAATCTCTATCAAATCTTTACAAATAAAACACATGTTATAATACTCCCTCCTTATCCGAATTTTGCCACCTTTTCTAGCCTAATTTTGCTTTCTATTTATTCCCTCCGTTCTTTAATATAGGTCGTTTTAAAGTTGTGCACAAATATTAAGAAAATAATTGTAAAACATTAAATATACTATCAATTGTCTATATTGCCCTTATATTGAAAAAAGATAGTGTTATTTATTGGACAAAAAATAGTGAGAGAACCAAAGTAATATGTATTACTTGAGGTAATATTAGAAACTAAACAATTAATACTTACTTGAAATTCTCAAACGACTTATATTTAGGAATAAAAATATTTCTCTAAAACGACCTATATTAAGGAATAGAGGGAGTATTTGTTTAATTTGATTAACAAAATGACTTAAAAGTCCCTCTCCTTTTGGGCTAAAAATTGGGTCATTTGATTTATTATTTGGGCTTCTTAATTTAATTGTTTGGGCCATGTAATATATCATAGGTCAAAAACATAATTTTTATCTTACCCTAATTGTTCAATTAGGATTTTTATTGCACTCATTTTGAAATTTAAATACTTACTCATGTAAATTTAATTTTGTAACACAATTAGATTTGCTATAATTAGGTTTAAAATAAACAATTAATTGAGATAATAAAATTAATCTCTTAGGTTAGTATATATTTTAAATACTATAATTATTCAATACTATAACCCTTTGGTTATTTAATTCACATTATATTAGGTTATATAGCTTTCTTTTTAATCCTCTTTATATCATATAAATATATATATATATATATATATATATATATATATATATATATATATATATATATATATATATTTACATATTTATAATATATTTATTTAATCTCTTACATGTCCCTTATCAGTCATAATATATTTATCATCATTGATAAATAATTATTAAATTCATTTGTTAGTATAGACATTTAACTCAATGCCTAATTAAAATTTCTTAATACATTTTGCTACATTATTAATCCCTTTTTGGACTTTTATTAAATTTCTAATACTTGACTATTAGGTAGGCTTAACTTAATTATCACCATAATACCTAGCTTATCTCTAACCAATTTAATATTTTTGGGTTCTATTAAATTACACTTCACAACATAATTTTTACAAGTTTCTATAATTAAGTTTTCCATTTATTCTTGTATGATTAATTTCTAATTAATCAATTTTCTTATTTGGTTAGAAATATAAATGGCATCTTCTTAAGTATATATTTATCTATACATAAACACCTTTTCTTTATCCTTTTTAATATCTATTCCCTTTAAATTTATTTCCTTAATAAATTTCCACATACATTATTACATTATCTCATTCACCATTTAATTCACAATAAATTTAAAGGTAAAATTTTTAATTAGTCCTTTATTTCCAATCTAGGTTTTATTCTTTAACATTTAATTTAATCGTTCAAGATTTTATTTATAAATCTTATAAATTTTTGAATTGTTACAATCTTTCTTTTTGACAAACAAACTGGTGCTACCCACGGAGACATACTCGGTCGAATATAATCGAACAATTCTTGCAATTGTATCATCAATTCCTTCATTTCTACTGGAACCATTATGTACGATGCTTTCGAAATTGGTGTTGTACTGGGTGCCAGATCAATCACAAATTCAATTTCCCTGTCTGGCGGAAGACCTGGTAACTCGTCAGGGAAAACATCCATAAATTCATTCACTACCGCAATCTCATCAATCATTGCTCCTTTTTGTTAGGTATCCACCACGTATGGGAGATAACCCACACAACCTTTCTGTGTCAACTTCCTTTCTTGCATCATTGTTAAACAACGTGACTGCTTTGGCGATTTACTGCCGTAGAACACAATCTTTGATTGCTTTGCAGGCTTAAGACTCACGGACTTCCTTTGGCAATATATTATTGCCCCATGTTTGAACAACCAATCCATTCTCAAAATAATGTCAAATTTCCCGAGTTGTATTGGAATTAGATCTATTGTTAACTCACGTTCTCCTATCTTAATGCAAAAATTCCTATAGACGTGCTCTACAGGAATCACTTCCTTAGTAGCCACTTCTATGTTCATGGGTATTTCTAAATTCGATGAAGACATCTCTATACACTTAGTGAATTCATGTGATACAAAAAAAACAGGTTGCCCCATAATCAAATAATACATAAACATTAATATTGTTGATCAGGACAATACTTGAGACCACGTCTTTTGATGCTACCGCATCCCTTGCCGTCATATTGAAAGTTCTAACAGTTGATTTTTTTGTAGTTGCGCCAATTGTAATTGCTTTACTGCCGCTATTTCCTTTGCCGCTACTTCCTCCCTCCGCTCCTTTATTGGGACAATTTCTTGCAAAGTGATCCATCGATCCACAAACAAAACACCTAGAACTTTTCTTCGGATTTGAACAATTAGGAGAGATGTGTCCCTCGTGTCCACACTTGTAGCACACCGTTTTTCCTTTTAGACAGATGCCCGAATGATTCTTTCCACATTTCTTACATGCTTCAACTTTCCTCTTTTGTTGTCCACTTTGAACATTACCCGTGTTCCCAAAATTATTCCATTTTCTTTTCTTATTCCAACTACTGGTACCCTCTGTCTTGACTGATCCTTCTAATTTGCCTTTATTCTTCTTATCCTTATTATATATACCCCTTGCTTCACTACCACCTTCTGCAATTATTTCTTTTTTGAGGATGACACTAAAAGTTCTAATCTGTAACACTGACAACTTGTTATAGATCCAAGGCTTCAAGCTTAACTCAAAACGTCTTGCCTTTCGTTCCTCAGTATCCATTTGGTGTGGACCAAATCGTGCCAGATCTTTAAACTTTGTTGCATATTTTGATAGAGTCATATCACCCTGTTTTAGTTCAAGAAATCGAACTTCGATTCTGCTTTGCATTCAAGGAGGAAAGTAATTTTCAAAGAAAACCTCCTTACATCTTGCTCATCTAATTAGACCTGTACCAACTCTGCTCTTGTTTGCTTCCCACCACAAATTTGCTTCCCTTTTGAGCCTAAAGGCAGCAAATGAAGTTTTCTGCCCCTCACTCACCCTTGCTATTTCAAAGGCTTTCTCTATTTCTTTAATCTAGGACTGAGCCTCTATGGGCTTGGTAGTCCCTCTGAATTCTGGGGGTCCTACACTTTTAAAATCTTTAAAACTAACCATGTGAACAGCTGGTGGTGGTACATTCACATTAGGTTGGGGGTTTCTATTCTGGAATGATCCCATCAACAAATCTACAAATTGTTGCATAGGATCCTCTTGGCCTTCATTTCTATTCTCAGCCTTATTATTAGCCCCTTCATTTCTATTCTCATTCTCGTTATTAGCTCCTTCATTTCTATTTTCATTCATATTTTCTGGTTCTTCATTAATATATATTTCTCTGTGCTCTAGGTAATCTTCATCCTATAAACTTTGGTGGCATTTTATCTATTTAATAACAATTTTATTATTATTAAACTCTTTCATAGCTTCAAGCATTCTCATATAATGTAAAGCAATAGCATTCATAACAAACATATTTAATATCATCATATATTAAACATGCTTTTTCATTCATAAGCCTTGATCTTTCTTTCTTTATAGCACCTCTGGCTAACATTTTACTATAGCATTTTAGTTGTTATTTACATGTCATATCTACGTTGTTATCAAAAGGTTTACATATTTCCATCCTTAACCACTATCAGATTAGGATTCCAAAAGATATCCTCATGATACTATCAAAAGTGGAATAAATTTACATTTTATATACTAGCATATTTACAATATTTACATCATTGTATGTACACATATGTCTCACATAGATCACCTAACAGATACTCAGGTATCCCTATCTCGTACTGCAGTGGTGGAACGAACTCACTCCTCTTCAGTAATTGCTATGACTTTAGCCCGCGAGATGGAATACCTAAGTTGCCTTACTTCCTAAGGATGATTCCAGACAACAGTCTAAACCCTCTCCATTGAGGTGGTATAGAGACAATTCATTATTTCCCTCTGCCTTCTACAATCACCCAAGTGACCCTCCAAGTGGTGGATGTATCCATCCGATGTTGTCCTAATATTTTCCATTTTATGGCGTTCCTCTTATAATCCTTGAATCTGACCCGCCAGAGGTCCGGTTCTCAGAAACCTGCATTTTGGCCAAGAAATTCGTATTCTGACCCCATCAGATAATGGACCATCGCTCCTAGTTGGATCATTGCTTCCTCTATATCCTGCTGTTGGGGTTTACCATTATGTACTTCATTGACCTCCTCTTCAGGGTCTTCCTCCTTTTCCTCAATAAGATCAGGGTCTAAGTCTATATATGACCTAAACTTGTGCTATGGGCTGTGGAGCGATCTTCTCCTCATCATTCATTACTTCCTCTTAGATTCCGACCATCCTATACGCAATTAATTAACTTGATTAATACATAATACAAGTTAAATAAATAACAAATAATAGATAACACTTATTTTTAAACTACTTTTATTTACAGTTTATAATGAACTTCCACAATCCATCTCTTTTCAACTCTATAAGAGTTATTTATTACTTGTCTATCTCACTAGCTTAAAGTTATAACCCAAGGTTTTACATCCTAAGGCTTCTAACTTAAAGCTCTGATACCAACCTGTGACGCCCCCAAATTCAGGTACTTAAAACCCTTATTAAGTGCTTCACGATATCAAGCATTCAGCATAATATAATATCAAACTTAATAAAGTTATTACATCAGAGTTCTTCTAGTTCCAGGTACGCAGACCTTTAAGAGTTTATTACATGATAGTTAAATATTTACAAATATGTAAACTATCTATTACATGACATTCCATCTACTTAGTAACTTTTCCTTTTCCTTTGTATCTACTAGACCCCTCTGCCTAATCCTAATTAGCTGAAAACATTTATAACAAAGCAAGAATGAGCATTCAATTGATCAGCAAGTAATAGCATTCTTTAAGATCTTAACAATACATAAATATTTTCTTTGAGGCATGCTTTGACAGTGAAACAAAACTGTAAAGCAAATAAATCTTGAATCATTCATATTCCTGGAATATCATATTAATATTGAATAGCTGAGAGGTCATAAAACCATGGACATTCTTTTTCAGTTCTTGACAAGGTCCTATCAGAAGTTCATCTATGAACCGTTTTGTCTTACGGGCACGGTGGGTGATCAGCCCTTTATGCCCTGTATTGATTAATACTATCTTAAACAGAATAATTTTTATATTCAACGTCACCACTTCCAGAGTGCAATATAAAATATCCCAATTCAGGGATTGTTCATTCTCAGATTGGAATCTATCTATATCAATATAGGTGGATAGCTTAAATCATCACACAATAATATTTCAAAACTTATTATAAAGGAATCTAAATATTTTACATCTGTGTCTGACCAGAAAAAATGGCTTAAACTTTCTTTCAACCTGTTCATTGCATATTGCATTCCATTTGATATACATGAGAATTCCTTAACCATTTTTTTGAAGCTGATTGGAATAAAAAGGTTTTACTACCTTGTATTATTCATAAGTAAATGAGAGACAGTTCAGAATTTAGAGAACTTCCCCACATATGAATAAATCCAAAATACTTGCTCACTAAAGAGTAGGATTTAGATATTTGCCTTGTTTGTAGACTATTAACAAAATTCAGCTTAACTTATTCTCACAAAGCCTACACAATTATATTTGAATTTACAAGCATATTAGCCAAATAGCCAAGCTATATTGCTTGTATGTTCACATATCACATAATCACATTGATCATGTTTTAGTTTATATTTCTACTTTTGAAACATTTCTACACATTTTTCAAATACCTCATCCATGATTTTACAACAACTGTTCTTTTTAATATAGTTCGATATGCTTATCATATGCAATCATATTACAATTATCATTTACACCCCATTAGTAGCTTAGTACATGAGCATTTCATGCTTTGTTTACTTAACTTTTAGTATACAAGATACCTTCACAGCTCGTTTCATATCTGAAAATATTTTCCCTTTGTATGATTAACTTTTAATATTTCCCATGACTTATAGTTCCATTCTTGCATGCCATAGTGTTACATATTCTTATTTTACTTTGTAATGCTAAAACAACCTTTTGAGGCTTAACATTACTAAACTTAGTTTAATACTTCCCATATTGGACGTTCATTCACGATAGCTCTTATTATTGAGTTTACTAACTCACTTATATAACCCTTGAGTCTATTCTAGATTTATTTATATACACTACTAATGATTTAAAGTTAACATGTTTTAACATTACATTAAAACAGCCTCTCCTAGCCTTTTAATTTCTTTGAAATCTAACCTTTTCATTATCAATCTAACAATATTAGATAGTGGGTTTGGTATGAATTCTCCCTACTTACTTATTTGGGAAAATTATAAACCACTTTTTATAGCTAAACCATTAGCTAAGCCTTGATGTTGTTTTGGTTAGCCCCATAGCCCACAAATCAGCCCCAAAGCTGCTATCGCAGTTTTTAACTTGTCAACTGCTGCTGCAAATGAGCAGTAACCCTGCCTCTCTTCTTTAATTTCTACTCTTGCAAACCCCAAAGGAAAGTCTATACACCTGTTTATAAAACCAACTAAAAGTCTAAAACCATACTTGATAGTTAGTTTTATAAAATTATGTTAGTTCGTCAAAATGGGCTGCCCAAACTGTTAAAGTAGCAGCTCGCAGCTACCTGCTGCAGTTTGTTGCTACTGCCAGTGGGCAGCAGCCCCTATTTCCTAGGTTCTTGCTTAGGTAGCTTATAACTTACACTTAGTTTGATTTGGACTGAATCTTAGATATTAAAGAGATGATTCACCCATTTATTATAAAGAGATAATAGCTGAGCAAATCAAACTGCCGAGGGAAGGTCTCAGCCAATGCCAAACACGGCAACCGCTGCTGCCTTGGGCAGCAGCTCTTTCAAATTTCAGATCATTCTTAGCTCTTCTTTTGATAGTCCATTCATAACCCATTTTCAAAATTTTATAAATGGTACATCCATTTTCTAAAATAGATCACAACTGCAGCTATACAAAAATTAAAAAAAAAACGAACTTGCGTTAAAGTGACTGCCTGGCTCTGCAGCACAGCACTGGGCGCTGGCTGCTGTTGTTGCTGCCTGCAGCAACCCCTAGCTCAGTACAGCCCACTCCTCCTTTGCCACTTTAAAACTTATACTACAAACTTGCTTGTGCCCAATTTTAAAGATGGTACAAATAGTATATCAGCCCATTTTAGCAAAGTATTAAATTCATATTTTGGGATTATATAGGCAGCTCAAAACAGGCTCATAGATGGCTTGTCATACAAAATTCCAACTTTTAGTTTAAGCTTCAAAATTGCTTTTTGTTTGCATTTAATATGTTCAAACACTTTACTTAACAACATATATGGTGTAAATATCCAGCCCAGGCTTTAATTCCATCAAATAATCAACTTTTAACCAAAACAGTCCATTAAGGACTTTTATCAAACACCCCGTGTGCATTCCTTTAAAGTGCAGATTTCTCAAGTTTGACTTTTATTCTAGCCTCAATTTTTCCACCTTATTGCTCCTCACAACCTAACCTAGACTCCTTGGTCCTAATATAAATAGGAGAAATCCAATAACCAGCCATATCCATAAGTAATCAACAAGTTTACAACCAACAAGTTTATGAACTTTAAAAACTTTCTTTATTAATTCTTATATACTCAATATACAATCATATAATTTCCCACATAATTCCTTTTTACCACTGATTCCATATACCTTTTTCAAACATTAGAAATCCATTATGAACACAAAACCAAGTAACTTAACCAAATTACTAGTCGTCTTTAATAATAATCACTTCGTAGATACAAATCAATGAGTATGTAAATTATATTACCTCGTGTTCATTGGATATTCAGTTGTATCCTCTTCTTTCAATAACCCTTCTCTGGAGTCATTCCTACTTTACCCAAATCACATGAGGTTGTATTAGAAGAAGAGGAGTTCGGCTATGGCTGGGCAGGGAAGAACTCGTGAGTAGAAAAGTGGGAGTGAAGATGCCGAATGAAAGAGAAAAATGCAAGGAAGAGAAATAACGATGTATAGCTTTGCTGACTAAACAGTCTAGTATTTCCTTCGACTCACAACTCCTGCTTTCTCGTAATAGTGGGCATGAAACAATAAACATACATGGATATTCTTTAACTTGTCCAGCTCATGGTTAATTGCTATTAAAGCTTATTTAACCAATTTAATACATTACACATCAAATATTAGGCCCATTAAGTATGCATAATGTATTTTAAATATTAAGATAAAATATGGCAAAAAGCACTTTTTGACCACTGTGGTTATAGTGATTTAACGAAATAGTCACTGTACTTTTAAAATATTCAATTTGCTCACTGTACTTTTTAAAAATGTTCAATCAGGCCATTCTGTCTATTTTTTGTAACTGCCGTTAACAAATTGCTTATGTGGCTTTTAAAAAACAAAATAAAAAATGACATGGTAATTACGTGGCAATAGATTAACAAATCTGTTTTTTAAATAAAATAAAAAATGACATGGTAATAACAACAAATCTGTTTTTTAACCAATTCTGTTTTTTTTTTAAAATCTGTTTTTAAAAAATATTTATTTTAAAAAAAAACGGTTTTAAAGAAAAACAATTTTTTTAAAAAAATTGTTTTTAAACAAATTCTGCTTTTAAAAAAAATTCTATTTTTTTTAAAAATCTGTTTTTTAAAAATAATTATATTTTTTAAAAAAATCCGTTTTTTAAAAATTTCTATTTTTTAAAAAAATTATGTTTTTAAAAAAATCTGTTTTTAACAAATCTGTTTTTAATTACGTGGCAAATCTGTTTTTTAACAAATCTGTTTTTAAAGAACAGAATTTTTTTTAAAAAACAAAATTTTTTAAAAAACGGATTTTTAAAAAAAATTAATTATTTTAAAAAAACAGAACTTTTTTTAAAAATATAATTTTTTTTAAAAGCAGAATTTGTTAAAAAATAGATTTTTTAAAAAAATTGTTTTTTTAAAAAAAATTGTTTTTTAAAAAAAAATTTATTTTTTGTCTCGTAATTAATGATTTTTTATTTTTATTTTCTTGTTGAAATTAATGTAATGTTGTAATAGATCTCATTGATACAAAAAAATTAATATATTATTTGTAATTTTATTTTTTTTACAAAAATTGTTTTTTTTAAAAACAAATTTTTCAAAAAATCTGTTTTTTAACAAATTCCGCTTTTAAAAAAAATTCTGTTTTTTAAAAATAGATTTGTTAAAAACAAATTTTTTTAATTAAAAACAGATTTGTTAAAAACAGATTTTTTTTAAAAACATAATTTTTAAAAAAAACAGAAATTTTTAAAAAACAGATTTTTTAAAAAAATAGAATTTTTTTAAAAGTAGAATTTGTTTAAAAACAGATTTTTTTAAAAATTGTTTTTCTTAAAAACCGTTTTTTTTAAAAAGTAATTTTTTTTAAAAACAGATTTTTTTAAAAAACAGAATTTGTTAAAAAACAGATTTGTTGTTATTACCATGTCATTTTTTATTTTATTTAAAAAACAGATTTGTTAATCTATTGCCACGTAATTACCATGTCACTTTTTATTTTGTTTTTTAAAAGCCACGTAAGCAATTTGTTAACGGCAGTTACAAAAAATGGACGGAATGGCCTTATTGAACATTTTTAAAAAGTACAGTGGGCAAATTGAATATTTTAAAAGCACAGTGGCTATTTCGTTAAATCACTATAACCACAGTGGTGAAAAAGTGCTTTTTGCCGATAAAATATCTAGTAATCCTTTCCATTAAAACGGAAGCTATTTATTAACAGAAATATTTATTCCATCAATAGCTTTTATTATCTTAAGATAATTATTTCACATAAATTATCCCAATAACCATCAAAATAAACCCGACTCATTATAATTTGCTTCCATAATTATGTAATAAATATATTCTAACATATTTATTACATCACATAACCCACATACACACAAATCACATCACATTCCTATAATATAGGAACAATTACACAATATAGTACATTTATAAAAATAATTACAAAAATCATACATTAATAAAATAATTACAAAAATATAATATTTTATCATATATATTTACAATAGTAATATATCTAGGATTAAAGATAAATATTAATGGTTTGAAACTAGCGTGATAACCGCTTGTCATTTGTATTTTTTTTGAATAGCGTGATAACCTGTGCAGTTACCAAACCTCTTTTGCATGCTGAAACCCTTGCTTTTATCAATCTGTTGCGACTAAACGTAATCGGAGTTACCAAACCCTCTGCAGTTACCAAACCCTTGCTGAAACCATTGCTTCTATCATCTATCATCTGTTACTTCTTCATACTTGTTCGTTCGTTCTTCGTCTATATCATAGTTGTTCGGCATACTCGTTGAGTTGTTTGCCCTTGTCGTTGTTACTCGTTAGTTCATTGTCGTTGTCGTTCTTACTCGTCTGGTTCATTGTAGTTGTTACTCGTTATTCTTCTCCATTGATCGAATCTGGTGTTTATTATTGCTTCAAGTGAGTATTTTCTTAATAGTTTAATGTATTATATATTATAGTAGTTTACTAACAGAATGCAGTATTCATTGTTTTGGTTTTTGTTGTTTTTATGTTTTGTATAGAATGGTTGATACAAGGAAGAAGGATGGGAAGAGGAAAAGGATTATGGAGGGTAGTTCCGTTAAGAAATTGAAGAAATTTATTGTGGAGAGCAAGGGGAAGGGAAAGGGGAAGGATGTATGTTATAAATCGAGTAAGAATGAGAGTAGTTTGGTGATACATAGCGATGTCAAACATTCCGAAGTGCAATTAGATTCTGATTTTGATGTCACTGTGAAGAATGAAGCTCAAGTGCTTATCCAGAAGATAATTCCAACTCAACGAATTTTAAAGGTGTGTTAATTTAAATGTTGTTAATGTTTATTGTATAATGCTTAGTTGGTTACTATACAATGCTTAATTGGTTACTCAATAATATTAATGATTAATGTTTGGTAACCACATGATTGGTAACCAATGCATTAGATAATAACCACCATGTTGCATGTAGGTAACCAAAACTGAATTGGTTACTGTTTTATGATGTCTTGGTTACTATTTAATGATATCTTTGTTACTGTCTTAGGATGTATTGGTTACTGTCCTATGATGTCTTGGTTACTGTCTAATGGTGTATTTGTTATTGTCTTATGATGTATTGGTTACTGTCTTATGATGTCTTGGTTACTGTCTAATGATGTCTTGGTTATTGTCTTATGAGTGTCTTGGTTACTGTCTTATGATTTATTGGTTACAGTCTTGTGTGTCTTGGTTACTGTCTAATGATGTCTTGGTTATTGTGTTTTTAATGTATTGCTTACTGTCTTATGATGTCTTGGTTACTGTCATATGATGTATTGGTTACTGTCTTATAATGTTTTGGTTACTGTCTAATGATGTATTGGTTACTCTTATGATGTCTTGGTTACTGTCTTATGAGTGTATTGGTTAATGTCTTATGATTTATTGGTTACTGTATTATGTGTGTATTGGTTACTGTATAATGACGTCTCGGTCAATGTCTTATGATGTCTTGGTTACTGTCTAATGATGTATTGGTTACTGTCTATCCAGTATATTGTATAAAGCTGTATTGGTTACTGTGCAACATTATATTGGTTACTGATTAATGCTGAATGGTTAATGATTAATGATTGCTAAGCACATGGTTGGTAACCAATGTATTAGACAGTAACAAGCATGTTGCATGAAGGTAACCAAGATAGCGTTAATAAGTAACCAATTTACATTGTTTACCTTCTTGCAAATTGATGTTTAATGTATAATTTTGTCTTGGTTATTGTCTTGGTTAATGTCTAATGATTTGTTGGCTGTTGTCTAAATATTATATTGTGTAACGATGTCTTGGTTACTGTCTAATGCTAGATTGGTTACTGATTAATGATGTTTTGTTTTCTGACTAAAGCTATATTGGTTACTTGTTTATGTTATTTTGGTTACTATCATATGACTGGTTAGTTAACTTTGTAAATCTGATTTTGTTTACTTGCAGTTATGGGATCTTTATTATGAAGAATGCAACAGAAAATTCAACGGAAAAGTGATATATTGGTGCGACATGGAAGTCCCCAGTATCATTGCAAATAAATTGAATAAGAGTCAGCTGGATAAATTTAAGGCAACATGTTTTGGGTATTTTCTTGAGTTTGGCGAGCACCAAATGTATTCCCAGATTATTCACCACGCTCTTGTTAGGGAGGTTCACCAGAGGGATGACGATGAAATGTGGTTTTTGTTCGGAGAGAAAAGGGTCAGGTTCGGTTTGCCTGAGTTTTGTATGATATCTGGGTTGAGATGGAAGGGTGAGGATGATATAACTCCATATAAAGGTATGGATAATTTGATTATTGGTAAGTTTTTTGGTGACGAAGCTGTGACACGTAGTAGTATAGGTAGGATATATAGGAAGGCAGTTTTTGACGATGATGACGAGGCTATTAAGATGTCTATGATATTTTTGGTCTTTAATTTCATTATGTGCACATTTTCTGAAAATTACGTTGATGAGGCAATGGTTAATTTTTTGTGTTATGGCGATGTCAGTAGTTTTCCTTGGGGGAAAGTTGCTTTTGAGATGACAAAGTACTCTTTGTCTAATGCTTTGAAGGGGCGTTATAGGAAAGGAAAGAATGGTGTTTCAACATACAATTTTTATATGGATCATTATACCAAGTTGTACAAGTTGAACGGGCTTCCGTATGTATTCCAAGTATTTATGTTTGAAACTATTCCGACATTCAAAAATCGGGGTATATGCAATGACGAGCATCCGTCGGATCTCCGTTTATTCAAATGGAAGGAGCTAATGAAGTCGCTTTCAAATGACAAGTTGAATGAATTAGTGTTTTGTTCCGGACAGGTATGTTGATTTACCTTTAGTTATATAATTGATAATTGAAAATATTATGTGAAGTTTACTATCAACAATGTAGTTAGTTACCTTTATATACACATTTGGTTACTGATTATTTTTTATGCATGTTAATAATAACAATGTTTTTGGTTGATTGAATATTCAAATACTGTTACTGATAAGATTACATTCAGGTTACTAACAACATTGTTGTTGGTTACCCGAATATACACATTTGGTTACATTTATAAATTTAGTTGGTTACTACTTATTATACATTTGGTTACATGTATATATGTATTTGGTTACTGATTATGTGTTTATGATTCTTTTTTTACTGTTTATTTCAATGTAATTGTACATTGTTTGTTAGATGATATATTTAAGTATACTTATTATTTTTCAGCTGAGGATAAACCGTTTGATTCCCACTGCCGAGGAGAAGGATCGGCTTGATTTGGGCGGTTTTTACTTTTTTAATGGGAAGGATGGTGAAAAAAAAGTAGATAAAAAAGTGAAGGCTGACAACATTGGCGTTGATATTTCTGTTGTGAAAGAGGCAATTGATGTACGGTCTAAGCCGTTGGAGAAGAAAGTGTCTGAATTGAAGAAAGAAGTTTATGAATTGAAGAAAGAATTTGGAAAGTTGCGAACTGATATCAAAGATGAAATGCAGCTTTTACATGTTCAGTTATGCAGGGATCTTAGGTTTATTATTAGAGATGAGTTACGTGCTATCAAAGACGTAGGGGGCAAAAAGCTTGATGGTGATTCAGATGATGACGATTCTGACAATGGTGGTGATAATGATGATGATGATGATGATGATGATGACGATGACCACGATGACGATGAAGGAGATGAAGGAGATGAAGGAGATGAAGGCGGTGAAGGTGGTGAAGTTGCTGATGATGCTGCTGATGAGGATGCTAATGTTAGGGTGGAGGAAGTCCATGTTGATGAGGTTGTTGATTATGGTTCAAAGGTGAATAAGAATAATGATGGTGATGATGTGTTGGATGAAGTTGAGAAGAAGGGTGTGAATGAAATTGAATTGGGTAATGAAGTTGGTGATGATGTGTCAATTCTCGTGGAGAATAATGATGTGAATGTAATTGAGATTGCTAATGAAGTTGAACGTGATGTTATGGTTGAAGAGCCTGATGAAAAAAAAAATAATGATGATGAAAAAGATGTCAAGGTTAGACATATTTGTTTGTTTTTGTTATGTGATATATGTCTTTTGTTTTAATTATTAAATTGTTATTTATTTTGCGCAGATTGACAATTATAATGACATGCCGTCTTTTGACATATTAAGCCAATGTACTGGGAAAGAGATTGTTGTGTATGATGCTGATAAGGTTAGTGTTATAATTATGTGCCATCATTTATTTAAATGTTATTTATGCTTTGGTTACCATCATATATTGAATTGGTTACTATGATATTATGTTTTGGTTACCATTATATTGTAATTTGGATACTATTATATTATGATTTGGTTACTAGTTTATGTTATTCAGATTACTAATATATCATGTTCATTTAAGTTTGTTGGCTGTTGTACAGTCAGTTGGTTAATAGTTTACGTTATTCAGGTTACTAATCGTATATATTACCTTTTTATGTCAACTGAAAAAGGGGATGAAATGTGAGGCAGCAAGCAGGTATGCTCTTGATTTTATGGTTCTCACCACTCAGGACATAGCAAAGTGTGACGAATTGGAGAAGAGTATTCACAAAGCCGGTGGTAGACCTGTACGTGAATCTGTAAAGAGTGCCATTTTACGTTCTCCATATACAGCAGAGTTCGGATCGGCTGGTTCATCATGTACTGTAGTGGGTGCTGCTAGTCAAACACTTGCACGTTTAAGTGCATTCCCCAAATCATGCATGGAGATGCCCTCAAAATTTGAAGAGGCATTGTTTGAAGAATGGTTCAAAATTGGAATAAACAACAGAAAAAGGTTTGTTCTTTGTTGTTAACAATGCTATAGTTTTTTATGAAACAAATAAGTTTGTATTATTGTAGTAACATATGGTTATTATTAAATAAATGTTATGGTTACTATTACTTTATATTCTGGTTACCATTAGATTAAGTTTTGGTTACTTAATAGTTATGTTTCGGTTACTATGTGATTATGGTTTGGTTACCAGATTAATGTTTAAAATTAAATTGTTGTTTAATTTACTGATTTTGGTTTGCTGTATTGGTTTCTGGGCAACATTATGCTATATAATGCTGTTTTGGTTACTGTCATTGGTTAATGTAGAAAGCTGTATTGTTTACTGTGTAATATTGCATTGGTTACTGTATAATGCTTAATTGGTTACTGACTAATTTTGTTTTGGTTACTGCATAATGTTAAATATTAAATAAATGTTAATATTAAATAAATGGGGTGTTTACTTAATAAATGTTATGGTTGCTATTACTTTATATTATGATTAATATTAGTTTATGTTTTGGTTACCTATTAGTTATGTGTTAGTTACTATTTGATTATGGTTTTGATTTTAATATTTGTTGGTTATCAGGGTATTGTTTAAAATTAAGTTGGTTGTTTAGTATGTTAATTATTGAACGTGCAAGTTTGATTTGTAGTAGTGTGTATATTAATACGGTAATTATTAATGTTAGTCTGTATACTAATATTATGTTATTATACTGAAGGACGGACAAATTTCCTGGAAAGAACGATATTATCTTGCCTTCTTTTGTATTTGGATCAATTGCAATATCATCGAAGATGTGGTTCTATAAATTAAAGACGCCTGGGCAGTGGTTAGACGACGATGTGAGTATTTTTTTAAAAAATTTATGTTTTTATAGTTATGTTTACATTATTTAGTTACATTCATCACATACTTGCATTTTCCAACAACTGTTAATATCCTATTATTTTTTTTTTGGCTCAGCATATCAATGTTGCGTTGTATTATTTCCGTAAAATGGCAAGACATTCCGAAAGTGTTCCTATAAGGGTAACGACCACGGATTGTTGGTTTCACAGCAAGATCACTGCTCTTTTCGATGAGTATACAAAAAAAAATTGTGACAAAATTGTTCTGTCTGGGGAGGGTGATGTTGCTGAATACATACGTGGGCTGTTTATGGATGTCAACACACCATGGAGGAACGTTGACTATGTGTTGTTCCCAATTCATATGTCATCACCGGACCATTGGTTGT
The DNA here is from genome assembly GCA_016801055.1 of Panax notoginseng. Classification (NCBI taxonomy): domain Eukaryota; kingdom Viridiplantae; phylum Streptophyta; class Magnoliopsida; order Apiales; family Araliaceae; genus Panax; species Panax notoginseng. The sequence goes on from CM029019.1 coordinate 31,993,806, forward strand.
TGTTGACTTTTGATGTGCATCGTAGGTGTCTAACTGTTTACAACTCTTTACAACCAAAAAGGAAATCCATGCAAACTAAAATATCTGATGTTTGTGAGCCGTACATCTTCATTCTTCCCATTCTATTGCGCAAGTCTGGTTTTTGGAAGGATAGGGCTGACATTGACTTCAGCAGTGACTCGTATCGCAACAAGGACGAAGATGATATAATTGAGTTGGAATTTGCTGAGACGGTTCCTGAACAAGTAGAGGGGTAAGGGTTATTTTGTGTACATTTTTTTAATTATTATATATAGGTGGAGTTTATTTTTGATCTTTGTTATATGTTGTTTGTTGTTACAGTGATTGTGGGATGTTCACAATATGTTTTGCTGAGCATGTCATTCATCAGAAGTTTGATCAGATTCCTATTCCTTTTCCCATTGCGCAGTATCGAAAAAAGTTATGCACAAACCTATATATGCATGCAAGGAACAAGCAGTTGGAGGGCTATGATACTGATAGAGAATTTCCAGGAAGATTTGTTCCAGATTTTGATTAGTTCGGATTTTGTTGTTTTGTCTTTATTAATTTTGTTATGTATTTTTTTATTAAGTATTGGTGTTATACACAACATTTGTGTATGGTTTATGATTTTTTGATGTTTATTGGATCTTATGTAGATGGGATTACATATTTGATTTTATTAGCATTAATGAAAGAGATATTGTTTGTTGGTTGGTATTTTGTTTCTTTTTAAGTTGTGTTTGTTGAATTTTTTTCAAACATACAGTTGGTAACCAATCATGTATAAAGGGGTAACCAGATAATGATTTGATAGTAACCAGATAGTTACAAGATTGTATTATGCCATATATAATATGTTAAGTGTACATGTGTTATGTATACATGGATTACATAAAATTCAATACCCTTTTAATTACAGGTTGCTGGATATAAAGGTTGTTTACGTTGTGGTTACCATAATAAATTGGTATGGATATTGTCATGAAATTAGGTGGTTAATGTGATGGTTACTTTTATGTAATTATTTGGGTACCATTAATTATTGTTATGGTTACTGCTATGTAATTATTTGGTTTACATTAAAAAATGGTATGGTGAGTGTTATGGTTACTGTCATGTATAAAATTTTAACCAATTACAATTTTGTAATATAAAGTTGGTAACCAATCGTGTATAAATAGGTAACCAGTTAATGATTTAATGGTATCCAGAGAGTTACAATATTGTATCAGGACATGTCATATGTTAGGTGTGCATGTGTTAGTATACATGGGTTTCATAAACTTCAATACCCTTTTAATTACAGGTTGCTGGATATTAAGGTTGTTTATGTTGTGGTTACCATAATAAACTGGTATGGTTACTGTCATAAAATTAGGTGGTTACTGTGATGGTTACTGTTATGTAATTATTTGGATACCATTAAACATTGTTATGGTTACTGTTATGTAATTATTTGGTTAAAAACTGGTATGGTTACTGTTATGTTATTAGGTGGTAAATGTTATGGTAATTACATGTTGCTGGATATACAGGGTGTTTATATTGTGGTTACCTTTATAAAATGGTATTGTTACTGTTAAGAATTTATGTGGTTACTGTGATGGTTACTGTTATGTAATTATATGGGTACCATTAAACATTGTTATGGTTAATGTTATGTAATTATTTGGTTAAAAACCAGTATGGTTACTGTTATGTTATTAGGTGGTAAATGTTATGGTTACTGTTATGTAATTATGTGGTTACCATTAAAAACTGTCATGGTTACTGTTATGTATTTATTTGATTACTGTTATTGTTAATGTTTCATTGAAATCAGAAATCAATATATAAATGAATAACAATTTTGTTTACTATACACAATCAAAAATTGTACAAACCAATCGTTTAATGGTTACTCAAAGTAAACAATAATACATTCATGTATTTAAACTATTAATATAACTGCACTATATCAGATCCTTTTTAGTGGTCTTAAAATCGGGGGATTATTGCATGTTTTTCTGTTGTGTCCTTTTTCTTGGCACCTGCTGCATTTGTTTTGAATTTTGATTTCAGATCCGTGTTTGTACCTCCCTTTTTTTGGTCTTCCTGCTGGTCTTCTTGTGTTGGGTGGTTTTATACATATGTTTCTTACTTCTTCTGATACATCCCAGTTTTCTTTGTCAGCTAATGGCATGATGGAAGCTGAATATGTCTCGACCAAAGTTGCTTTAGTGTAATTTCTTGAGCAAAAATCGTAACAGTTCAAATTTCTCTTGCTTATAACAGCAGCAGCGTGTGGACAAGGCATTTCATGGTACTGAAATTTACGGCATGTGCATGTCTTTTGTTCGATGTCCACAATATACTGTTTAGAGATGTCATAAACAGTGAAAATCACTAAATTTGATGTCTCAACCTACAACACGCAATGCATACAATCAGATTAATAGTTGCATGCCAAATATACAATAATCAAATAACTAGAACAAGAATTTTAGTTAATAAGCAACCACCAATATAAAAGAAACAATTATAAATCCCATTAACATTATAATGTTACATATTAACTAAGTCAGTATTGATTAGTAACCAGTATGATGTGAAACAGTAACCAAATAAGAATTATACAGTAACCATTTTATAATTACACAGTAAGAAATTCAGTAGTAGTCAGTAACCAATATAATGTTGCACATTAAGTAAGTTTGCATTAGTGTGTAACCAAGTCAGTATTCAAGTTACTGTTAGTCAGTATAATTTTACACAGTAACCAACTTAGCAATAGGCAGCAACCATTATATGGTTACATAGTAATCATGCTAGCAATAGTCAGTAACCAATAAAATGTTTGACAGTAACTAATTTACACTTATTAAGTAACCAAGTTAATAATAATCAGTAAGTTGCAAATGTAAATTAGGACGCAATAATTTAAATCAAATATTAATTACCTTAAGTATCTTTGATTTTAAGATATTAGATTGCAACTTTCTCTCAGCCGTTGTGGAAAGAGTTGTGAATGTTGATATGGCTGATTGTTTATTTGTGAAATACCATCTCTGAACCAGACAACGTAGGCATTCAATCATTGACGCAACTGGAAGATCCCTGATAAACTTGATTGCATTGTTAATAGATTCGGCTGTGTTTGAAGTCATCGTTGAGTATCTACTTACAGTCCCATGGAGCCTGGTGCACTTATCTAATCTGACCTCTTCCTCCAGATATGTCCTTATTCGAGGATCAATGGCATCGAGTTCAGCCATGTGTTTGTTGAATTGTTCGACAGTGTAAGCTCTACAAGCCCCGTTGTAAGCTTGTTTAACTTCTTCTCCTTTCTTTTTGAATTTGTTTTTTATATTTTTCAGTATATGATATGTGCAGGAACCATGCATGATATCCGGAAACACAAAATTCAGTCCTTGTATAATGGCTTCATGCCTGTCTGAAACAATACATTGACCTTCCCTAACTCCACAAGCAATTCTCAAATTTACGAAAAACCATCTCCAAGACATTTCATTTTCGCTGTCAACAACTGAAAAAGCAATGGGAATAATATTTCGATTTGCATCTTGTGTGCTTGCTATCAGTAGTGTCCCCCCGTAAGTTGATTGTATGAATGTGCCGTCGATTACAATGATTGGAAAACAATGGTGCCATGCTTGAATTGACGCTCCAATGGCAAAGAATAGATACTTGAAACGGCCATTTGTTTCCAACTCAAGGGATGTGACGGAACCTGATATGAAAATCAGCAATATCATTAGAATTACAAGTAGTATAATGTATCTAAATCACTAGTAATCGTTAACCGTTAATGTGGTTAATTGATTATAACTTGTATATTATATTTAATAAATAAACATGCGTATTAAGGTAACCAAACATGTATAATAACTGCATACAAATGGTCTGAAGATTTAATAATTAAACACGCATAATGTCTAAAGGTGTATTGGTTACTGTGTAATATTTTATTGTTTACTGCATAATGCTTATTTGGTTACTAACTAATGCAATTTTGGTTACTGAATAATATTAATGAATAATGCTTGGTAACCACATGTTTGGTAATCAATGCATTATTCAGTAACCAACATGTAGCCTGAAGGTAACCAATACAATATTAATCAGTAAAAATTTACATTGGTAATATTCTACCGTGTAATGATATTTTGGTTACTGTTGAACATCATATTGGTTACTGTCTAATGCTGTAAAACCAATAAATGTTTTTAGAGTGTTACCTGGATTTGTTTTCTTCAGCATGTATAACCATGATGGGATGAGTGAGTAGTCGTGTGGATTTCCTCTCACCTTTTCCAATGCTTTCTCCTTCGATCTCCATGCTTTTTGGTAAGAGATAGACACATTATATTCTGACATCATGTCTTCAACAATATCGGTTGGTGTGTATATTTTCTTCAAATTTGTTATTTTTTGCATTATGCATTCACTTACCAACTCACTATTTGCCTGTCTGTGGTCTCCCAATAATACATTGACCGAACAAGTGTGTATATCATTGAATTCTCTCACCTTGAACATACTGGTTTTTCTGAAACTTGATGCTCTCATCTTCCATTTGCAATTTTTATCGCATACACACACTAGCACAAAGTCTCTATAACTTGTTCGTTGGACTTTGTGTTGTCTGTTTTTTCTGATTGAATGCAGCCTCATAGCTTGAGAAAGGATTTTTTTGTCTGTGTAGGTTTGATGTAATTTTACTTCACGTTCATTCGGATCCGATATTACATCATCATATTGTTCTCTTGCGTATGGTTTGTCATGTTGTCTGTCTAGTTGTTGTTCAATAATTTCCATTGCAAGATGATCAACATATTGCGTTCCAAATTGGCATGATTGGCTTGCTAGTCGAACTAGTGCTGAATTTCCTTGTGTTGATCTGATTGGCATTACATCGTAAATTGTAGATTCTTCTACATTTGTCAAGTTATGCAAGATCGTTGTGCGTCCCATTCTGTGTTCAATATCCACAATCAGTGGGAATTTACCTTGTTCATCAGATTTTCTGCTCATTTCCAGAAAGAATTGTAAGGTTGCTTCGTCTGATATACTGATCGGTGAAATGTCGCTTCTAATTTGAAATTTGATTGACAATGTTGTTGCGTTTGTGTCTAGCCGTAATGCACTGTATATTTTGGTTAGCATTTCTTTGAAAGAAATAGTTGATGGAACTAGTATGCCGGTAACTTCAAATTTGGTGTATTGGTTACTATCAGCCCATGTGCCGTTGAAATAAAGTACAACTGGAATCATCTCCATTGTCTGTCAACAGAATAAGTATTGGTAAGTAACAAAATCAATGTTAGCCGGTAACCAATATAATGTTAAATAGTAACCAAGTTAACATTAGTCAATAACCAAGTATTCATCAGTAACCATTATAATGTTACACAATAACAAAGTAATTATTTGTCAGTAACCAATGCAATGTTAAACAGTAACAAAGTAATTATTAGTCAGTAACCAGTGCAATGTTACACAGTAACAAAATCATTATTAGTCAGTAATATATACAGTCGGACGGTAACCAATATAATGTTAAGCAGTAATTAAGTCACCATTAGTCAGTAACCAAGTCTTCAGTAGTAACCATTACAATGTTACACAGTAACAAAGTCATTATTAGTCAGTAACCAATGCAATGGTACACAGTAGCCAATTCATTAATAGTCAATAATCTATGTTAGCTGGTAACCAATATAATGTTACACAGTAACCAAGCCATCATTATTCAGTAACCAAGTCAGTAACAATTACATATTATAGTCGGACAGTAACCAATGTAATGCTAAGCAGTAACCAATTCTTCCTCAGTAACCATTATAATGTTACACAGTAACAAAGTCATTATTAGTCAGTAACAAATGCAATGGTACACAGTAGCCATTTCATTATTAGTCAATAACCAATGTAATGGTACACAGTAACCAAATCATTATTAATTAGTAACCAATGCAACATTAGTTAGTACCATTATGCATTAACTAATCCAGCATTAAACAGTTTTATAGACATAGTCAGACAGTAACCAATGTAATGTTAAGCAGTAACCAATTCAGCATTAGTCAGTAACCAAGTCTTCATCAGAAACCATTATAATGTTACACAGTAACAAAGTCATTATTAGTAAGTAACCAATGCAATGGTATACAGTAGTCGATTCAGTATTAGTCAGTAACCAATGTAATGATCCCAGTAACCAAATCATTATTAGTCAGTAACCAATGTAACATTAGTTAGTACCAATATATATTAACCAATCCAGTATTAAACAGTAGAATAGACATAGTCGAACTAGTGCTGAATTTCCTTGTGTTGATCTGATTGGCATTACATCGTAAATTGTAGATTCTTCTACATTTGTCAAGTTATGCAAGATCGTTGTGCGTCCCATTCTGTGTTCAATATCCACAATCAGTGGGAATTTACCTTGTTCATCAGATTTTCTGCTCATTTCCAGAAAGAATTGTAAGGTTGCTTCGTCTGATATACTGATCGGTGAAATGTCGCTTCTAATTTGAAATTTGATTGACAATGTTGTTGCGTTTGTGTCTAGCCGTAATGCACTGTATATTTTGGTTAGCATTTCTTTGAAAGAAATAGTTGATGGAACTAGTATGCCGGTAACTTCAAATTTGGTGTATTGGTTACTATCAGCCCATGTGCCGTTGAAATAAAGTACAACTGGAATCATCTCCATTGTCTGTCAACAGAATAAGTATTGGTAAGTAACAAAATCAATGTTAGCCGGTAACCAATATAATGTTAAATAGTAACCAAGTTAACATTAGTCAATAACCAAGTATTCATCAGTAACCATTATAATGTTACACAATAACAAAGTAATTATTTGTCAGTAACCAATGCAATGTTAAACAGTAACAAAGTAATTATTAGTCAGTAACCAGTGCAATGTTACACAGTAACAAAATCATTATTAGTCAGTAATATATACAGTCGGACGGTAACCAATATAATGTTAAGCAGTAATTAAGTCACCATTAGTCAGTAACCAAGTCTTCAGTAGTAACCATTACAATGTTACACAGTAACAAAGTCATTATTAGTCAGTAACCAATGCAATGGTACACAGTAGCCAATTCATTAATAGTCAATAATCTATGTTAGCTGGTAACCAATATAATGTTACACAGTAACCAAGCCATCATTATTCAGTAACCAAGTCAGTAACAATTACATATTATAGTCGGACAGTAACCAATGTAATGCTAAGCAGTAACCAATTCTTCCTCAGTAACCATTATAATGTTACACAGTAACAAAGTCATTATTAGTCAGTAACAAATGCAATGGTACACAGTAGCCATTTCATTATTAGTCAATAACCAATGTAATGGTACACAGTAACCAAATCATTATTAATTAGTAACCAATGCAACATTAGTTAGTACCATTATGCATTAACTAATCCAGCATTAAACAGTTTTATAGACATAGTCAGACAGTAACCAATGTAATGTTAAGCAGTAACCAATTCAGCATTAGTCAGTAACCAAGTCTTCATCAGAAACCATTATAATGTTACACAGTAACAAAGTCATTATTAGTAAGTAACCAATGCAATGGTATACAGTAGTCGATTCAGTATTAGTCAGTAACCAATGTAATGATCCCAGTAACCAAATCATTATTAGTCAGTAACCAATGTAACATTAGTTAGTACCAATATATATTAACCAATCCAGTATTAAACAGTAGAATAGACATAGTTAGACAGTAACTAATGTAATGTTAATCAGTAACCAATTGCATTTTTACATGAAATTTGCAATTAAAACATTCATATTGCAATCAAAACATTCATTATTCTTACCGTGTGATCATTTTAAGTGCAAAAAACTTAAGAAAGGTAACCAATATAGTAATTCGTATTAACAATAGGTAACTATATGATTATAAATTTTAAAATATCATACCTCAGTATTTATTAATCGAAGTTGATGTTGATCGTGTGTTTAACAATCATTGCAGTATTTGGTTACCGATCTTGAAGGCTTTGTTGATTTTGTATGCTATTTTCGATCTTAGAGAAGCGTCGCGACAACTGGAATTGTCTTCTCCGATTACGAGTTTAGTCGCGACAGGAGCTTCGGCTTCGTATTTTTGTTTCTCCGTCGTTGATCTGTTGTGTCGACGTCAAGTTTGCATGATTTTAGGGACGGTTAATTTAAAATATGAAATTGGGTAACTGACTTGATAATGACACGTGATTTTAGGGGATTATGTTTTATTTTTGTAATTATGTTGTGTATGTTTTATTTTTGTAATTACTTTTTAAATGTTGTATATTAATGTAAAGGACCCTATAATATAAGCAACTCCATAGAACATGCTAAAATAAAAAAATAAAGATTTTATTTTATTTACTTAGGAAAAGTGTAGTCGCTACATTTTCCCCCCTTATAAAGACTCCGTCCTCGGAATCGCAAAATAGAATTACCCGAACAAATGCAGATAATTTTCTTTCATTTTCTCTTCTAACTCTCACGTTGCTTCTTCAGCATTGTGGTTTCTCCACAACACCTTCACTGAAGGTATTATCTTATTCCGCAAGACTTGTTCTTTCCTATTCAATATCTGAATAGGAATCTCTTCATAAGTTAAATCTTTTTCAAACTGGAGGGGTTCATATTATATAACGTGTTTATAGCCTGGCTTGTATGGTCATAAGATCGACACGTGAAATATATTATGAACATGATCCAGTTCTAGGGGTAAGGCCACTTCATAGGCTACTTCTCCTATTTATCGTAAAATTTCAAACGACCCTATAAAGCGAGTACTCAATTTTTCTTTCTTCCTGAAACGTATCTTCCTTTTCTATGGGGATACTTTCAAGAAAACATGCGACCCGACTTCAAAATCTATTTTTTGTCTATGCTTACCTGCATACTATTTTTGACGATCCTGAGCCATTACCAGTCGCATTCATATCAACTTAACCACTTCCGCAGTTTGTTGTACTAGTTCAGGTCCTAGTAGACGACGTTCGCCTACCTCATCCCAACACAATGGTGCTCTGCATTTCCTTCCATATAACGCTTCGTAAGGCGGCATGCCTATACTAGCGTGATAACTGTTGTTATATGTAAATTCTGCCAAAGGTAAATGAGCATCCCTACTTTCTTTGAACTCCATAACACAGGCTCGTAGCATATCTTCTAGAGTCTGTATTGTTCTCTCACTTTGTCCATCTGTTTGTGGATGATAAGCTGTACTCAATCTCAACTGTGTTCCCAGGTGTTCTTGTAAACTTCTCCAGAAATTTGATGTAAATCTTGGATCTCTGTCTGACACAATTGATACTGGTACTCCATGTCGATTTTGTTAATCGATCAACTATAACGCAAATTGCATCAAATCTCTTTTGCGTTCTCGGAAGTCCTACCACAAAGTCCATTGTGATATGTTTCCACTTCCATTCAGGAATTTCTAATGGTTGTAGTAAACCACTAGGTTTCTGATGTTCAGCTTTTATTCATTGACAAGTCAAACATCTGCTATCATACTCTGCAACTTCTCTTTTCATACTCGACCACCAGAAATATTGTCAGAGGTCTTGGTACATTTTGGTACTACAAAGATGAATTGCGTACCTGGAGCAATGAGCTTCATGTAGAATTTTTTCTTTCAGTTCCAGTTCTGTCGGAAACTAAATTCTTCCTTCAAATCTAATTATTCCATCATTATCAATCTTAAACTTTCCTTCTTTTCCTTCTAAGATTTTCTCTTTTAATTTCTCATATTCCACATCTTTAAGTTGCACTTCTTGATTCTATCCAAGAGAGTTGAGCAAGTCTCTATTAAATACAACTTTTCCTTTGATTCTTGTGGAAGTTTAACTTCTAACTCCATTTTCTCCATTGTTGTCACTAACTCATCTTGAGCTGTCAACAACATCAATTTCTCGTGACCTTTCCTACTTAAGGCGTCAGCCACCACATTTGCCTTGCTTGGGTGATAAAGGATTTCACAATTATAATCCTTAATCAATTCAAGTTATCGTCTTTGTCTCATGTTTAACTCTTTCTGTGTGAAATTATCTTTGATAGCCTAGCTTTATTCAGTAATTTGAACTCCTTTATTTCTTTTACAATTTGTACATATTCTATAATTTTTCAGCAATACTCCTATGAAATTTAATTAGTTCGTTTTGTTCCTTGTTTCGATTTTCGTTATTATTTCACATAATTATTTCTTCTGAAATTTATATAATAGTTTCATTTTGGAGTTGATACATAGGACTCATATTTATATTCTTTGAAGGCACCTGACTATAAGTCCTCGAACAAGAAAAGTTATACTTTTAACTTCAAAAGTAATCGAGGCACCTAACTGTGTGCATTTGATATAATGTTATAGTTGTGGGTAATATTTATAAATTTTGCAAAGTAAGCAAGCTGTCATAAAATATTCGTTTGGTCAGAAAATATTCGTTTTATCAGAGAATATTCGTACGACGGCACAATCATTGGTGGACCGCATAACAAAATAAATGTCGGAGTTAGAAAACGATAGAAATAACTTTTTATAAAACTAACGGCAAAAGTTTTACCGTTAACTATTGAAATTGTAAGAATCCGAATTTTTAGAAAATATTAAAATAAGAATTTAGTAAATAAAATTCTTAAAGCATGAGATGGGTTCGAATAAAAATATATATGTGATACGAGGTAGGTAGGAATGTGTTACATAGGGTAATATAAACCATGTAATATGTAATTTTTATGATTAATAAATATATTATTTTTATATATTGTTATTGATCGCAGAGATAATTCAGTTGAGATAAAAGAAGTGGATAAATATTTCCTATCGATATTAAATAGTTTATAGTATTATTTTATCTTAGCAAGTGGATGACATTAATGTATAATTGTCATTTTCTTGTGTATGTGTATTAATAACTGATATGATTATAATATAGGTTATTGATAGTATGTAAGTTATCCGCGAATGGGTTTGGATAGTGAAACATAAGTTAGTTGAGAGAATTAACTAATAAGAATAAATATTGGTTAATTGATAGTTAAGAGTTATGTTATGGAATAATATAATGTGTATGTTAAACCTTAAATAACCATGGTAATATAGTACAAGGTTTAATTTACTTAAGTAAAGGAGTGAATTAATATGTGTGTTGAATATGTGATACTTTATATATGTTACTCAGAATGGTAATATGTGAAAAAGTCTAATGTACGAATAACGTTAAATATATATACGCTATTAAGGGAGACATAAATCATTATATCTTTAAATGGATATTTAATTTTTGAAAAATTTGTTTTGGGAACAATTTATAGAGGGAGAAAGAAAAAATAATTATATATTTCTAATAGAGGATATTAAAATAATTTCTAATATTGAGTTATTTTAATAAAAGGAGAAAATATTCTTTTTGAATAATAATATTACCTTATATATTTTTGTATGAGGTATGATTAATAATATAGTAAATATATTAAAATGTATTTGCTATATGTAAATAAATTGATGGAAACAATTTATTATAATAGAAAATAAACCTATTATCTATTTTCTGTATATAATATATGTACATGTGTCGTACATATAGTTAATAGATATTATATTAAGAATAATATTTTGAGAAAATGAGTAAATCGTTTTATTATGATTAGTTCCTATATTTAGAAAAAACATGATAAAAACATCTTATGTTATGTTATGGCAAAGTACATAATTTTGATTATAGTAATGTGGTGAAAAATGAATAAGTAATGAGAATAAAGATAAACAAGCTTGTGAGATATGCCTGGTGTGGCAAAGTGAAGGAATAAGCATTCATCAAATAAATTAATGAATGAATAATTAAAGGAATTAATTTGTATGTGCAATAATTTTATATTATATAGTAACTACATCTATATGATATGAATTGAAGTGCGACACTTCAATGGTAACTATATAATATAAGAAGTATTTGAATACTTATGTATAAAGACTAGTATGTTAGCATTATGTACAAGTGAGATAATAAAATGTAACATGGTGCAATAGATCACTTCCATGACCATGTTATAAAATGTAATATTAAGAATAATATTATTTTATGAGATTATATTATTATAAGCTTGTGGACTATTAATTACTAAGTTCACATAATTATGTCTTGTGTGACATAACTAGGGAAGTTAAATCAAAGGGGGATTTAATAGGAAAATAAATGGTGAGTTAATAAATAATTGATATTAATTATCATTATAATAATTGGGTATATTTGAGATGATAAATTTTATGAAAAATGATGGATTGAGAATATCCAACTATTTTATAATTAGCCCAATTAAAATACTAATAACCAATGTACATGGATTATATAATTCTATGTGAGTGGGTGTATATGTATGCACATTTGGGGACAAATATCAAATAAACCCATATATGCTATTAATAATATGAAGTGCTGAGTATTAGAAGGGAGTGTCCCAAATTGTGTGTCATTTTTTCATTCACGTGAAATACAAAAAGGCTAGTCTAGCTTGCTTCTTCTTCTCAAACTCATAGCTTCCAAATGATGAAGGGGGTGATGGAGGAAGAGGAGGTTGGTGACCAACTCCTCTATATCCAATAGCTTCTTCCTTCTTTCTTTGGTTTGATTCATAGAGCAAAACCCAAACTTGGTCCATGGCTCTTCTATAAATAGTGACCCCTTTCTTCATTCTTCCCATTTGAAATTTTGAGAACTTTAGTGAGTGAGTGTTTGAGAAGTTGGGAGAAATCAGAAGTTAAGATTCATGGATTTTCAATTTAGCTTCAAGAGGTATAATTCTTAAACTATGTTCTTAAATTCAAGTTTTGCAAAGTTCTTAGAAAAGTATTAAAAATACTTGTTTTAAGTTGGAAAATTTATAGTTTTAGCATGATAGAATCTGTAAATTGTTGTTAGATATTGTTAATATAGTCAAATGTGAAAACAACGGAAGTTAAACGAACCAATTTGGTTTAGAAACAAATTCGTAGTGAATGAATTCGCTAAACTTTTTAAAACATGAACAATTAGTATGAACATGAGTTGTAAATTCATATTTTAGTTAGTTAATGTTTATGTTAGTTGATGGGTATCTAGTATGTTGTAGTTCTATGAATTACGAATCCATAGAATCGAAAACGAACTAATTTGGACATGTATAACTCAAATTATGAATGTTAGAAAGAAATTTTGGCATAATGGTTCATAACAGGGAAGGAAATTTCATGTTACAGCAGCTAGGCCCACCCCGGCGGGCTATTTTTAAGGCAAGACCCCCGTCCCGACGGGGGGTGGTCTGGTTTACAGATGTTGGAAAAAAATCTGATAGAACATGTTTTACTAAAATAGACATAACTTTTTCATACGAACTCCAATTGAGGAAATTCAAGATGATCCAGAAGGAGAACGAATAGACCTACAACTTTTGTTCTTTAAGTTTTTCAATTTGAGGTCTTTAGGAAGGGTCAAAATAGTTATCTTTGTGACTGTTATGTATTCAGAGGCGATCGAAGGGCGTCGAACGAGCACATATGCAAGTATTGTGCTCTCGACGATGGAATATATTATTCTAAGTGATGTAACATGAATATGCATGATATTAGACATGTCATATAGCTAAGATTTCTTTACTCATAATGAAATGCTTTAACATGATTTTCTAAAAGAAAACTTAAAGTTTTTGAGAAACGGAAGTTAATGAATTTGGTGTCCTTTGAGTTCTGACCTTGGACCCTAGGTACGGTTATCAACGGACATGAAATGTAGTTTGAAAGTTACCTTGCATAGACTAGATTGATATAGCTTAGTTTAAAGTGTTTTGAAAGAAAAACTTGATGTTTTGAAAATGAAACTTGACGAACTTTGTGTCTTTTAAGTGTCGACTTTGGGAACATGTGATTGTGGCCTAGTTATGTGCACGGATGGACAAGAATGTAATTTCAAGATATATTGCACATAAAATGTTGTCAAGCTCGGTTTAGTATGCGTTTTAAAGAGAAATTTAAAAGTTTTAAAAACTAACTTTGATGAGTATTGTATTACTTGCAGTATGACCTTATAAGCAAGCATGATAGAGTTGTCTATGCCTTTGAACATGAATGATATGTGCACTCAACTAGTCAAGCATGACATAAGTTATTTAAGCATGTTTTAAGAGTATGAATTATGCTATGTCTATGTAAATGAGATAGATACATATGAGCATGCTATTAGAGGCTTACTAGTACCAATATATGGTTTAAAAGCTTATAACATCGAATCTTGTTAAAGTAAGTTGTTAAGCTTTATTGATTGAAATAAATCATTATGGAACTAAGTAGTTTGAATATGAACGACGTAGATCACGTATCTATAAACTTTAAATATGTGTCAAACACATAGCGAGTCAAGTGTGTGATATATGTATATGAATGTTGATGTCATGCAATATTTATTATTATATTAAGAGCATATGAAATGTATAACTAATGGATATGAATCCATGATTATATAACTGTGTAGGAATACACGCAGTGCAGATAAGCTTTAAGCAGTTAATTCGTAGTTGATAAACTACGAATCAGGCAAGTCTTTCAGTTCCTATTTGATATATGAATTCTATAACTATTAGTTGAGCGATATTATGCTATCAGAATGTTGATGTATATATATATGAAATGCATATGAGCTATGTATGAAATTTGAAAGCTGATCTTTGATGATATGCTTGTGAAGTAAATTTCTATGCATGTTAACATGCGTAGTTAATATTAATTGATTATGAATGCATGAATTGAATATGCTATTATATGCTATGTGCTACATGAAAACTGTTAGAATTGCTGGGTTGTCGAGCTCACCCTTGCAAATAACCACTTTTACAAGTTAAGGACTCATGGTAAAGATTTCGTGCTTCTTGGTTGACAAAGTAGATAGTTTCACAATGAAGGATACTATTTAGATTATTACTTGAACCATGTTTAGATTCTAGGAGTGTACTTGATATATACTTACGATGTTTAATACTTGTTGCATTGTAAGGATGTATTAGTTAATACATAGAGGATATCGAATCAAGTTATAAAATCTTATACAGTAATTTCAGTAGACTGAACCATATTATATAGTTGATTCAAGAATTGTAATTGGTTCAAAGTTATGAAATCAATAAAAGATTTTATCCAAGAGATTGAAAAAGTTTAAATTATTCCACGTTTTTATAATATCGAATGTGATGTAATGCAGGAATAGTAAATGACCAGGATTAGAAACTTATGAAAGTTTGGGGTCATTGTGCAGATCCTAAAAATAGAATGAATTTATATTCTAAATTGTAATAAGTAAAGTTTTATTCATTAAGTTATGAATGAAAAATATAAATAGTTTGACAATAGTAGTATCGTGGCGGACCGGATCCGAGGTTCGAAGGGACCCAGATTTGGGAGAGTCATAGAAATACCCGGTGATAGAAGTACAGTAATACGCGTGGTTACATAGTAGCTCACAATAATATCTTTGATTCTTGATGCTTACGTGAGAAGTCACTCAGTTTTATTCAATTATTGCAACAGTAATTTATGCGTAGTATCTCATATTATTGATTCAATTATTTTCACAGTATCATCTGCACAATATTTTATATTATTAAATCAATAATTGAGATAAAAAAAATTATTCATATTATTATTTGTATTATTGACAATGTCTAGAAAATTCTGTCGAGGAAAGGGGTTTGGTCACCTAATTGCGCGCTAATAAGGAGAAGTTCTTATCGAAAAATTCCCTCTTTCCTGGGAATGATCTGGTTGTTAATATTGCGAGTTATAATATTAATGATGAATAAATGTTATTACAAATGTGTTTAGTGAAGCCAAGTGAATTGAGATAAATAGAGGAGTATTTTATGAAGTATTTGTTGTAAGTTTTGCTTATTATACGGACCCTAACTTACTCATTTTTTCAAAATCATCGATAAAAAGTTATATATATATATATATATATATATATATGTGTGTGTGTGTGTGTGTGTGTGTGTGTGTATGTGTGTGTGTGTGTGCGCACGCGCGCGTGTGTGGGGGTGTGTGTGTGTGCCGTGTGTGTGAGTTTATATATATATATATATATATATATATATATATATATATATATATATATATATAGCAAGGATCAAGTGCATACCCCTTATCTTACTCACCCGTGCTCACCCCCCTTTAGGCGACGGTTTCGGTCATACAACCGTCGTCTATACTTTTAGCGACGCTATATGTTGTCCGTCGCTAAAAGTATAGACGACGGTTGTATGACCAAAACCGTCGCCTAAAGGAGGGTGAGCACGGGTGGGTAAGATAAGGGGTATGCACTTGATCCGGACCGTATATATATATATATATATATATATATATATATATATATATATATATATATATATATATATATATATATATTTTATATAAGTTTTTTTATATAAAATAGAATATATTATATTTTATTATGCATAGTACTGCATAGTAAAATTTAAATTTTTTTAAGAGTTTCAGCCGAACGCCCGTGAATTTTCTTACTGTTCACCCGTGATTTTCTAAATTTAAATAGTATCTTGCCATTCTCCTATAAATAGGATGCTTAGTTTAGAAATGAAAATCACACCAGGATCAGAGAATTCTTCTTGTATAATATTGAGCGTATTTCTTTAGAGTTTAAAGAAGCTTTGAGTGTAGAAAAGAGTGCAAGTTATTTCAAGAATATCTTCGCCCTACCAGTCAGAAATACTCTCCTTTTAAGGTAAGTGATATTATTTTTGTTCAATATTCGTAAGAAATAATATTTTATTCCATACTCTGTAGTATGTAAGTAATATTATTTCGTTTCAGATTTCGAATTCTACACTCATTTTGATAAGTATTGCTTCTATACTCCTTGAAATTAGTAGAATATCCTTGAAATTTGCGTTTCATCTAGTATCATTTCACAAGAATATTTTTTTAAACATTCTTGTTAAATTTTGATCTTTTCATGTCGAGGTACTATTCACAAGATACTATTCATGAAGTACTATTCACAGAATACTATTCACTCGGATACTATTCACCTGGGGTACTATTCATGATAAAAATTAATTTCTTTTCTGTCCAAATTATTTTGATACATGAATATCATTCTTGAATTTTACTCCACAAAGCAGTTATCATGTTTACAATTTGGACATTCTTGAACTCTGGATAAATTGATTTATAAATCTTTAAAATTTAACCTTGCTCTTACTTAATTGAATTTTTATATCATTATCATCATCCTAATGCTTATATTGTGATGAAAGTCATATTTGGTCTGTAGTGTATAGATAGACTGTTGATTGGTATGATTATGACTATGTATCGGTATAATCATGACCTGTAATGTTATAAATGATGTGGTAAAAATCTTCATTGGTCCGTAGTGCATTGATGGACAGTTGTTGGAATGATCATGACCACTGGTGATACTAACGAATATCATTGGCCCGTAGTGCATGGATAATTCGTGGATGTGATAATAATGAATATCATTAGCTCGTAAAGCATGGATAATTCATGGATGTGATACTAATGAATATCCTTGGCCCGTAGTGCATGGATAATTCGATGATGTGAATTATTTATTGAGCTGTATTACAGCGATAAAATATTGATGATAAACTTTTAAATCATAGAAGATAGTAGATATTTATGTTTTACTTGACTCTTCTAATGGATTACTTGTTCCGCTGCAGTTAGACTTGTTGTCTATTATATTCCATTAGTTTTACACTGTTGAAGGCTAACGATAATTTATTCTGCATTATCTTAGTCATAATATTCTTTATTGGGCTAGTTGAGCTCACCCTTTTGCTTTCATTGTTCTCTTCAGGAAATGAGAACATAGCCGGGACTAGTCGGAGAATGGAGTGACGGTTCGAGATGGTGGTTGTTGAAACGCCCCCAAATCCGGGTTACCTGACCCCCAAGTTTGGTGCTCACGATCCAACATATACATAACATCTAACTACCCATTTATTTATGAATAGAAACATACATCTCATGAATTTATATCATTATAACATCATCCCAGGTTTGCTAACCTTAACATACTAAAATACCCTTAGATATACAAAAAGGGTTTACACATAACAACTTAATAAATAAAGTTTTTATAACTACTCCAGCAATACACCTTTGCCTTTGTCCTTCTCTGCCCCTCCGGCTACCTCGTTCCTAGCTGAAATATTATATTTAAGCAAGGGTGAGCAACAAATTTGCTTTGCAAGTTAAAACATACAATAAAATATAGGAATCAAGAATATTAGACTATCAATTCGATAGAATATCACCAAAGTTCAAAGGACTTTGAAATAGCTGAACAAATCGTTAATTAATAACAAAACTTTCTCGCATCTTATTCAAAACAATAATTCAATAGTGAAAGAGTACAACGCTTTCGAAATTCCTTTAATATTAAATTAAATAACAAGAATCAATTCTACGCAATAACAAAGTGAAATATTATCCAGATTTTATGTTAAGCGATCCCAATGGCTCTTGAACTTCTCTTCTCGAGTAACTATCAAAGGTTTTACTTTGAATTATCCAGGTGTATCAGATAACCATAAAGATTAAATCATACCCCTCCGCAAGTACACAAAGTGATCAGCTTCGTTATACCCAATATTATGCATAATACTAACACGTGCGCAACGACCGAATATACGACCACAAGGTTCCCTTTATATAAAAGGTTGTTCTTCTCAGTCTTATAACTAGAGTTTGAATAACAACAATAAAGTTTGAATAACGAAATACTATGATTTCAATATCTATTCTCTTTCTCGATCTAGCCGAAACAATTGACATCGACCTTTCAATAACAATTGAGTTCTTTATCTCGAACCTATCAAGTTCCAACAAATATCCGTCTAGCCAAAACAATTAGCTAAGACATATCTCAACACGATTCAATAATAGACAGAAATTAACGGTACTATTTGAAATCAACAATAACTTCTACGGATATGAATAACCAATAACAGTTATTCCCCAAGCATATTCTCAAAATCAATAATTCAATTTGAATTAATAAACATGCACTAACTGTGAATAATCAACAATAATTCTCAGACGTGGTATAATCAGCAATAATTAACCACCACTATATTTGAAAAATAATAACTCGAGATTGAGTTAAAGAAACTTACCTTCTGCGTTGATTACTGCTACACAATATATTCTATCTGCGTTTGAAAGACATATATCAATAATATCGGTCTCACTATTAGCATAACAAATCATAACATATAACACTGTAATTTACCTTCAATATATCTCCTAGACACATCATCATGTAGTCACATCAATGTTTATAACCTATATAAACACTTATCAAGTCTAACTAGTTCAGTCTGGTTGGACTTCGATCTTAATTCGGTGTCCTGGTCACTCTATCCGACAATTAACACATTTATTATCAATTAAACTCTGTCTCAAAGCTTCAATATTATTTTAGATAAGTCAGATATCATTCATAATATTTTTCGGAAGCTTTTAATAATTTCCAAATAATTATTATATTTTATAATAATTTTTCAAATACTGGAATTATTTTTAAATGATTTAAATACTAAATAATCTCAACATCATTATTATTTAAATAATATTAAAATATTAATGACATACTTGCCAAAATATTAAAGTTATTTATAATAACTCAAAATATTTTTAAATCATCAATATTCTCCTTAAATGATTTTTAAAATATTTAAAATCATTTTTAAACAATTACCATTAATATTTAAATATTAATGTATTTATCATCAAAATATTAAAAGTCATATTTTATAACTTAAAATATTTTTGAATTAATTATATCATTTTTAAATAATTTTTAAATCAATAAAATCATTTTTAACTCATTTATTTAATATAATAATTAAATAAATATAATATCATTAATATTAAATTATTAATGAAAATTATCTCAAAAATATTAAAAGTTACATTTTATAACTTAAAATATTTTTAAACACTTTCTTTTCATAACTTAAAATAATTTTTAAAATCAATTTTGTAATTTTTAGAATTTATTTTCTATTTTTAATCATTTTTCAGAAATTAATATAAATAATTTCATGAAAACTGTCGTTGTAGCCTATAAACCTACTTTATGTCGCTGTTGGTGTTCTTGAGCCTCAAGAATACTGACGAACAGCTCCAAGATGTCATGTTTGACCACCTTTGATTCTGAGTCTATGAATGTTCTGGGCTAGCTAAGGTTCATATCATGTAGTATTAATGTAATACTATACTTATCAACAACAATCAGGGTTATACAACATTACAACACGAAGATCTACGCCTTCAAACTTCTTGCCAGGACTGTTCTGGGTTTTCTGGGTTACCCAGAAACCCAGACAGTTTCAAGTAAGTACTTTGTGCCTCAATTAATCATAGGTTCTGGCTATCCATTAAGTGCTTAAATGGTTCCAGATTGTAGTCTTCATGTCATAGAACAACTATATAACACTACCTCCGTTCAACTACATCACACTCAAAAGATTTGAACCGGTCAAACCCTGTCAAAAAAATTGTTCATACGGTTTCTGAAAATTCTAGAAACTCAAATTCATGATCAAACAGCCTACTTTGACCATTCACTACTTCGATCCTATTTGTTATTTAAGGGACCTAGAGGCATGAATCTGTAGTCCATCTAACATACTACAACTTGGTTACAACAATACCAACAAATAACATAACACCTGACAGATCTCGACCTAGCAAAACCTTGTCAGGCCTTTCTGGACAGTTTCTAGGTTACCCAGAAATGCTTGGTCATAGTCGGTCAACCCACTTTGACCATCAATAACTTGTAATATGGACATGGTATGACCATGATTCCACTTCTAGATTACAGTCCACATAACATACTACAAATCTAAAATATAAAACACGCCAAATCATAAACAGGTATGAATCTATGGCCTCTGACATATGCTTGTCAGACAACTTTTTAAGGTTTTTAGCAATTTTTCAAAACTTTTTTTTAAAGCATTTCGATGTTATAGATCTATGATATAACATCATAGATCACCAAATAACATCTAATAGCACTTAAATAAACACATAAACAACATTTTTAACTTAGCATACAAGATCAAAGATGAGTTAGGATTTTATACCTTCTTGTTCAAGCTTTGATCCCTGATCTCTTCTACTGATTTTGATGTGTTAGGGGTTCTACTAGGGACTGAAATACTTAACAAATTCGTGGGTTTGGCGAGAGAAGAGGTTGGTTGAGTATTGGAACACAAATGAGCTAAATGTTTAGTTTTCTCTCTCTTTAATCTCTCATATATTTGATATAATGTATCTATACTTGCAAGGTGGCACATATGGATCAGATTTGGCCAAGATTTGTAGCACATGGTCTTACCTAACATGGTGAGTCACAAGATTTGCTAAATCTCTTTACTTATATTATAAGTAAAGGGGTATTTTGGTCTTGTTGCCATCAAAAGGGTATTTTCATAATTTCCCTCATAAATTTAAGGGTATTTTAGTCATTTAATATCATTCTCTTTAATTCTAACACTTAGGGTCTAATAATCTCAATTATGGTTTTCTAATTAGGGTTTAGGGTTCCTGAATTTAAAATTAGGGTTTCTCAATATTCAATTAGGGTTCCTAACTGTTCGTTAAGGTTCCTTAATCACAAATTGGGATTTCTAATCCCTAATTAGGGTTTACTAAGTTTATACCCTATCCGATCAATCAATAATCATTAATTCTATACTGTACAAACACGTACTAATCAATACAATTTTAATAACTATATTTTCTACCGAATCCCTATCCGTAACTAGGGTTAGGATTTTTATTCTCTGTTAGACAAAATTGTACTCATATTTCTCAGTCAATACACAGTTTGACCACTTCTCTAAACTCGTATCACATATACTCAGCATAATATTGATAATCAATATCAATATAAAAAAATATTCATAAAAATTTGAATTATTCGAAATTCTGGGTTCTCATAGTTGTAGTAGTCCTCATTATTTTATAAAATAGTGTGATAATAATTGTAATGAGGACTCCATTTGAGTTTAGATATTGTCTACGAGATAATATTAGTGTTAAAACTCTCAGCTATGTTTTGTCGTATTTTACACGATAGTTGTATAATTAAGTTTTTATTTGAATTCTGTATCATGTATTTGGCGACTCAGAATGGGTTGTGTATACCTATTTTGGGAACGTCACAGTTGGTATCAAAGCTTAGGGATATGATCCCTGACTAAGATTTGAGGCTAGAACTAGGAGGGGAGAGGCGGGTAAATCCTTCGCTAGTATGGCCTACCTAAGCTTAATTGTTATTTAATTGGTCGGTCAGAATATAGGGATAATATGTGGCATGTCAATTAACCCTTGTTTTGTGGTAGTGTTTGAAAATGACATCCGAAAATGTTGAGATAAGCAATGGAGCACATGAGATCGTTGAGTCATCGACGATCAATAACCAGGATAATGTGCATCAAGAAGGCAATAATTCTCATGTAAACAACAACACTGACCAAATAATGAACGATGGGATGTGCAGAGGCTTTCTGCAATTCATGCAACATAAGGCGAGAGAGACTCCTGTGAAAAACTGGCAACTCATGGTTAGTCACCACTAAGCAATTCAAGGAGTTGGGACCACCGAAGTTTTTAGGAAAGTCAAAACCACTTAAGGCAGAGACTTGGATTAAGCAGATCACCAAGATATTTGATGTCTTGGGATGCTCCGAGGAGCAAAAGGTTCCCCTTGCCACCTTCATGTTTCGAGGAGAGGCAGATCATTGGTGGGAATCTGTAAACGTACTCAGCCTGTTGCACTGAAGATGTCTTGGGAGAAGTTTCAAGAATTGTTCAATGACAAGTACTTTCCTGAAAGTATTCGTCACATGAAGGAGGTGGAATTCATCAAGCTGGAGCAAAACAATATGGCGGTATTGTAGTACGAGGCTAAGTTTGCGGAGTTATCTCGGTTTGCATCCCATTTGGTAGATAATGAGGAGCGTATCATGCGAATGTTTCTAAGAGATTTGAAACCCAAAATACGTCAATACCTCATTTCTCACAAACTTCGCTTGTATTCAGATGTTGTGAATAGGGCTCAGTTATTAGAGCGCGATAATGAGTCAGCCCAACCAAAAGATAGCAGCCGACAAAACGATAATTGTGACAACCCCAAAACAGGTCCATTCCATCCAACCTATTATGAGTCGCCAAATACATGGTACAGAAAATAACTACAACTTTATTACAATAATTGTCGTGCAAAATACAACAACACATATACTGTGAGTTTGGATACAAATATATACCAAATGTGACTCATGTCCCAACCGTGGACAACACCTCACAATGACACCTTACATAAAGGTACAGTCAAAAACTGTTTTAGAAATTAGAATCTTTGGGAAGTGCTCAAGGAAACCTTCGTACATGGGAGGCCACGCGTCTAGGTTATGATAGATATCATATGGCCACAGAATTATCCTTGGTTGACCTAATAGACCCCAAAGAAAAACGAGAAGATTACTATCATATTCTTCCCAATGGTGAGTCTTCTCTTGACTTATCATTATCTCCACTGTCTTTAATCGTGAATTATACTTCAAACAAACACCAAGATTATATAGGTAGTGCCCATAGATATACTCAGCAAGTGGATGAGCACAACCATGTCTTATGATGACACGAGGTTGTATGTCATTAGACATCTTGTATGATAGTGACAAAACACCCTTCCAACGTTGGGTTCGCCTCACCCTATTTTCTTCACCAAATATAACTACTAAATGATGACCACCGTTCTATTCCCTTGTTACCCCCGCTCGACCCAGCTACACTCTTATTACTTGAAAGGAATTGTGAAGCAAAAGGATGAGCACACAACTAGCTCAGTAAAGAATATCCTGACTAAAGATAATTAAATTATCAATAGCCTTCATCAATAATAAATCAGAGATTTAGAACATATGGTAAATGATAAAAATTTCAACCATAGTTGCAGCGGAACGAGCAATCCATTAGAAGAGTCAAATAGACTATAAAGTCTATTATCTTCTCCATGTTAAAAATCCACCAACAATGTTTTATACCTGTAACATTAATCAACAGTTCTGGTCCACAATCATATAAATAACTCATAATCATAATTATGATTCTAAATTTTTCTTCGCACCCACGACGAAGAATATTTTCATCACCTGTCTTTACCTGAAACATCAAAGATCATGGTTATACCAAATCACAGTTCATGTTCATAATCATACTAATAAATCCATCTTTGCACTACGGCCAAAGATATTCAACAATAGTTCATCTTTGCACTACAGGCCAAAGATATTCATCAACAGACCATCTTTGAACTACAGGCCAAAGATATTCAATAACAGTTCATCTTTGCACTACGGGCCAAAAATATTCATCAACAATTCATATTTGCACTACAGGCCAAATATATTCATATCTCAAAGAAATATATAATCATTTCAAAATTTATATAAACAATAATTATAACCATGTTGATCAATTCACCTTTGCACTTAAGCTTAAGATATTCAATTATAAATTCAATGGTCATGATCATACCAGTCACAATTCAACTTTGCACTACAGGCCAAAGAGAACCCTAGTCATGATCATACCAATAATCTACCCATCTTTACACTCCAGTAAAAGGGAATTTCAACATCGGGATTATAAAAATGTTATATATGATAATAAAAACAATATAATCAATACATAGTTTTAATCTCAATAGTAATATTCATAACTCAACTATAATTTGGTTAGAAAAAGAAACCAATTTTGTCGTGAATAGTTACTCATGAATAGTAACCCCGACACAAAAAAATAAAAATTCCACAATAAAATTCATACCAATATCTCGGTATAATGATATTGAAAGAATAATATTTCTTAAGCTTATAAACAATTTATTTTAATTGTTTACACTTTACTAAATAATGTATTTGATCATCCAAAAATGCCAAACTCATAAGATTTCATTTTCAATAACCAAAACCCTCATCAAAAATCTGCATATACCTCATATAGGATTCTCAAGCCATAAAATCTTATTTTTCAATTTTCTTACTTCACATAACATATTTAATTCATTTACTCATAACTAGTCTATTTTAATGAAAAATACCAAATCAGTTCCAAAAATATTTCTTTTTTGGAATTTAGCAGAATATAGTCTTATATTGAACATATATTTTTCTCAGAATTTTTAAAATTCATTTACTATTTTTCATATGACCAAAACAGCCGAATATTTAGACATTTATCAAAAATTATACTTTTGTCCAAAAATTCTGAAATTTAAAGAGTATACTTCTATCATATACATGTACTCCCAATAAAAATTTCATCAATTTTAGAGTTAACTACAAGGAATTATAAGCGGTTACTTTTAAAATAGTCTTTTCTCATAAAATTCATAACTCTTAATTTATACATCCAAAAATCACCATTTTTTGACACAATTAATAAAACTCATCAAAATATCATTTCAAATTTTTCCAGAATTTTTGAAGGTCAGAAAAATTACGAAACTGAAAATCATAACAACCCTTAAAATCCCTTAATATCCCTTACCTCAAAAATGTAGTATTTCTGACTGGAATGCAAAGCCGAAGGAAACTTACACTGAATAGCAACTCTCAAAGTATCTAAATACTCACAAAATATGCTTCATAATATAGAGAGAGAAAGAGAGAAAGCTTATGTTTCTGGTGTGATTTTCAATTTTAACTTAGCCCTCTATTTATAGGAAAATGATAGCACGCCGAAGCAGACTTAACCTGCAACCTGATGGCTTTACCTGCTACTATTCCCACCCACCACATTTGAATAAAAATCTCAGCACATTTCTTCACCAACCAAGAATGGGGCCCACGAATTCTAGAATTTTCCATCAAAATGATAAACTCTGAAAATTCAATAATTTCTGAACCAGTCATCTCGTAAAATTCATAATAAATCATACGTTCATTTGTAACGGTTCAAAATTTGTGGACATATACTCAACTTATATATGTATAACATATCCAAAAATTACCACGATCCAACGGTCGGATTAACAATTATAACCCCCGCAAAATATCTCAAAAATTCTGATTTTTAATACCTCCATTCCGACAAAAATACTGATAAAAACCTCAACATTAACTCCTTCATTTTTAACCACAAAAATATATCCCTCATTTATATCCACATAAAATAAATATTTTCTTATCATATGAATCAATAATTAATTATTCACAAATAATATTACAGAATCATATTTATGACAACCAGACCGTTCCTAGGAAAGAGGGGGCTTTCCAATAAGGATTTCTCCTTACTGGCGCGCAATTAGATGACCAAACCTCTCCTTAGACAGAACTTTCTAGACATTGCCAATAATGTTATCTAATAATATTATTCAAATAATATAAATTATTGATCTGATAATGAGAAATAGTGTGCAACAACAATTATTGAACAACAATAATATAAAATTTCAACGTAGCAATTATTGAATCAATAAAATAAAATATTGAACAGTAATTACTGTAACAATTATTGAGTAGTGTCTTCTTACGTAAGAATCAATAATTTCAAAAATACTGTGCAATAACACGTATTACTGTATTTTAACCACCGGGTATTCCAACAGTGTTAACGGTAACAACTACGCCGTTAATTATAAAAACTCAATTTTTGCCGTTATCTTCATCCGACCGTTTTCCGTTATGGGGCCCACAAACAGTTTTGCCGATGTACGAATATTCCCCGACAGAAAGAATATTCCACGACCAACGAATATTTCCCGACAACAATGAATATTTTATAACCACTTGTGTATTTTAAAAAAAATTCATATATCACCCTTAAATTTAACATTTATCAATTTAACTATTTACTGAATAGTAATTATAAGAAAAAATTGAATATTTTTATTTCATAAAATTCGGGGTCTTACAATAATACCAGTAGTAGCAGTTGTAAGACTCCAACTTTTTATTAATAAAATTAAATTTCCTCTAATTATTATTGTGAATAATTAGGTATTAATTTGATATAATGCTTTGTTTATGGAAGAAAATATTATTTCTTACGAATATTGAACAAAAATAATATCACTTACCTTAAAAGGAGAGTACTTCTGACTGGTAGGGCGTGGATATTCTTGAAGAAAACTTGAACTATTTTCTACACTCAAAGTTTCTTTAAACTCTAAAGAAATACGCTCAATATTATAGAAAAAGAATTCTCTGATTCTTGTGTAATTTTCAATTCTAAACTAAGCATCCTATTTATAAGAGTATAAAATGATATTATTTGAATTTAGAAAATCACGGAATGCATAGTGAAAAAAAAAATTCACGGGAGTTCGACGTTTGATTTTCTGATTTTACTATGCAAACACTATGCATAATAAAATATAATATATTCTATTTTTCATAAAAAACAAAACTTATAATATATATATATATATATATATATATATATATATATATATATATTACATTTGCCTTACGGCAAAGGCACACCACACACACCCATATTTTTCCATACACACACATATTCCACACACACACACACATATAATACGTATATATATATATATATATATATATATATATATATATATATATATATATATATACTTTATAACTTTCTACCAATTATTTTGAAAAATGAGTAAGTTGGGGGTCCAAATAATACTTCAAACTTACAATAAATACTTCATAAAAATTCTCTAAATATTTTTAACAACATTTATTGTAAGACCCCGAATTTTATGAAATAAAAGTATTCAATTTTTCTTATAATTACTATTTAGTAAATGGTTAAATTGATAAATGTTAAAGTTAAGGGTGATATATGAATTTTTTTCGAAATACACAAGTGGTTATAAAATATTCATTGTTGTCGGGGAATATTCGCTTGGTCGTGGAATATTCTTACTGTCGGAGAATATTCGTACGACGACGCAGTCTTTTGTGGGCCCCATAACGGAAAGTGATTAGATGAAGAAAACGACAAGAGTAAGTTGTTTATAAATAACGGCGTAGTTGTTACCGTTAACACTGTTGGAATACCCGGTGGTTAAAACACAGTAATACGCGTTGTTGCAGAGTAGCACACGGTATTGCACCAATTATTGATTTTTACGTATAAAGGCATTACTCAATAATTGTTACAGTAATTACTGTTCAGTATTTTATTTTATTGATTCAATAATTGCTGCGTTGATATTTTATATTACTGTTGTTTTAATAATTGTCACTACACAGTATTTTCTATTATCGGAGCAATAATTCATATTATCTGAATAATATTATTAGATAACATTATTGGCAATGTCTAGAAAGTTCTATCTAAGGAGAGGTTTGGTCATCTAATTGCGCGCCAGTAAGGAAGAGATCCTTATTGGAAAGCCCCCTCTTTCCTAGGAACGGCCTGGTTGCCAGTACTGTGATTCTGTAATATTATTTGTGTATAATTAATTATTGATTTATATGATGAGGAAAATATTGATTTTATGTGGATATAGATGGAAAAAAAATTTAATGTGACAATTGTTGAAAATTAATATTTTATCTTTTTCTGATAAAATAATTCATTTAAATATATTATTTTAATAATATATTGATGGTGATATTTTTACAATAAATGTGGGATATATGAGTATATGAGTAGGAAGAGTATTTTTGTGGCATTAAATGATTAACACATATTTTGTGTGTTGGTGGACACAATTCTTGACCGAAAATTTATTATTGACTGTAAAATTGTCCGTTTGTGGATTTCGGTCAATTTTTGTTTAGAATTTGGAAAAACTTTCTTCTGCAAAGTTGTAGAGAATTGAATTTTCTATAAAAACTCGCGAGATTCGAATTTTCTGATAAAAGGAATATTTATTATGAATTATTGAAGTTTTGAAGTTCCGAAATAATTAATTTTTGGAAGTTTTATTTATTATTTTGAAGAAAAACGTTTTTTGGCATTTAAGTGGGCTAACATGTGATATAAATGGGCTGAGATCAGATGTCTAGAGGTGGGCTAAGGAAAATTTGATAAATATATTATTATTATATTAAATTTTCTGCTTTGGTGTTCTAAGCATTTTCCTATAAATAGGGTGTTTAGGTTAGAATTGAAAATCACACCAGAAACACAAGTTTCTCTCTATTTCTCTCTCTATATCGAGCGTATTCTTGTGAGTATTTGATACTTTGAGTGTTGCTATACGGTGCAAGTTTCATTCAGCACTATATCTAGTATTCCAGTCAGAAGTACCGTCTTTCCGAGGTAAGGGATGTTATTTCTTCTTAAATGATATTATTTTCTTCAATATCATTATGCCGACGTATTGATCTGAACTTTTTATCAAATTTAGAACTTTTCATGTCGGGGTTACTATTCACGAGTTACTATTCATGAGTTACTATTCACGAGTTACTATTCACCGAAAAATAAAATTTTCTTCTTTTTGTCCAAATATCTATTCTGGATACTAGCTTTAATTGTATCCATGTTTTGATCATTCTTGAATTTTACTTCACTATGATTATTTATAAGGTATTTTTGGACATGGATAAATCGAAATACGAATCCTTAATATTTGTTATTTTTCACTGGATTCGTTTTCTTTAAAATATTTTTCATCATCCTCAGTCTTAAATGATGATATAACTGAATATCTTTGGCCTGTAGTGCAAAGATGAATATCTTTGGCCCGTAGTGCAAAGATGAACAGGTGTTGAGGTGAGCATGACCAACTGATGAATATCTTTGGCCTGTAGTGCAAAGATGACTATTTGATTCAAGATATTTATTAATTGATATTACAGGGATAAAATGTTAATGATGGGCTTTTAAATTCATAGATAATCGTAGATTTCATTCTCTACGTAACTCTTCTATGAATTATTATTTTCCGCTGCGAATATTGATTTAAAACTTGTTGTCTATTGTATTCTATTAAATTTTTCCCTGTTGAAGACTAACGATAATTTATTGTATATTATCTTAGTCATAATATTCTTTACTGGGCTAGTTGAGCTCACCCTTTTCCTTGTTGTTTCATTTTCTTCTCAGGAGGCGAGAATGTAGCAAGTACTAGTCGGGGTATGGAATGAAGGTTCTAGGAAGTTGTTTTAGTAGTACTCACCATTTTTTTTGTAAAATATTGTACCAATAATTGTAATGAGGACTTATTTGAGTGTGGATATTGTCTAGATGACAATATTTGTATTTACACTCACAGTTTTTATGTTGTATTAATAAAGTTGTAGTTATTTCTGTACCATGTTATTGACGACTCAGAATGGGTGTTGTATACCTGTTTTGGGGGCGTCACATTTATTCATCAATAATATAACTTACAATATTAACAACCAAATCATTCTCAGGAAAGCGGGGGATTTCCGATAAGGATTTCTCCCTATTGGCGCACAATTAGGTGACCAACCTCCTTTCCTTGACAGAACTTTCTAGACATTATCAATAATATAAATAATAATATGAATAACTTTGTCGTCTCAATTATTGATCTAATAATATAAAATTATTGTGAAAATAATTGAATTAATAATGTGAGATACTATGCAGCAATTACTATAGCAATAATTGAGTATAACTAAGTGACTTTTCACGTAAGCATCAATAATCAATATCATGTGCTACTATGCAACCACCGTATTACTGTACTTTTATCACCAGGTATTTCAACAGTTAACGGTAAAACTTTCGCCGTTATTTTTATAAAAAGATATTTCTGTCATTTTCTAATTCCGATAATAATTCTGTTGTGGGGTCCACCAATGATTGTGTCGTCGTACGAATATTCCCTATTAAAATGAATATTCCCCAACCAATCGAATATTTTATGATAAGTTGCTTAATTTGTAAAATTTGTAAATATTACTCACAACTATAACATTATAACAAATTCACACCTTAATATTCAAAAATGATATTTAGAGAAAAATTCATTTTTATTCATAAAAGTTGGGGTCTTACATCGTTAGTTTTCATATTCCTAACCAACCTATTATGCGAATTCAAGCAACCAAACCACTAAAGTCAATCACTGTCATATCAAGCTATAAAGTCATTCGTTTATTGAAAAACGGATGTCAAACTTTCGTAGCCCATGTCACAGATTTAAACAAAAATATGTCAGATTTGAATGATATTTCTATTCTTAATAAATTTCCTAACGTATTCCCGAAGAACTTCATGGCCTACCCCCAGAGCATGAAATCTAATTTTGTATTGATCTTGAACCTGGTATAAAACCCATTTTTAAAACCCCATATCGAATGGTTTCTATTGAACTTCAGGAGTTAAAAATCCAACTACAAGAGTTGGTACCCTAGCCTCTATCTGGTGACTTCCTTTGTGGAATGCACTGAAGCCAGACTCTCCGTAGGGGGCGCCATATTTGTGTGGTGGTAAACTGATAGGTGTCATTGTGAGGTTCTATCCAATGTTAGGATATGAGTCACAACTGAGAGCAACCTAAGTCATTAATCAAAATACGTAGCTTTCTAGGCTTAGCTGGTTATTATCGGAGATTCGTAGAAGAATTTTCTCGAATCGCCATTCTATTAACTCAGCTGACTCGAAAAGATATAAAATTCAGATGGAGCAAGGAATATGAGAAGAGCTTCCAAGAACTCAAGAGGAAACTCATTTCAGCACATGTTCTGACAATACCATCCTAAAAAAGTGAATGTAGTAACTGACGCGTTGAGCAAGAGATCATATGCGGGTACGTGTGCGATATTATCAAACACAAATACCTATTTAATATAACTTACAAATGATGAAGATAGATTTAAAGACTCTAGGGACCCATGTGATGATGTCAAATATACGCGTAGAACCGACTTTAATCGATAAAGTTAAGGTTGCTCCAGCTGCAGACCCAGAGTTGATGAATATGAAGAAGAAAGAACAAAAAGGCGTTATTTCAGAAGCAAGAATCGACGAAGAGAGGAAATCTCAACCCTCCATTTATTGGTTCATTTGAAATCCTCGATCGACTAGGAATTGTGGCTTATAGACTACCCTTACCACCAAGTATATCTCGTGTTCATAACGTTTTTCACATATACATGCTACATAAATATGTGAAAGACTCGAACCACATTATTGAATTAGAACCAGACGAGATAGCAGAAGATTTAACGTATTAAGAGGTATCTGTTAAAATCTTAGATAGGAAGGAACATATTCTACGCTCAAAGGTTATACCTTAAGTTAAAGTTTTATGGAGAAACCACGATATTGAGGAAATGACCTGGGAGACAGAATCTGAAATGAAAATAAGGTATCCCCACCTCTTCGACATACCAGGTATTTACATCAATTTCGAGGACAAAATTTCATAAGGAGGGGAGATTGTTAGACCTTAACTTTTTATGAATAAAGATTTAATTTTCTCTAAATATTATTTTGAATAGTAAGGTGTTGATTTGATATAATGCTATAATTATGGGTGATATGTGTAAATTTTGCAAAGTAAGCAAGTTGTCATAAAATATTCGTTTTGTCGGAGAATATTCATTTTGTCGGGGAATATCCGTAAAACGGTGCAATCATTGGTAGACCACATAATGGAATAACTGTCGGATATAGAAAGTGACAGAAATAATATTTTTATAAAAAATAACAGCAAACATTTTACCGTTAAACTGTTGAAATATCCAGTGATAAAAGTACAGTAATACGCGTGGCTGTACAGTAGCACACGATATTGCACAGTATCTTTGATTATTGATTCTTACGTAAAAAGTCACTCAATATTTGATATAGTAAAAAATTTCAGTCTTTCATATTATTCATGCAATAATTGCTACAGTGATAATTGAATAGTATTTTACATTATTGATTCAATAATTGTCACGATACAGTAACTCATATTATTAAAATAATATTATGAGATAGCATTATTGATAATGTCTAGAATTCTATTAAGAAAACGAGTTAGGTTATATAATTGCGTGCCAGTAAGGAGAAATCCGTATCGGAAAGCCCCCTCTTTCTTAGGAACGATCTTGTTGTCAATATTGTGAATCTATAATATTAATTAAAAATAATTATTGAAGAATTGTAAATAATTGATGAATAAATAAAAATTGTTGATAAATATGATAAGTAAATATTTCTTCAATTTTGATATAAATGGAGAAATTTTAGAATGAGACATTTGTCGAAAGTTTGTTATATTTTTCTATGAAACCATAATTATCTTCTCCGATAATATATTTATATATTATTATAATATTTCATTATAATAGTATAATGTGATAATATAATAATATAATTTTTATAATTTAAATGGTAATATTATTATAATAAATTTATGGTATAAGAATAAAATGAGGTGGAAGAGAGAAAATTGAATTTGGATTTCTTTTTAATAATTGTTAAATCTTTTAAAACATGTGAAATAAAGT
Organism: Panax notoginseng; assembly: GCA_016801055.1. Lineage (NCBI taxonomy): Eukaryota > Viridiplantae > Streptophyta > Magnoliopsida > Apiales > Araliaceae > Panax > Panax notoginseng. Next base: position 32,027,351 of record CM029019.1, read on the forward strand.
GGGAGTTCTAATTTTGGTTTGAAACTATTTGTTTTCAAAAGGTGTATGCTGCAAAACAACCGTGTGTGTATGTTTTGTCAATCCTAGTGTGCTAGCAGTTTTCTATAAATATGTTACTTAGTTAAATAATGAAACTCACACCAAAACCAGAAAATTCTTTCTCTATAATATTGAGCGTGTTTCTTGTGAGTATAAGGATATTTTGAGTGTTGATAGCAGTGCAAGATTTTCTCAACATAATCTCTGTTATTCCAGTTAGAACTACTTTCCTACTTAGGTAAAGAATATTATTTTCCAGTAAAGGATGTTATTTTCTTTCAATACTCATAAATGATATTATTTCCTTCCATACTCGTAAGGGATATCATTTTCTTTCATACTCCATATCATGTAAGTGATATTATTTCATTTCATATTCCTAATTTTAAACTTACTATAGTAAGTATTGCTTCTATAATTCCTGAAATGATTAGAAATTACTTAAGTTTTGTGCTTCATCTAATATCATTTCGTTAGAATATTGGTCTGAACATTCTTATTAAATTTTAATCTTTTCATGTCGGAGTACTATTCATATGGTACTAATCATGAGTATTGTTCACAACAAAATTTAATTTCTTTTCTTTGTTCAAGTTATCTTTTATGAATCTTATTCTTGAAATTGAATCTGTGTTATGATCTCACTTTATTGATTCTTTATATCATTGGCATCATCCTCATGCTTATATTGTGCTAGAAGTCATCTTTGGCCCGTAGTGCAAAGATGGACTGTTGATTGGTATGATTATGACCAGAAATTATGTATTGGTATAATCATGACCTATAATGTTACAGACAAATGATGTGGTGAAAGTCCTCTTTGGCCCGTAGTGCACAGATGAACAGTTGTTTGGCATGATCATGACCACTGGTGATACAAACAAATATCATTGACCCGTAGTGCATGGATAATTTGTTGATTTGAAACATTTATTGATTGGTGTTACATGGATAAAATATTGATGATGGACTTTTAAAATCATAGAAGACAGTAGATATCATGCTCTACTTGACTCTTCTAATGGATTGTTATTTCCACTGCAGTTGTTGATCTAAAACTTGTTGTCTATTGTATTCTATCAGTTTTTCACTGTTGAGGACTAAGGATAATTTGTTCTTCATTATCTTAGTCATAATATTCTTTACTAGGCTAGTTGAGCTCACCCTTTTCCTTTTGATTCCATTGTTCTTCTCAAGAAGCGAGAATGTAGTTGGGACTAGTCGGGGAGTAGAGTAATGGTCCAAGATAGTTATTATAGTAGTTCTCGCTATTTTGTAAAATAGTGTGACAATAATTGTAATAAGAACTTTATTTGAGTTTGGATATTATCTACGAGATAATATTTGTATTAAAACTCACAGCGTATGTGTTGTCATATTTTGTACAATAGTTGTTTTAATGAAGTTTGTATTTAGATTCTGTACCATGTATTTGACGATTCAGAATGGGTTGTGTAGACTTATTTTGTGGGCGTCACAGTGGTGACACTGCAAATAACAAGCAAACAAAAGGGCTCCATTTCAATTTGCCTAAGAAATAGGTTAAGAACAATATTAATTTTTTGTGCCCTAGAAATTGAATGTATATACTTCTTACTGTCCAAATTAGAAGCCAATAATGTCCTCTTTGTATTGTTTAATAATTTTAAATTTATAGAGTATTGCGATAAAATGTTAATTAGTTTAAATTTGTTCAGTATAGTAATTTCTTGCTTCTTACACAATCACATTAACAAAGTTTGAGCACATATATATCAAGTATATCATTTTATAAGATATAGAATAGCAACAATGAAAGTTAAGATCTTGCAAGTAAGATATATGATAGATAAACCAATGATTGAAATAAATATAGCAGTTTATAGTTTAGGATCAATTTGGTTTATTCACTTCTTAGTATTATTAATCAATTAATAATACTTTAATCATATATTAATATCTTAATCGTTAACAAATATTATTAACCCTTTAATAAAATTTTAATCACTTACTAATATTATTAATTATTTAATAATATTTAAACTATTTATAAATATTATTAACCTTTTAATAATATTTTAATCACACCTTAATATTATTAATAATTTAATAATATCTTAATCATCTGATATTATTAATTATTTAATAATATTTTAAATCATTATCTAATATTATTATTCATTTAATAATATTTTAATCTAACATTTATTAATAACATGTTAATCTAATATTATTAATTATTTAATAATATTTTAATTATTTACCCTTTACTAATTACTTTATTTAACAACCCTAAAATGCCATAAATATAACATCTCATCAAAAATGACCAACATAGCCTCCATAAATTTGATTACATCATCTTTAGGGTCTTTTGTCAAAAATATTATATTTTTACCCTTTATAACATCAGTTAACTTATTTTGTCCATTTATTCATAACTCAATCATTCACATGAAAAATACAAAAACAGTTCCGAAAATTCTACTTTTATGGGAAACATCAGTTAATATTACCCTTACGAATATATAATTTTTCTGGAATTTTTCAGTTTTGTTTATTATGCTTTAAATGGTCAAAACAGTCGGATCTTGCAACAATTTTCATGAACTGATATTTTGTCAAAAATTTTGAAACTTTCAGGGAATGTTCTGGTTATGTATATGTACTTCTTGTAACAAGTTCACAATTTTTGGAGTTACACACTAAGAGTTATTCATGTTTACTTTTAAAATCACACTTTCTCGTAAAATCCATAACTTTCATTCTACACATCCAAAAATTTCCATCTTTGGAGTGAACCTTTCTAACTCAGTATAATATCATACCAAAATTTTTCAGAGTTTTTAAATCAAGTTAAAGGGACGAAATTACCCCTTCTATGAACTGCCTAAAAACAGTCCTTTTTTTCTCTTTTTGTAAAATCTGGAAAGTTTTGCTTAAAACAAATCCCATGTCTTGAAAAAATAATATTTTTGAGTGCTACCACTTGGGTTTACTAGTTAACTTACACATCTAGCACCCCTCTTTGACAGATCGCAAATAGGAGGTGTAGATCTTAAATTATAACCTTTCAAAGTTGGCGGATGATAGGGTTTCCTAGAACTCAAAACCATCTTTCATCCATTTTATTTTTCAAATTTTTCAATACCCAAAAATGGATGATCTAAACATAAAACACCTTAAAACATATAGATCTAAGGTTTTGGAGTTTCAGAAATATTATATCTTTATTTTATCATAATCCGCCAAAATCAATTAAACAAAGTTCAAGGTTTATACCTTTTGATATCTCCTCCTCTTGATTTCTTATTCTTCTTCTCGTCCTTTCTTTCTCTCTTTTCTTCTCTCCATGGCAGCCACTTTCTCTCTCTTCCTCTCTATTGGTCCGGGCATGGAGTGAAGAAATGAGAGAGAGAGTTGTTTTAATTTCATTCTCTTTATTTCCTTTAACTAAATAATTTAGGAGAGAGATCGAGAGGGAGTTGGTGAGCATTAATGGGAGTAGTTAGGAGTGGGTGGGTTAGGTGGACAACACATGGATAAAATCTCAGCAGATTTTATCTTGTGTGCCCTGCTTTTATTTCCTCATTTTGCGTATTTAATTCCGTTTTTTAACTTTCGGATCCGAAAACCCAATTCCTTGTTTATCAAGATTAGACCTTTGTGCCCCTAACATAATATTTAGGTTCTCTTCTCCTTGCACAAATTTAGCAAGATCATTTTTTAAAGATGCTATTTCAATATTTGTTATATTATCATCATGTTGCATATGCATCATTTTTCCATCATTAAAAACATCTATGCATACATCTCTCATTTTAAATTTTTCTTTTAAAATTTGATTTTCATTTGTAAGATATTCATTTTCTTTTCTTTCTTCAATAAGTGACTCAACTTCATTCATTAGCTCATTTACGCAGTTCTTAAAATAAGCAGTTTTCTTTTTAAGCTTTTGATTTTCATTTAGCAAAGCAAGATAATCAGATGTAGATATTTCAAAATTTTCATGAAAATTCGTTACCTCAAGTTGATCATCGTCTTCTAGTCCCATGAAACATAATTGGCCAATTTCTTCATCTTGTTATATTTTAGACTTGCTCATTGGAGTTGAGCTACCTTTTTAATTCTTCCTTTATTTGTTTCTTTGAAGTAGTCTCTCGAGTTTTCTTGAGAGCATTTCAATTTCTTCATCAAAATCTTCATCATTGCCTTCTATGTAGTTTTCAGCTTGTAGAGCCAATGTCTTCTTCTTAGGTGCCTCATCTTCTTCATCGTACAATTTTAGTTGGTTTTCAAACTCTTCAAGCTCTCCAAATAAAGCAAGAGTTTCCATCGTGCTGATTGTGATTGAGTCTTGAAGTGTAGTAACCTTTAGTGCAAATCGCTTTGGCATGACTCTGAGAAGCTTTCGGTTGATTTCCTTTTAATCAATCTTTCGTCCGAGCATGCTTAGAGAATTCATTAGAGTGAGAAATCTTGCTTGGGCATCTCTAATTGATTCATTTTTCTCCAATTTGAATAGTTCATATTCCACTACAACAAAAAGGCTTATCAGCGACCGCATATCTGCTACCGTATGCGATCACAGATGCGTATTAGCGATCGAATGCGGTCGCTGATATTAGTCGCAGTTAATCTGGTCGTTGGGTGGACATCAGCGACCAATAATAGCAACCGACTTATTAGCGACCGCCATCCGCGACCGACTCCGTCGCTAATCTGACTCATACCGAGTCAGTTGTCAGGGCTGATGTGGCACACGTGTCAGCGACCGGTAAGGTTTCCAATTAGCTATCAGCGACCGCGTAGAGTATTAGTGACCGCATGCGGTCGCTGGTGTTATTTTTTTTTAATAGTTTTCCTGTTTTGTTGATTTCTCAAAAATAACCTGCTTTGTACCTGCTTTCTATCCCAAAACACAGCAGTATATATAAGCATTCATATAAACATCCATCCATGATTTATATATATCCTAAAACATCCACAATAGTATATATAAACATCCATCCATATGATAGAATCGTAAACCAACACAACACAATACAATCGTAAACATCCATATAATAGAATTGTAAACCAATACAATTGTCCAAAGAATGAATATAAAAGAGTACGAGGATTTAAATATCTAAAAAACAAGTCTAACTCTTCATGGATCATCCAAATTAGGACCATGTAATTAACAAAAGAATAAAACATGCTACATATATGTGTTGATACTGCTATGACTTAGGGAAAACTAAACAATATACAATGTAGTGAAACATATAAGTAAGACAGTGACAGTAACAATATCGATATATACCTCATCGCCATCCTGATGCTGTGTTGCTGCTGCTGTCGCCACTACATCCGCTAACTCATCAGGACTCAGAGACTGCAGATGTCCGCCCAGTATATGAAAAAGATCACGATCCCGACAGATTGCTCTCACACAGTCAACAAAAGTATGATAGGCTGGATGACCTGATGACTGTGTAGACTGGGTAGCAGAGCTGTCTGTGCCACTGATGGTCGGGCGTCGTTTTTGCCCTTGGCCTTTAACATAGTTTTTCTTCACGACTGATGCCCTCTCCCACAATTCTTGATTAATCGACGGACGCGGGGTGCCTTCAGGATAGCGCTCGTTCATTAAGCCCTTATAAGTGTCTTGTCAGAAGGTCAACAATAATATAGTTAAAAATAAATAAAAAAAATGCTATAAAAGGTCGTCATAATTTATAAACAACATATTAGTATAAAGTTAACTTATTACCGCTATCTGAACATCCTCAGGCAGACCATCGTGGGTGGCCACATACACATCCAACCAATTGATAGGTTGACCTTGAGACTGAGACTCCTAAAGTTTATTTTCTCATATTAATATGTAAACATATGATATTTTAGCTACAAAAAATGATTGTAAACATAACATATGTACCCTAACAGCAATATGCTGCAGCTGTGATATACTGCTACCCCGATACGTGCCTTTTGCCTTTTTGCCTTCAGATACACCTGATGATCTGTTCGAGGCAGCAGTCTTGCACCTCTTGACCCAGCCCTCAACTCTCCACTGGTCACACATCTGCACCCATATGGGCTGTGCGCACCACCAGGGGCTATGCTCATGCATATACTTCTCACCTTTTCCTGGATGGTCAATCTCAGCATTATGCAGGGCTTTCTGTCGTTCCTTGTTCAGATTATCTTTAGTTCGGACGGCGCACTTCTGCCAGAACAGTGTCTGAATAACTGATGCCTACGCGTCGTCCCATCTATACCGCTTCTGCAAATAAAACAACAATAATAATATTAAAACTATTATATTACCATAATCCAACATTACTAAACAATATTATTTGATTAACTATGTATTATTTATTAGAGTGATAAAAATATACCTAAAATTCAGCCCAAACTGCATCCTTATAGGCGAGAGGTGTGCTCGCCCATGTAATCACTGGCGTAGGCCAGTTCTGTAAGCATAATTGTGAAATGCACTTCACAATTTTACTATCTTAAAAATCACTACAATATACAACAATTTACATTAAAATATATTTATAACAATGGAAATATTAAATTGTTATATATACACGATGTTTAACTTACGTGCTTTTTGGAGGACGGATCTGTATGAGAATGCGATCATTCGGATTAGCCGGGGCCTTCGGCACATGATTAGGGCCCCGACCCAACCTGCGCTTTCGTGCTGCTGGTTCAGAAGATATCTATAAATAAAAAATTTAGGATGTTAGTATGAGTTATAAATGAAAGGTACATAAACATGTCAAGGATATATAGAACATGTATATATGTAATTATATGTAATACAATTAAAACTAAACATACATTTTATAGAAAAGGACAATAATGACAATTAATTATATGAAATAGTTAACTACAATTACTATAAATGAAAGGTGCATAAACATGACTGTAAAATAGTTAACTAAGACAACTATAAATGAAAGGTACATAAACATGTTAAGGATATAGAGAACATTCCTATATGTAATTCATTGTAATACAATTAAAATTAAACATACATTTTAATGAAAATCGTTGTCTGAGTCAGAATCATTTTGTACAAGTATCGGAGATTCATAACCATCTTCTTCTTCAGATTATGTGTCAGTGTCAGTTAACAACTCTTCCTCCGTATCACTGTCATCTAGCACAATAATTGTCTCGGGATCCAATTCATCAGGTTCATCTCCACTCTCTAACTGTATTAATTCATTGTTGTCCTCTATATTAATTATAGGAGGTCTATGAAGCATCTCGTCTTGGTAAAAGTCCCCGTCTATTACTTGGACAAGACTGCACGCGGGAGTATGAATTACAACTTGCCAATCTGTAAGCGGCCTATCCCTTTTCCTAACAAGACTAGGAGTGTAGTATACTTTTATTGTTTGAGTTGGTAAAACAAACGATTCATTGGAGTATACAGACCTATGGAGGTCAATATCGATGATTCCATGTCTGTTAACACGTATCCCTTTTTCTGAATCAAACCAACGACACTTGAACAAGTTAATATGACCCCCGTATGTGCCCTTGTACGACAACTCTGCGTTTTCCTCCAACTCCCCATAAAAGGCACGACCAAGCTCATTGTAACAATCTCCTTGAACACACACTCCAGTATTAGTTGTTCTTTTACCGCGAGCATATGTCTTTATATGAAATTCACATCCATTTATTTTGTAATCATTGCAAATGACTTGGTCCCTGTCTGGACCCATAGCTAGGACTTGTATATTTGGAGGAATCGTTCCCTCATTAAGAGTTTAAGAGTTTTTTTGCATATATGTAGGTATAATATAAATATACTGTGACGCCCCCAAAATTAGGTATACATTACCCATCTTGGGTCGTCAGATACAAAGTACTGAATACAATTACAACTTACTAATACAACTGTCGTATACAATACAACAAAACATAAACTGCGAGTTTGAATACAAATATTATATTCTAGAGAGTATTCATACTCAAAAGGAGTCCTCATTACATTTATTAACACACTATTACATAGAATAGTGAGGACTACTAACTAATACTATCATTCGAACCATCACTCCGTTTCCCGACTTGCCCCAGCTACGTTCTCATTTCCTGAAGAGAACAGTGAAAGAAAGGGTGAGCTCAACTAGCCCAGTAAGAAATATTATGACTAAGATAATGCAGAATAAATTATCATTAGCCTTCAACAATGTTAAACTGATAAAATATAATAGACATCAAGTTTAACTGTAGCGGAACAAGCAATCCATTAAAAGAGTCAAGTAGAAAATAAACTCTACTATCTTTTATGATTTAAAAGATTTTCCAACACTGTGATCGCTGAGACTCAGCTTAATAAAATAATCCACATCATCGAATCACCCCTGCACTACGGCCAAGGATATTCGTATATTCATTAATGGTCATGATCATGCCAACAACTGTCCATCAATGCACTACGGGCCAATGATGACTTTTACCACATCATTTGTAACATTACGGTCATGATTATACCGAATAATCCCTGGTCATAATCATACCAAGTCCATCTATGCACTACGTGCCACAGATGACTTTCAACATTTTATAAACATGAGGATGATGACAATGATATAAGAATTCAATAAAACAAGTTCAAGAATTAATTTATCCAAGAATTAACAACGTCCAAATTGTCAACATGATACTGCATTGTGGAGTAAAATTCAAGAATGCTTAGAAGAATATTTTCTTGAAAAGATACTGGATGAAACGCAACTATCAAGGATATTCCACAAATTTCATGGAGTATAGAAGTCAAAACTTAACCAACTGAGTACAATAAAGAATGGAATAACAAAAGAAATCACCATGCATGCGATAGACCGCACAGACAGGTTATTCCAATAGAATAATAAATAATGGAACCAGGTCCGGCGTAAACGCACAGACAGGATATTCCGACAGAATAATAAATAATGGAACCAGGTCCGGTGTAAAACACACAGACAGGATGTTCCAACAGAATAATAAACGGAACCAGGTCCGGTGTAAAACACACAGACAGGATATTCCAACAGAATAATAACAAGACGGAACCAGGTCCGGTGTAAAACACACAGACAGGATGTTCCAACAGAATAATAGAAGAATGTCACCAAGTATAGGGTATACCGCGTATACAGGTTATTCCAACAGAATAATAAGAAATGGAATAACAACAGTTCTCTTCATGAATAAGAAAGAATAACACCCCTTACCGTTTTAAAGACGAGCTGAAATAAGGAAGTAGTTAAGTAGCAGAATACTCTTCTTCTCTTTCTCTAAAGTTTCTCTCTATAGTTTCTCTCTCTAGAGTTCAGTGAATTCGTAAGAAATAATGAAGGAATGAGCTGCTATTTATAGAAAAATAGAATGCATAGTAACTAATCCATGAACGGTCCAGATTGATTACTTTAATCTGACGGTCCATATTTAAAGAAAAATCTTTTAAATAAAATATAATATATTCTATTTATAGAATAACTTTAATAAAGTATTTTGTTTTATATAAAAAGATGTTTCTGTTTTATTACGTTAATAATACGAATAAAACAAAACGTCATTATCGCTAAATAATTCATATTATTAACTGACAATAATGGAATCAAACTGAGTGACTTCTCACATAAGCATTAATAATCAATACCGTGTGCTACTATGCAACCACACGTATTACTGTACTTTTACTACCGAGTAGTTCAACAGTAACAATGGTAAAACTTCCGCCGTTATTTTTTAATAAAATATTTTTGTCGTTTTCTCAATCCGACAATAATTCCGTTGTGGGGTCCACCAATGATTGTGCCGTCGTACGAATATTCCCCGACAAAAAGAATATTTTCCGACCAAACGAATATTTTATAACAACTTGCTTACTTTGCAAAATTTATAAATATTACCCACAACTATAACATTATATCAAATTAACTCCATAATATTCAAAAATGATATTTATAGAAAATTCATCTTTATTTATAAAAATTGGGGTCTTACAACCTCCCCTTCTTATGAAATTTCGCCCTCGAAATTAGGGTACGTACCTGGTATGTCGAAGAGGTAAGGATACCTTGATTTCATTTCTGATTCTAACTCCCAAGTCATTTCCTCAACATCGTGGTTTCTCCACAAAACTTTGACTTGAGGTATAACCTTGGAGCGTAGAATATGTTCCTTCTTATCCAAGATTTGAACAGGAACTTCTTCATACGTCAAATCTTCCGCTATTTCGTCCGGTTCTAACTCAATAATGTGGTTCGGGTCTTCCACATATTTGCGTAACATGGATATGTGAAAAACGTTATGAACACGAGACATACTTGGCGGTAAAGCGAGTCTATAAGCCACAGTTCCTACTCGATCGAGGATTAAAAATGGACCGATGAATCGAGGATTGAGCTTTCCTCTCTTTCCAAATCTCGTAACTCCTTTCCATGGAGCAACACGTAAGAACACATGATCTCCTACATCAAATTCCACGTCCTTTCGATGAAGATCAGCATAACTCTTTTGTCGATCTTGTGAGGTTTTTATACGTTGTCGGATCGTTTGAATCTTTTCTGTAGTCATACGTACCAACTCCGGTCCCAACAACGTTGCTTCGCCCACCTCATCCCAGCATACTGGAGAACGACATTTTCTTCCATACAATGCTTCGAATGGAGCCATGCCAATACTTGCTTGATAACTGTTGTTGTAGGAAAACTCCACCAATGGTAAGAACTTGTCCCAACTTCCTTTGAAGTCAAAGACACAGAGTCTTAATAGATCTTCAAGAGTTTGAATAGTCCTCTCTGATTGTCCGTCCGTCTGAGGATGATATGCTGAACTAAATCGTAAATCCGTGCCCATAGCTTTTTGTAAACTAACCCAAAATCGTGAAGTGAATCTTGGGTCTCGGTCAGAAACTATGGATACTGGCATACCATGCAGTCTTACAATCTCGTTTATGTACATACGAGCAAGACGTTCAAGTGTATAAGTTTCTCGTATCGGTAAGAAATGAGCAGACTTGGTCAATCTATCAACAATGACCCAAATCGCATCAATACCTTGAGAAACCCTAGGAAGACCGGTAACGAAATCCATGGTAATGTGCTCCCACTTCCATTCTGGAATTTCAAGTGGTTGCAATGGACCTTTTGGTACTTGATGCTCCGCTTTGACTCGTTGACAAGTTAGACACCTTGAGATAAACAACGCTATCTCTCTCTTCATATTGCTCCACCAAAATGTATGACGAAGATCATGATACATTTTGGTACTTCCAGGATGGATTGCAAATGGTGTGTTGTGCGCCTCCATCATGATTTCATACTTTAAATCAGGGTTGTTAGGAACACAAAGTCTGGAGTTGACTCGAAGTATTCCTTCTTCATCGATTCTTGCTTCCGGCATAGAACCTTCTTGCACTTTCTTCCTCATACGCATCAGCTCCAGGTCTGTAGCTTGAGCAGCTTTAACTTTATCGATTAAAGTCGGTTCTACTCGTATATTCGCCATCATCACATGGGTCCCTGGAGTCTTCAACTCTATCTCCATCCTTTGCAAGTCACACAAAATGGGCCTTTGCGTTGTTAATATTGCACTTGTACCGCATATGATCTTCTACTCAATGCGTCAGCTACCACGTTCGCTTTTCCAGGATGGTATTGAATGGTATGATCATAATCTTTCAACAGTTCAAGCCAACGTCGTTGTCGCATGTTGAGTTCCTTTTGAGTGAAGAAATATTTGAGGCTTTTATGATCCGTAAAGATCTCCACCTTCTCCCCATACAAGTAATGCCTCCAAATTTTAAGTGCAAAGACAACAGCTGCCAACTCTAGATCATGAGTAGGATAATTCCTCTCATATTCCTTGAGTTGTCTTGATGCATAGGCTATGACTTTTCCATGTTGCATGAGAACGCATCCCAACCCTTTGCTCGAAGCATCACTGTAGATGACAAATCCCTCCGAGCCAGATGGTATTGTTAGAACAGGTGCTGAAATGAGTCTCCTCTTGAGTTCTTGAAAACTCTGCTCACATTCTTCGCTCCAACCAAACTTTGTATCTTTCCGAGTCAGCTGAGTTAATGGAGTAGCGATTCGAGAAAATCCTTCCACGAATCTCCGATAATAACCAGCTAAACCAAGAAAGCTACGTACCTCGGTCACTGATTTAGGTTGCTCCCAGCTTTGAATAGCTTCAATCTTTGCCGGGTCAACAGATATTCCACGACTTGATACTACGTGCCCAAGGAATGCTACCTCTTCCAGCCAGAACTCGCATTTCTTCAACTTGGCATAAAGTTTGTATTCACGAAGCTTTTGGAGTACCAGCCTCAAGTGTTGCTCATGATCTTCACGGCTTTTGGAATAAATAAGGATGTCATCAATAAAGACGACCACAAAGTGATCCAAATATTCCTTGAATACCCGGTTCATCATATCCATGAAGGCAGCAGGAGCATTAGTCAATCCAAAGGACATGACTAGGAATTCATAATGCCCGTACCGAGTTCTAAAAGCCGTCTTTGGAATATCCTCAGTTCTAACCTTCAGCTGATGATATCCAGAACGAAGATCGATCTTTGAAAAGAATTGTGCTCCTTGCAACTGGTCAAACAGGTCATCAATACGTGGCAATGGGTACCTATTTTTGATGGTGACATGATTCAACTCCCGATAATCAATACAAAGTCGCATACTCCCATCTTTCTTCTTCACGAACAGAACAGGAGCACCCCAAGGAGAAGTACTAGGACGAATAAAACCAATGTCTAACAATTCCTGCAGTTGGGTCTTTAACTCCTGAAGTTCAATAGGAGCCATTCGATATGGGGCTTTGGAAATGGGTTTTGTACCGGGTTCAAGATCGATACAAAATTCAATTTCACGCTCTGGGGGTAGGCCAGGAAGTTCTTCAGGGAATACGTCAGGGAATTTATTAACAATAGAAATATCATTCAAAACTGACGTATTTTTGTTTAGATCTGTGACATGAGCTAAGAAAGCTTGACATCCGTTTTTCAATAAACGAATAGCTTTATGGCTTGAGATGACAGCGATTGATTTTAATGGTTTGGTTGCTTGAATTCGCATAATAGGTCGATTAGGAATATGAAAGCTAACAACCTTACGAAAACAATCAATTTTTGCATGATGAGTAGTTAACCAATCAATCCCTAGAATCACGTCAAATGCAAGTATTTTTAATGAAATAAGATCGACAGGTAATGTGTGGGTACCAACTTGAACCAAACAAGACTTATAAACCGTGGATGTAATGAAGGTTTCTCCCAATGGAGTTTCAACTGCTAAGTCAAAGTCTAATTTCTCCGGAATCAAATTTAATCGATGAGCGCAAGTAGGAGAAATAAAAGAATGGGTAGAACCGGTATCAAATAAAGTATAGACTTCGTTAGAGTTTATGATAAGCTTACCCGTGATGACCTCATTCGGGTTCCTTGCTCTCTGGGAGTTCACAACAAACGCTCTCCCTTGCACAACCGGTTTTGACTTTTCTGGGACGGCCTTTGGTGCCTCCATCCTAGCTGAATTTGTCTTCGGTAAACGACAAAATCGGGCTAAATGACCTTCTCTTCCACAATTATAACATGCTTTGGACGGCATCGCGCAGTTTGGACTGATGTGCCCCTCCCCTCCGCATTTGAAACATATGATAGGTGGTCGTTCTCCTTCCTTAACGACAGGTGCTGGTGCTGACGTCTTTCCATCATTGTTGAATCTCCTCTTCTTGAAATGCCCATTCTTATTGTTTTGGCCCTGATTACCACCGAAGTGGTTACCATTTCTGGCCTGTTGATTCCCTCCACGCTTGTTGTCACCGCTTCGATGACTGCTTTCACTGGTATTATCATTTTGCCGGCTGCTCTCTTTTGGTTGCGTTGTCTCGTTATCGCGCTCCACCAACTGAGCCCTATTTACAACATCTGAATACAAACACAGTTTATGAGAAACAAGATGTTGACGTATCTCCGGCTTCAAACCTCTTAAAAACATCCGCGTCATTCTTTCTTCATTATCCACCAGGTGGGACGCAAACCGGGATAACTCCGCAAATTTTGCCTCGTACTGCGACACGGTCATATTATTCTGCTCCAATTTGATGAACTCCACCTCCTTCATGTGACGAATACTCTCGGGAAAGTATTTGTCGTTAAACAGCTCTTGGAACTTCTCCCAAGACATCTTCAGTGCGGCAGGTTGAGTACGCTTTATCGATTCCCACCAGTAATCTGCCTCTCCTCGCAACATAAAGGCGGCAAAGGGAACCTTTTGCTCCTCGGAGCAACCCAAGACATCAAATATCTTGGTGATCTGCTTTATCCATGTTTCAGCTACAAGTGGTTTGGGTTCTCCCTTAAACTCCGGTGGTCCCAGCTCCTTAAACTGTTTAGCGGTGACCGCCTGAGAGTTTCCAGTATTTCCACCTACGTTGTGGACAGGAGCCGCTTTCACCTGTTGTTGCATGAATTGCATAAAACTTCTGAACATTCCATCATTCATCATCTGGTCAGTGTTGTTGTTTGCATGAGGATTGTCACCTTCCTGATGCACATTATCCTGATTATTGATATGTGGTGAATCAATAATCGTCTGTGCTCCATTGCTATTCTCAACATTTTCAGATGCCATTTTCAGATACTGCCACAAAATAAAAGTTAATTGATATGTCATATATTATCCTTATATTATGACCGACCAATTAAATACCATGCAAATAAACTTAGGTAGGTCATACTAGCGAAGGAATTCCCCGTCTCTCCCCTCCTAGTTCTATTCTCACATCTTAGCCAGGGATCATATCCCTAAGCTCTGATACCAACTGTGACGCCCCCAAAATTAGGTATACATCACCCATCTTGGGTCGTCAGATACATAGTACAGAATACAATTACAACTTACTAATACAACTGTCGTGTACAATACGACAAAACATAAACTGTGAGTTTGAATACAAATATTATCCTCTAGAGAGTATTCATACTCAAAAGGAGTCCTCATTACATTTATTAACACACTATTACATAGAATAGTGAGGACTACTAACTAATACTATCATTCGAACCATCACTCCGTTTCCCGACTTGCCCCAGCTACGTTCTCATTTCCTGAAGAGAACAGTGAAAGAAAGGGTGAGCTCAACTAGCCCAGTAAGAAATATTATGACTAAGATAATGCAGAATAAATTATCATTAGCCTTCAACAATGTTAAACTGATAAAATATAATAGACATCAAGTTTAACTGTAGCGGAACAAGCAATCCATTAAAAGAGTCAAGTAGAAAATAAACTCTACTATCTTTTATGATTTAAAAGATTTTCCAACACTGTGATCGCTGAGACTCAGCTTAATAAAATAATCCACATCATCGAATCACCCCTGCACTACGGCCAAGGATATTCGTATATTCATTAATGGTCATGATCATGCCAACAACTGTCCATCAATGCACTACGGGCCAATGAGGACTTTTACCACATCATTTGTAACATTACGGTCATGATTATACCGAATAATCCCTGGTCATAATCATACCAAGTCCATCTATGCACTACGTGCCACAGATGACTTTCAACATTTTATAAACATGAGGATGATGACAATGATATAAGAATTCAATAAAACAAGTTCAAGAATTAATTTATCCAAGAATTAATAACGTCCAAATTGTCAACATGATACTGCATTGTGGAGTAAAATTCAAGAATGCTTAGAAGAATATTTTCTTGAAAAGATACTGGATGAAACGCAACTATCAAGGATATTCCACAAATTTCATGGAGTATAGAAGTCAAAACTTAACCAACTGAGTACAATAAAGAATGGAATAACAAAAGAAATCACCATGCATGCGATAGACCGCACAGACAGGTTATTCCAATAGAATAATAAATAATGGAACCAGGTCCGGCGTAAACGCACAGACAGGATATTCCGACAGAATAATAAATAATGGAACCAGGTCCGGTGTAAAACACACAGACAGGATGTTCCAACAGAATAATAAACGGAACCAGGTCCGGTGTAAAACACACAGACAGGATATTCCAACAGAATAATAACAAGACGGAACCAGGTCCGGTGTAAAACACACAGACAGGATGTTCCAACAGAATAATAGAAGAATGTCACCAAGTATAGGGTATATCCGCGTATACAGGTTATTCCAACAGAATAATAAGAAAGGAATAACAACAGTTCTCTTCATGAATAGGAAAGAATAACACCCCTTACCGTTTTAAAGACGAGCTGAAATAAGGAAGTAGTTAAATAGCAGAATACTCTTCTTCTCTTTCTCTAAAGTTTCTCTCTATAGTTTATCTCTCTAGAGTTCAGTGAATTCGTAAGAAATAATGAAGGAATGAGCTGCTATTTATAGAAAAATAGAATGCATAGTAACTAATCCATGAACGGTCCAGATTGATTACTTTAATCTGACGGTCCATATTTAAAGAAAAATCTTTTAAATAAAATATAATATATTCTATTTATAGAATAACTTTAATAAAGTATTTTGTTTTATATAAAAAGATGTTTCTGTTTTATTACGTTAATAATACGAATAAAACAAAACGTCATTATCGCTAAATAATTCATATTATTAACTGACAATAATGGAATCAAACTGAGTGTCTTCTCACATAAGCATTAATAATCAATACCGTGTGCTACTATGCAACCACACGTATTACTGTACTTTTACTACCGAGTAGTTCAACAGTAACAATGGTAAAACTTCCGCCGTTATTTTTTAATAAAATATTTTTGTCGTTTTCTCAATCCGACAATAATTCCGTTGTGGGGTCCACCAATGATTGTGCCGTCGTACGAATATTCCCCGACAAAAAGAATATTTTCCGACCAAACGAATATTTTATAACAACTTGCTTACTTTGCAAAATTTTATAAATATTACCCACAACTATAACATTATATCAAATTAACTTCATAATATTCAAAAATGATATTTATAGAAAATTCATCTTTATTTATAAAAAATTGGGGTCTTACATATACACTTTTGTTCAGTTACTTGACCAATGAAAAAATTTCCTAATACTTGTGTTTGTGTTTGTGTTTGTGAGCTTTGACATAATTATATATAAATTTTATAATTTAGAGTTTGTTTGATAGGTATGTAGTGAAATTTTATAATTTTACTTGTATAAGTGGCTAACTAGATTACTGAAACATGTTCATGTGTACTTTGTTAATGCTGTGATATCCTGGATATCATATTCTTAGTTTTAAATTTTTGTTGCTACTGGCTTCAAACAAGGACATTAGGTGATGAAAATATCTTGATGGTAAAGTTTGAAGAACAGCCAATGAACTTTGCAATGTGTTCTAGAAACTATAACGCTTCATATATCAAGATTGCCGAAAAAGGCATACTATTAGTCCCTTAATATGGGACTATTAGTCCTAGCTATAAAGTCATTTGATAGCTTAAATTATGGAGGACTAATGAGATTATATAATCCCTCATAAATAGCCTTAGAAATGACAAAAAAAATAGTACAACGACTTGAAACTATTTCCTAATTCGTGCATTATCATGCTCAACTTGATCTCCTTCACTTTAGTAGTACCTTCATGGCTCAAGATGACTGTGTCCCAAATTTCCTTAGTCGTAGTATAAGAAGAGACCTTATTTATCTCTGACTGAACCATGCCACTTAAAAGTGTATTCATGGCCTTAGAATCATAAGATACCATATACGATTCGTTTGAGTCCATTTCCATGAGATTCTTTGGCTTGCCATCATTATGTCGCGGAATGACTGGTCCATTTTCGACTACCCACCATTTCCATGGGTCAAGATTCAGATAGATCTTCATTCTGAACTTCCAAAAGTTGAAGTTCTCACTTCTGAGCAACAGCGGTGGTCTACTTGTGGACTGACCTTCTTGAAAGTTTAGGTGTGCCATAGGATCTTCCCCTATGACCTACAACGATCAATATTAGTAGAGCCAAGCTCTGATACCAAATGTAATTCAGTAAATACGCACACCTAGAGGGGGTGAATAGGTGTTTAAGCTAAAAGTGATAAAAGGTGAAAGCTTTTTGAAATTTTCTGCTACAGGTTTAATCCAGACAGCTACACATGTCTGCTTTACTTATGTTCTTCGTTCAATATTATCATACTGCTATACATGTCTGCTTCAGTGTCTGGATATGTATATCTTTAAACTAATAAACAAAATACCCAGAAATTAAACAAACAGAAAGGAGAAGTGCAGAAACGTAAAGTCACCAAGATTTTTTACGTGGTTCAGCCCCTATCCTCTATCTAGTAGGCTAATCCATGTCCAATCCCAACTAGGATTGGAGACTCTTTTTATTATAGTTTAAACCTCAATACAAAAAATAACTCCCTGTTACAAAGACGCTTCAATTCTGATGTTGGATACCAATGCCCCCTTTGCACCTCTGCAACTTGTACACCTCTGCACCTATTCTCACCTCTGAGACCTTTGAAGCTTCCTTCGAACAGACCCACCAAACTCTAGAAACTCTAGGCCACCAAAGCTAACAGTTGCTTGTTTTTCAGATTACAATAATGGTGATTCCAATAGAATATCAATTTTCTAGCCTAAGAATAACAGGACATTGATTGCTAGAAAGACTATTAGAAAGCTATAAGAATTAAGAAGAATGACTTGCTTCTTTCCAATCGTTGGGTTTCTTCATAACCGAGCATGATGAAGCTTTATAAAAGATGAAGGTCAACGGCTATAATTGTTAGCAAGAAATCAAATAATTTAAATCCCATAATTAAAGCTACTAATATTGACCAACGGATATGAACCTAAGATAGAATAGGAAACTCATATCACAGTTGGTATACCCCATGATATTAGCAATTAAAGAGACCAACAGATATATGATCAGCTAACAAAGATTTGGTTCCAACGGATATGTTTTCAAGCCAAACCAAAACACCTTTAAAAAAGGAACAAAGAGATACTTGATAAAGTTTGTTACTAGCCAATCACTGAATAACAGTTACCTTATTTAGTTTCCTTTTCAAATTGGATTGCATATCATTACTAAATTATATTAAAGATCTTTTCACATGCAACATGCAAACTTAATTATAGAAGGAAGATACTAATGGAACATAATTCCAATCTTGAGCCAACAATAAATCAACATATAATAAATTTAAATTAGCCCAAACAATTTAAATCAAATTCATAAACCCAATAATATTATCATCATTAAAATCATAAAATATATAACCAACAGACCATTGTCACATCAATATCTGAATCGTTGAGTACGAGCTCAACCCAAGCATATTTGAGTACGTGATTGTAGGCTTGTATTTCCTGTTAGACAATAGACTAAAACTCAAAACGTCAGTCGTGGGTCAAACATCACGTTTAGGCCAATGGACTACATTTTAGGGACGTAACGTCTGGTGCAATCTGTTGGAATATTAGCAGAAATTAACAAGAGTAATTGCCAAATAAAATCGAAATAACTTAGCTGGAAAAAGATGAAAGCCAAGGCGTAGCAAAGCTACTGTCCTAAAAAGTGATTCCGCCCTCACTGTTATAACCTTCGGTACAGATGAGCTCCAATGGCGTTCACCCACCAGGATTCAACGGCAAGCATTCAATTGCGTGTACTCACAGAAGAATACTATGGACCTGTCTTTGTGGATTGCCCAGAATATATGAACCAATTTATAAGAACAGAATTTTTGATTAAAAGACGAAGAAGAAGTCTGTATCAGTCCATCCTTGCTGCAAGCACAGAACCGATTTTTATAGGCGGAAGAAGAACGTTGGGAACGTAATAACAGTGGTGAACGTTGGAACATAAATACTGTTTACGTTGGAGGAAAACGTAAAACGTAAATAAGGTTTACGTTGGGAATTAATGAAAAACATCTAGGGTATTTTAGGTTTAGTATAAAACAAAATAAAAGGGATTTAAGCAAAACAGTGGGCTACCTGGGTGCACCCGCGAAGGCATAATCGACTAGATTGGAACCCCCCCTGCGTGGGCGTCTCGCGCGCACACACGCACTAAGATTTTCTGACCGAAAGTCTAAGAACCAAGCTTGGCCTCGCCCAATTCCTTAGCCGACCTCATGTGTGCTAGCCCATCCCTTTTACACAACCAAGTTACTAAGCCCATAACAACAAGTGCTAATATGTACCATGAGAGTTTCAAAAATAGCCAATGTGGGACTTTTGACAAAACTATGAATTTTGGAGCATTACACCAATAATCCCCCACATGGTCCAAAATTATCAAAGAGATAGGAAAAATTAAAAGGAAGTAAGAAGGGCAATGGTTTTTAGATACTAAAGTTGATACCTTGTGGGTTTGACTCGACACTTAGTGGAACAAGCTCAGGATTGTAGATTATAGGTGAACTATATTCTTGAACCCATTATCTATGATACAACCAATTGAACTTGCACACATATCTAAAAACCTGAATCCACACAAGTCTATAGTTGGGCGCGTTCTAGGCCATGCGCCATATCCCAGATTTTCATAAAGGCTCTAGAGAGTTTGCCAAAGACTCTCAAAGGAAGCGGCCTACACTTCCACCTTTATATAGGTGAACCCATTAAGTGTATACTGACATACACCACCCTTTAGGGCTATGAGTTTCATTAAAAATCTAAATGATTCATCCTATCACAATTTGTCAGTAAGCACCACATACACACAGGGAGAGATATAAATAATTATAGTGTTTTAATTAAATAATTACATGACTTGTTATTACCCATTGAACCCAATTCATGGGATCTCCAATCACATGGATTGGGTTTCCATCACATATTATTTACTCAAAATATTGGCAATAGTCACATCCCTCTGGATGCTTCTTGGACTACCTTTTTACTCAATCTCTTAGTAAGCGGATCCGCTAGGTTCTTTTCAGACCTCACAAAATCCATGGAAATAACCCCGTTACTGATCAGTCCTCGTACAATATTATGCCTCAAGCGAATGTGCCTCTGTTTTCCATTATAAACATGGTTCATTACCCTGACAATAGCTACTTGAGAATCACAATGCAAATAAATAGAAGGAATTGGCTTATACCACAATGGTATATCAGCTAATAAATTCCTTATCCACTCTGCTTCTGTACCTGCCAATTCTAAAGCAATAAATTCAGATTTCATAGTAGATCTAGCAGTACAAGTTTGTTTAGCAGATTTCCAAGAAACAACTCCTCCACCTAAGGTAAACACATAACCACTAGTGGAGTTTGTTTCATCATTATCAGATACCCAATTAGCATCACAATATCCTTCTAAAACACTAGGATGACCAGTAAAATGTACACCTACATTAACTGTTCCTTTTAAATATCTCATTAGTCGTGACAATGCATTCCAATGATCTTGTGAAGGATTATGTGTATATTTGCTAAGTCTACTAATGGCATATGCAATATCAGGTCGAGTACAGTTCATTAAATACATTACACTATCAATGATTCTAGCATATTCAATTTGTGCAATACCATTTCCTTTATTTTTCTTTAAATGCACACTAGAGTCATAAGGGGTTCCTAAAGGCTCTTCATTAAAGAAATTAAATTTTTTAAGAATATTTTCCACATAATGAGACTGTGATAAAACTAAACCATTTGCATGTTTATTTATTTTCATGCCAAGAATTAAATCCGTTTCTCCTAAATCTTTCATGTCAAATTTAGAAGATAAAAACTCTTAGTAGTTTTCACAACTTTCTCATCAGTACCAAATATTAGCAAGTCTATCCTTGCTACAAGCACAGAACCGGTTTTTATAGGAGGAAGAAGAACGTTGGGAACATAAATACTGTTTACGTTAGAGGAAAACGTAAAACGTAAATAAGGTTTACGTTGGGAATTAATGAAAAACGGCTTAGTAATAAAAGGGATTTAAGCAAAACAGTGGGCTACCTGGTGCACCGCTTCTCCTAAATCTTTCATGTCAAATTTAGAAGATAAAAACTCTTTAGTAGTTTTCATAACTTTGTCATCAGTACTAAATATTAGCAAGTCTATCCTTGCTGCAAGCACAGAACCGGTTTTTATAGGAGGAAGAAGAACGTTGGGAACATAAATACTATTTACGTTGGAGGAAAACGTAAAACGTAAATAAGGTTTACGTTGGGAATTAATGAAAAACGGCTTAATAGTGGGCTACCTGGGTGCACCCGCGAAGGCATAATTGACCGGATTGGCAACCCCACTGTGCGCACTAAGGTTTTTTGACTGAAAGTCCAAGAACCAAAGGTTTTTTGACCAAAAGTCCAAGAACCAAGCTTGGCCTCGCCCATTTCCTTAGCCGACCTCATGTGCGCGAGCCCATCCCTTTTACACAACCAAATTACTAAGCCTATAACAACAAGTACTAATATGTACCACGAGAGTTTCAAAAATAGCCAATGTGAGACTTTGACAGAACTATGAATTTATGAGCATTACACCAACACAATCAACGATACGTAACACTTTTAGACGTATGCATAAAGAGTCTCTGACATTGGTAAGGGCATTCCTTACGTTGGTAAGGACGCTTACATTTCTATACACGCACCTCTATATTATGTTGTTTGACAAGTATTAACACAAGCATCGAAGGCAGACCTAGAGTGCAACCCTCTACGTAATCTAGTCTTATTCAAGGTTTTAAGGGCGAATATACGAACCCCACCCAACAACAAACGTAAAGGAAATCAGGCTTCAACATTGCGTCACTTTCTCTCTTTTAAAATTTTAATGTCCACGAGTATTCTTATATTTCAATCATTTCTTAAGAGAACTTGAATAAACTCACTTAATAATTAGAGCCTTGTTATGTATTGTGAAATTATCGAATCATAACTGCAACGTATGTATACATGGAATTAAGAATGACTATACTCTAATTTATTCTTTCTTATTGCTTTGATTTTTGCGTTGGTCACAATTTAAATTTGTCATATATATGTCGAAACTAAATCATTTTCCTAATAATTAAGCCTCCTAATGGGCATGTCAACAAAGCCGTTCCTGAGCACGGACGGGAGGGTTGATCGCTCTGGCCCCCAATCAGAGGGGCCCTAATTATATATATATATATATATATATATATATATATATATATATATATGATTTTGAACATTTGATTGAAGATTTTGCCTCTAGGAATATTAGAAGAAGTATTTTTCAATGAATGTATTCTCATATATTTTGTTGTAGTCGAACAATTATGTTTTAAGCTCCGGAAATGCATTTTTTTAGATACAACTTGTATTATTTATTTATTTATTTATTCCTTTATTTTTTAGTGAAGACAATATTTCAAAATTTGTCTCGTTTTCATTTTTTATCCTGAACCATCAAAATCTCAGTAATGACTCTACATATCAAGTATGATCAGGGGACCTCTCATCATTCTTACCACCCTTAGTTGTTCAAAAATCATATCGACTCTGCTCCTGAAAAAAATTGTCACATCTTCAATTTGGCCGACGTAACCAGACTGACCCAAAATTTGCTTACTTTGAAAGTATAAATATTTTCAATTATTTAAAAAAATATTAAAAAATGAACAAATGAATGTCTAACCAATAGTTGTAACCAATACAAATGAAAATTAATTGAAATGTAAAATACATAAATTTCTACTACTTGATCCATAAAGTATTAAATTATGTGATTGCGTACATTATACATATATAGCTATTGCAATACAAACAAAGCCAGAAAGGATCATTTTAGGATATAACATCTTCGAATTTCGACAATAAATCATAGTCGAAGATTTGGGGTCTTCGGCTATCAGCCATCAATCGTACCTAAAGATCACACCACAAATGATCGATCAATGTCTGCCAATATTTAATGTGCAACAAATTCACAGGAGATTGTGCATGTTATATCGAGGTTTAGTGATAGCTATCACATCAACCATCACACACGCACCAACACGTGGCAAGGTAAATGTGATAATGTCAGGTGTCGTTGGGACTTGGGCGTCAACCTTTGATGCCGAAGTCCCTCTATAAAAGGGGTTGAGGGGGGTACGGTACCCTTAACGACCGGTATGACCGGTGCATCCTTTTTTTTTTTTGCTCTTTTACCACAATTATGAGAAAAAAAAAATAAAAAATAATAAAGCAAGTTTGAACAAAAAACTGTAAAAGGAAGTACATTTTTTATTGAAAAAACACTGTAAACTGTTTACAGTATTTTATCAATAAAAAATGTATTTCCTTTTACAGTTTTTTGTTCAAACTTGCTCTATTATTTTTTATTTTTTTTCTCATAATTGTGGTAAAAGAGCAAAAAAAAAAAAAAATTAACACTGTGTACCGGACGTTAGTCGGTACATTTGCACCGGACCGCCCCCCCCCCCCCCCCCCCCCCAATTTCTATAAAAGCTCCCTTATACCTGGTGAAAGGTATGACATTATTCCCTCTTCTAACTCTAAGGACCTCTACTGTTAACACACTCCTATTTGTACTAGAACATTTACTCTCATGTCAGAGAGCACCCCCGAGGTTAACACTAGATCACCGATTTATTTCTTTATACAGGTCCGAAGTCACCATAACAAAAAATAACGTTAACAGAACAATATAAATATACTTAAAACACTCTTTAACAGAAGGCAAGCAAAAAAATCCAAGTACAGTACTATGTGCAAACAATGGAATTCTTTTTCTACTTAGATATTTTTCAGCTCAGCAAACATTGGAATTTCAATTTAAAGATGTTTAATCTGTTTCTTCACTGTCTTTAAGATATATCTATCCAGGTATAGGGTGACCTATTATAATATATAGGTGACAAGGGCACATAAAGTTGTAATTGCATTTTAATTATGAAACATACCTAATTTACAATTTTTCCAAAATGTAATGTACAAAATTTTATTCGTTTGGCATGAGAATTGATACGTGGCGCACAAATTGTCCGTTCGCCGCTCTGTCCGTTCAAAAGCTGACGGCACCACTTGTTGACTTTAAGAAAAAATAGAAATTACTCCACTCCATTCTGAAAATAGAGAATATTTTTTTATAATTCGTTCATAAATTATATAGTAGATAATACATTTTTATTTTCAAACTGCAAAATTACCTGAACTTTTAATACTTTTTCCATTTTTTTCTGTCTTTCTCAAGAGAAAAATATACTAAGTAAGCATTAGTCACTTAAATCTCGTATTATTTCTAAATAGTAAATATTAATTAATTTATTTTTCATCTTTTTAATGAATCTTAGGGGGTGTTTGTTTAGAGTTGAATAGCTGAAGATCAGCCATTTAGTGCGTTTGTTTTGAATAAAAATCGTCTGAATGGTTGAATCAGTTAAATTTTTGGGCTGAATGACTAAGTGTAATATTTTTTTTGCTGAATTGGCTAAATGGTTACTGTATGAAGTATTTTATATATAATTTTTTTTTAACATTATTAACTATTATATTAAGTAATATTAAATTAATTTACAATTATTTTAAATTTTTTTAAAGGGATAAAATAATAAAAATATTTTATTCAGATGTTTCAGACATGTCAATTATTTAACAACTTTTTTCATTTAGTATTCAGAATTCTACTTCTTTCAGCTCATCCAGATTACTTAAACATTCAGAACTATTTCATTCAGCTTTATCAAATACCCCCTAAACTGGTAAGATTCAGTTTTGATAACTAATTTAACTAATTCCAAAGTATTGATTATATTTTTTTCTCTAAAACATCAATTAATAATTACAGAGGAAGTATAAGGTCTTAATGATATGAATGTGGATATTATTTAATTATTTAATTTTCTTGCAATAATAATAACTTTTAAAGTAAATTCAATATTATATTATATTTTTTAAATAAAAAAAATTAACAAAATTGTTATTTTTATAAATAAAAGTTGATATTTTCATAAGTTTCCTCTCACATGACTGTGAGACTTATTTAATATTCATATGAGAGGAAGTTTGCAGAACTAACACTTATTTTTGAAAATATCAATTTCTAAAATTTATTTTTCAACTTTTATAAATATATTTTGTTTATATCTCAACAAAATCATTCATACTAAAAGAAAAGGTTGAGTAATAATAACATGAATAATAAATTAATGAGCTAATGATGAAATAGCCGTTTGGTATACGAAAATAGATACACCATTATTATATATAAGACTCGACCGTTGGAACATAAGTAATAGGAGTATCCGTTACCAAAAGCTCAAGAGCA